>UELW01000012.1:10602127-11132752 GCA_900490495.1 Danionella dracula | reverse complement strand
GAGATTGTGGTGATCTTTTAGCGAGTGGTTTAAATAAAAGTGTTCTGATACATTTTCTGGAAAAAAATGACAATACCAATGCACCAGATAATGCCTTTTCTCTTCTGCTAATGTTCAGCAATAGTTACTAAGATGTGTACATTCACCTTGCAAACAATAAATGTCTTCAGTAAGAAGAACTTTTAAATTAAAATCTCAAGTTCACACCTTAAGTAAACTGTGATTGGAGGAGCTTGAGTGAGCAAAGTTATATGACCTGAAGGCTTTGTTACGCCCTTCTTAAGAAATTGTACTCTTTTTCAATTGTGTTAGTTGACAGATATTTTTTTTCTCAGTTAGACAGTTTTCTCGGTTTTTTTCTCAATTTTACATCATGGTAATGCAACCTAATCTAACTGACATCAGAAAAAAAAAAAGTTGCATCCAATAAACCAGTTTCAAGTTAAGTAGCTTAAATGAGCAAACTATGCATTGCCATGGATTTACAAACATCAAAATGCTTCAACAGTAATGCTTACATCTTTAAAGTATTCATATTTCCTCTTGAATCAAATCTTATTCATTAAAAATGCACAAATTACCTTAATGTGTAAATCAAAAACCTACAACAAACAGGACTGGATATTCTCTTGAAATGACAGTAAGTTTTCATTTGTCTATGATAATAATGAACAAGAGACTTGAAAATGAAAGTTACACACTATCATGTTACAGACTTAAATCTATTTAAGACTTTACCTGATCTTAGTAAAAAGATCTAGGTCTTTTTAGAACTGGTTGTTAAACAGGAATCAGATTATATGTTGGAGCTGTTGCTAGGTCACAATGACAGTTCTTGAGTTTTATCCCACTAATTATTTTGCCAAAAACAGGACTATAAAGCAACTCACAAACTAAAATACTGCTTTTGTTAAAAAATGGCAATAGCTTAAATGTTATACTAAGTATTTTTGTTCTTGTGACAGACTATTTAAACACCAATGTTTAGTTTGTGTTATTAAATTTCATCTGGCAACCAAAAAAAAAACAATAGCTCAATGTGTTGAGTTTATTTCTGACCTATGGTCCTGTCTTCCACACCTCTTTGCTATCTCCAAACCTTTTTGAGTTATTGCGAATATCCTTAGTCATGTTACATGAAACCAAAGGGCATTTCAACAGAAGCTCCTAGCACTTGTGTGATAATTACACCCTTAAAGATGCACTATAATTACATTTGAAATAAGATTACATTGTTTCATCACACACAAAGGTCTGCAATAAAGCATTTTCCATTTTAATCTATCACCATCAGTGGGCATTTTAAACTAAAAAGATATGACTAGGATTATAGCTTGATTAGTCACTGCACTCACATTTCAAATGTGCTCACTTTAACTTTCAATCGGTTTCTTTTTTTCTGAAAAGAAATCTTAGTAATTAGTATGAAATTAATAATGTAATTTATTTTGTATATATATTTTATTATTTTTATATATTATTCATACATTCTTTAAAATGTATTTTGTGTTCAACAGATAACATTGTAACACTATTATTCTTTATGTTCTGTCAATTTAAGGGTAATATTGTGTATTTTATACATTATATATATATATATATATATATATATATATATATAATACACACACACAATAGTATGCTCTTTTACTGTGGACAAATAGTGTCAGCAGTTGTGGTCTGGTGGATAAGTAGATCGAATTGCTATCAGAAGGTTGCAGGTTCGACTCCCAGATCCACCGAGTTGAAGGTGGTGTGAGTGAAACACTTGCTCTCCCATTTTCAACAACATCAGCTGTGGAGCCCTCGAGCCATGGTTGCCCACTGCTCCGGGTGTGTGTTTGTTCACTGCTGTGTCTGTACGGCGGGATGGGGTTAAATGCAGAGCACAAATTCTGGGAATGGATTGCGCGATGTCTGGCCAATTCACAAGTATTTTTTCTCTCAGCATACATGACGCTGTATTTTACTAGGCAAAATATTTTATGTTTCCCTTCTATGAAGAAGAATGTTTTGTCTGTGCCCTTTTCATTAGCTCCAATCACACCATTGTCTAAATTGAGAAATACAGGATTCTTCAGCCCTCAATAAACATTTTAAAAATCCTTTGTGCCTCAACTACATCTTAAGCCAGGGGTGTCAAACTTAATTCCTAGAGGGCCACAGTCCTGCAGTTTTGCTCCAACCTTAACTGAACACACCTGATTCCACTGATTAAGCTCCTCTGGGTTTGTTTGAAGGTATTAGTGTGTCTCCTGAAACAGGGTTGGAACAAAAACCTGCAGGGTCTACGGCCCTCCAGGAATTTAGTTTGACTACCCTGTCTTAAGCAATCAGTTTCACTTCATTTGGAATAGACTACATCACTTTCTTTTCAAAAGAACAGTCAGAGGCATTGTAATCACTACTATTATTCTTCTGCCAGATATTACAATGCCAACATAGTTTTGGCTACTGTCACACAAATAAATATCCCATAAACCATTTTCTTATCTAACAATGTGTGTTTATTACTGGTGTATGTCATGATCTGGCTTCAGTAAAAGTCATATTTCTGTGAAAAAGATTTAATGTCTGCTCATGGGCGGATACTATTAGATACATAAGCACAATTGCTTGCAATAAAAAATTACAACAGTCTTCGAAGGTTTACAGGTTCTGATGAGTTGCTGTGAAACAAATAGTGTGTGAGTATTTCACGTTTTTATGAAAGCTCCTTGTGTCAGTTCAATTATTAGTCTTTTTCTTAATAGCTCATCTACTCTCATTGATCAGTTAAAAGATTAATAATTACAGAGTGAACTTCCAGCATCAACACAACCTCATTTATGTTATGAACATATTTTTTTTAGCATTTGGTACTTTAAATTGGATTTTTAAACCATTGCAGTTTATACCGTACTTCTTAGAAACAATATTTATCAAGTTTCTCTGATAAATCTAAAGGGAAATGTTAAAGATTTCCTTTTAAACTAAATAGGCTCAAAAGTTTAGATGACAACAGTTTCTTTTCCTGATGAATGATCCATTTTTGTGGAAATTTAGAATGTCCACAAAACCCATCACTGAACACTTTCTTTCCTTCATTGCTCCAACTGCTCCTCACGGTCTGCTTTATCTTCTTCCCTTGAATCTGCTTTCCGTCTACGCTCTGCTTCAGTTATGGTCATTGGGTGCAAGGGAAAAAATCCAGCCAATCCTAGAGGGAAATAGTTACATGGAATGGGGTGAGAAAAATATGTATGGTGTTTATTTAACAGTGTCTTTGGTTGTTATTACTGTAGAAATTTAGGTTTCATTAACATCTTTTAATTAGAGTGCTTTGAATCATGGGTTCATTTACAAGCAACTGTAAATTAAAGAAAAATGTTCTATTTTGAATCCAAAAATCAACCATGGAAAGCGTCCCAACACTGGACACCACATACACACACTGGAGCCACTCCCATCCATGTCGTCCTCCACAACAGAAGGGCAAAGCACTGTTGAACGCACCACGAGTCCCCAGACAACGGCGCATCCTTCTTCTTCCAGCTCAACTACAGAACCTGCAACGCTACAACAGCAGAGTACACCCTGTGAGCAATACCGCATTCGAAACTACAATGCAAAGGAAACAAAACGGTGGAACAAACCTCAGGCGCAATAGGAACTTATCCAGCTTCATCACCTACTTTTATGACAGGGGGGCAGATCTCAACACTTTCAGAGTTAACAACACAAATTTCATCGTCTTCTCAACAACAAACTGTAAGCCAACAGACTAGCCCCAGTTCAGAAAGCTCAACCCCCGTTAAGGAACAGACAGCCTTTGCAACAGACGAGTCCCCCACGAGCACAGCCTCTTTGGAAAAGTCTACACAAGAAAGTGGCCCTACACCGATAACCACATTATTCACAACAATTTCGTCATCCTCGATAACGGAAGAACAGAGTACCTTCCCTGTCACAAAAGAATCGACAACAGAAATCTCTTTGGCCAGCGCAGAACAAACCGCAAGCCAGCAGACACGGACCAGTCAAACTCTATCTTCCACAGTAACGCAATCTTTGCCGTTTTCAACAGCCGAGTTAACCCTAAGTACAACTACATTCAAAACATCAACAATGGAAAGTGGCCAAACACAGGATTCTATGACATTCACATCATCAACCCCTCCGTTCTCACATCTGCTGAAACGGAAGATCAGAGTACTTCAGCTCTTTCAGATTTTACTACCGAAATTTCAGCCTCCGGTACTAAACAAACAAGCCAGCAAAGCGTATCCAGTCCAGCTCTTTCTACCACCATAACAGAATCGAAACCCTTTACAACAACGAAGCCCCCTTTCAGCACTGCCCCAATGGAATCGTCTACAATTACAAGTGGCCCTATACCGGAAACGTCACCACTCACAACTTTCACCTCTCCTCCTTTAACGTCCTCTTCAACAGCAGAACAAACTGCGACAGGGATGACGTCATCTTCAACAGAAATCTCTTCAGCTAGTGTGGAACACTCCACAAGCCAGCAGACGCGAACCAGTCCAGACGGGTCTTCCACTGTACAAGGGTCATCCACATATACAACAGATGACTCCCTCCTGAGCACCGTTTCTTTGGAGAAAACTACACCGGAAAGTGGCACCACACTGGCAACCACATTATTCACAACAATGACATCTCTATTTTCATCCTCCTCGGTAACTGAAGAGCAAAGTACGTCTGATTTGACATCATCCACGACAGAAATCTCTTCGGCTGGTGTGGAACAAACCGCCAGCAGGCAGACGCCAACCAGCTCAAAGCTTGCTTCCACTATGCATGGCTCAACAACAGAGGAGTCCCTTGTAACCGCAACCACGATCCAAAAATCAACCATGGAAAGCGTCCCAACACTGGACACCACATTACACACAACTGGAGCCTCTCCATCCATGTCGTCCTCCACAACAGAAGGGCAAAGCACTGTTGAACGCACCACGAGTCCCCAGACAACGGCGCATCCTTCTTCTTCCAGCTCAATTACAGAACCTGCAACGCTTACAACAGCAGAGTACCCTGTGAGCAGTACCGCATTCGAAACTACAATGCAAAGGGAACAAACGGTGGAACCAACCTCGGGCGCAATAGGAACATATCCAGCTTCATCACCTACTTTTATGACAGGGGGGCAGATCTCAACACTTTCAGAGTTAACAACACAAATATCATCGTCTTCTCAACAACAAACTGTAAGCCAACAGACTAGCCCCAGTTCAGAAAGCTCAACCCCCGTTAAGGAACAGACAGCCTTTGCAACAGACGAGTCCCCCACGAGCACAGCCTCTTTGGAAAAGTCTACACAAGAAAGTGGCCCTACACCGATAACCACATTATTCACAACAATTTCGTCATCCTCGATAACGGAAGAACAGAGTACCTTCCCTGTCACAAAAGAATCGACAACAGAAATCTCTTTGGCCAGCGCAGAACAAACCGCAAGCCAGCAGACACGGACCAGTCAAACTCTATCTTCCACAGTAACGCAATCTTTGCCGTTTTCAACAGCCGAGTTAACCCTAAGTACAACTACATTCAAAACATCAACAATGGAAAGTGGCCAAACACAGGATTCTATGACATTCACATCATCAACCCCTCCGTTCTCACCATCTGCTGAAACGGAAGATCAGAGTACTTCAGCTCTTTCAGATTTTACTACCGAAATTTCAGCCTCCGGTACTAAACAAACAAGCCAGCAAAGCGTATCCAGTCCAGCTCTTTCTACCACCATAACAGAATCGAAACCCTTTACAACAACGAAGCCCCCTTTCAGCACTGCCCCAATGGAATCGTCTACAATTACAAGTGGCCCTATACCGGAAACGTCACCACTCACAACTTTCACCTCTCCTCCTTTAACGTCCTCTTCAACAGCAGAACAAACTGCGACAGGGATGACGTCATCTTCAACAGAAATCTCTTCAGCTAGTGTGGAACACTCCACAAGCCAGCAGACGCGAACCAGTCCAGACGGGTCTTCCACTGTACAAGGGTCATCCACATATACAACAGATGACTCCCTCCTGAGCACCGTTTCTTTGGAGAAAACTACACCGGAAAGTGGCACCACACTGGCAACCACATTATTCACAACAATGACATCTCTATTTTCATCCTCCTCGGTAACTGAAGAGCAAAGTACGTCTGATTTGACATCATCCACGACAGAAATCTCTTCGGCTGGTGTGGAACAAACCGCCAGCAGGCAGACGCCAACCAGCTCAACGCTTGCTTCCACTGTGCATGGCTCAACAACAGAGGAGTCCCTTGTAACCGCAACCACGATCCAAAAATCAACCATGGAAAGCGTCCCAACACTGGACACCACATTACACACAACTGGAGCCTCTCCATCCATGTCGTCCTCCACAACAGAAGGGCAAAGCACTGTTGAACGCACCACGAGTCCCCAGACAACGGCGCATCCTTCTTCTTCCAGCTCAACTACAGAACCTGCAACGCTTACAACAGCAGAGTACCCTGTGAGCAGTACCGCATTCGAAACTACAATGCAAAGGGAACAAACGGTGGAACCAACCTCGGGCGCAATAGGAACATATCCAGCTTCATCACCTACTTTTATGACAGGGGGGCAGATCTCAACACTTTCAGAGTTAACAACACAAATATCATCGTCTTCTCAACAACAAACTGTAAGCCAACAGACTAGCCCCAGTTCAGAAAGCTCAACCCCCGTTAAGGAACAGACAGCCTTTGCAACAGACGAGTCCCCCACGAGCACAGCCTCTTTGGAAAAGTCTACACAAGAAAGTGGCCCTACACCGATAACCACATTATTCACAACAATTTCGTCATCCTCGATAACGGAAGAACAGAGTACCTTCCCTGTCACAAAAGAATCGACAACAGAAATCTCTTTGGCCAGCGCAGAACAAACCGCAAGCCAGCAGACACGGACCAGTCAAACTCTATCTTCCACAGTAACGCAATCTTTGCCGTTTTCAACAGCCGAGTTAACCCTAAGTACAACTACATTCAAAACATCAACAATGGAAAGTGGCCAAACACAGGATTCTATGACATTCACATCATCAACCCCTCCGTTCTCACCATCTGCTGAAACGGAAGATCAGAGTACTTCAGCTCTTTCAGATTTTACTACCGAAATTTCAGCCTCCGGTACTAAACAAACAAGCCAGCAAAGCGTATCCAGTCCAGCTCTTTCTACCACCATAACAGAATCGAAACCCTTTACAACAACGAAGCCCCCTTTCAGCACTGCCCCAATGGAATCGTCTACAATTACAAGTGGCCCTATACCGGAAACGTCACCACTCACAACTTTCACCTCTCCTCCTTTAACGTCCTCTTCAACAGCAGAACAAACTGCGACAGGGATGACGTCATCTTCAACAGAAATCTCTTCAGCTAGTGTGGAACACTCCACAAGCCAGCAGACGCGAACCAGTCCAGACGGGTCTTCCACTGTACAAGGGTCATCCACATATACAACAGATGACTCCCTCCTGAGCACCGTTTCTTTGGAGAAAACTACACCGGAAAGTGGCACCACACTGGCAACCACATTATTCACAACAATGACATCTCTATTTTCATCCTCCTCGGTAACTGAAGAGCAAAGTACGTCTGATTTGACATCATCCACGACAGAAATCTCTTCGGCTGGTGTGGAACAAACCGCCAGCAGGCAGACGCCAACCAGCTCAACGCTTGCTTCCACTGTGCATGGCTCAACAACAGAGGAGTCCCTTGTAACCGCAACCACGATCCAAAAATCAACCATGGAAAGCGTCCCAACACTGGACACCACATTACACACAACTGGAGCCTCTCCATCCATGTCGTCCTCCACAACAGAAGGGCAAAGCACTGTTGAACGCACCACGAGTCCCCAGACAACGGCGCATCCTTCTTCTTCCAGCTCAACTACAGAACCTGCAACGCTTACAACAGCAGAGTACCCTGTGAGCAGTACCGCATTCGAAACTACAATGCAAAGGGAACAAACGGTGGAACCAACCTCGGGCGCAATAGGAACATATCCAGCTTCATCACCTACTTTTATGACAGGGGGGCAGATCTCAACACTTTCAGAGTTAACAACACAAATATCATCGTCTTCTCAACAACAAACTGTAAGCCAACAGACTAGCCCCAGTTCAGAAAGCTCAACCCCCGTTAAGGAACAGACAGCCTTTGCAACAGACGAGTCCCCCACGAGCACAGCCTCTTTGGAAAAGTCTACACAAGAAAGTGGCCCTACACCGATAACCACATTATTCACAACAATTTCGTCATCCTCGATAACGGAAGAACAGAGTACCTTCCCTGTCACAAAAGAATCGACAACAGAAATCTCTTTGGCCAGCGCAGAACAAACCGCAAGCCAGCAGACACGGACCAGTCAAACTCTATCTTCCACAGTAACGCAATCTTTGCCGTTTTCAACAGCCGAGTTAACCCTAAGTACAACTACATTCAAAACATCAACAATGGAAAGTGGCCAAACACAGGATTCTATGACATTCACATCATCAACCCCTCCGTTCTCACCATCTGCTGAAACGGAAGATCAGAGTACTTCAGCTCTTTCAGATTTTACTACCGAAATTTCAGCCTCCGGTACTAAACAAACAAGCCAGCAAAGCGTATCCAGTCCAGCTCTTTCTACCACCATAACAGAATCGAAACCCTTTACAACAACGAAGCCCCCTTTCAGCACTGCCCCAATGGAATCGTCTACAATTACAAGTGGCCCTATACCGGAAACGTCACCACTCACAACTTTCACCTCTCCTCCTTTAACGTCCTCTTCAACAGCAGAACAAACTGCGACAGGGATGACGTCATCTTCAACAGAAATCTCTTCAGCTAGTGTGGAACACTCCACAAGCCAGCAGACGCGAACCAGTCCAGACGGGTCTTCCACTGTACAAGGGTCATCCACATATACAACAGATGACTCCCTCCTGAGCACCGTTTCTTTGGAGAAAACTACACCGGAAAGTGGCACCACACTGGCAACCACATTATTCACAACAATGACATCTCTATTTTCATCCTCCTCGGTAACTGAAGAGCAAAGTACGTCTGATTTGACATCATCCACGACAGAAATCTCTTCGGCTGGTGTGGAACAAACCGCCAGCAGGCAGACGCCAACCAGCTCAACGCTTGCTTCCACTGTGCATGGCTCAACAACAGAGGAGTCCCTTGTAACCGCAACCACGATCCAAAAATCAACCATGGAAAGCGTCCCAACACTGGACACCACATTACACACAACTGGAGCCTCTCCATCCATGTCGTCCTCCACAACAGAAGGGCAAAGCACTGTTGAACGCACCACGAGTCCCCAGACAACGGCGCATCCTTCTTCTTCCAGCTCAACTACAGAACCTGCAACGCTTACAACAGCAGAGTACCCTGTGAGCAGTACCGCATTCGAAACTACAATGCAAAGGGAACAAACGGTGGAACCAACCTCGGGCGCAATAGGAACATATCCAGCTTCATCACCTACTTTTATGACAGGGGGGCAGATCTCAACACTTTCAGAGTTAACAACACAAATATCATCGTCTTCTCAACAACAAACTGTAAGCCAACAGACTAGCCCCAGTTCAGAAAGCTCAACCCCCGTTAAGGAACAGACAGCCTTTGCAACAGACGAGTCCCCCACGAGCACAGCCTCTTTGGAAAAGTCTACACAAGAAAGTGGCCCTACACCGATAACCACATTATTCACAACAATTTCGTCATCCTCGATAACGGAAGAACAGAGTACCTTCCCTGTCACAAAAGAATCGACAACAGAAATCTCTTTGGCCAGCGCAGAACAAACCGCAAGCCAGCAGACACGGACCAGTCAAACTCTATCTTCCACAGTAACGCAATCTTTGCCGTTTTCAACAGCCGAGTTAACCCTAAGTACAACTACATTCAAAACATCAACAATGGAAAGTGGCCAAACACAGGATTCTATGACATTCACATCATCAACCCCTCCGTTCTCACATCTGCTGAAACGGAAGATCAGAGTACTTCAGCTCTTTCAGATTTTACTACCGAAATTTCAGCCTCCGGTACTAAACAAACAAGCCAGCAAAGCGTATCCAGTCCAGCTCTTTCTACCACCATAACAGAATCGAAACCCTTTACAACAACGAAGCCCCCTTTCAGCACTGCCCCAATGGAATCGTCTACAATTACAAGTGGCCCTATACCGGAAACGTCACCACTCACAACTTTCACCTCTCCTCCTTTAACGTCCTCTTCAACAGCAGAACAAACTGCGACAGGGATGACGTCATCTTCAACAGAAATCTCTTCAGCTAGTGTGGAACACTCCACAAGCCAGCAGACGCGAACCAGTCCAGACGGGTCTTCCACTGTACAAGGGTCATCCACATATACAACAGATGACTCCCTCCTGAGCACCGTTTCTTTGGAGAAAACTACACCGGAAAGTGGCACCACACTGGCAACCACATTATTCACAACAATGACATCTCTATTTTCATCCTCCTCGGTAACTGAAGAGCAAAGTACGTCTGATTTGACATCATCCACGACAGAAATCTCTTCGGCTGGTGTGGAACAAACCGCCAGCAGGCAGACGCCAACCAGCTCAACGCTTGCTTCCACTGTGCATGGCTCAACAACAGAGGAGTCCCTTGTAACCGCAACCACGATCCAAAAATCAACCATGGAAAGCGTCCCAACACTGGACACCACATTACACACAACTGGAGCCTCTCCATCCATGTCGTCCTCCACAACAGAAGGGCAAAGCACTGTTGAACGCACCACGAGTCCCCAGACAACGGCGCATCCTTCTTCTTCCAGCTCAACTACAGAACCTGCAACGCTTACAACAGCAGAGTACCCTGTGAGCAGTACCGCATTCGAAACTACAATGCAAAGGGAACAAACGGTGGAACCAACCTCGGGCGCAATAGGAACATATCCAGCTTCATCACCTACTTTTATGACAGGGGGGCAGATCTCAACACTTTCAGAGTTAACAACACAAATATCATCGTCTTCTCAACAACAAACTGTAAGCCAACAGACTAGCCCCAGTTCAGAAAGCTCAACCCCCGTTAAGGAACAGACAGCCTTTGCAACAGACGAGTCCCCCACGAGCACAGCCTCTTTGGAAAAGTCTACACAAGAAAGTGGCCCTACACCGATAACCACATTATTCACAACAATTTCGTCATCCTCGATAACGGAAGAACAGAGTACCTTCCCTGTCACAAAAGAATCGACAACAGAAATCTCTTTGGCCAGCGCAGAACAAACCGCAAGCCAGCAGACACGGACCAGTCAAACTCTATCTTCCACAGTAACGCAATCTTTGCCGTTTTCAACAGCCGAGTTAACCCTAAGTACAACTACATTCAAAACATCAACAATGGAAAGTGGCCAAACACAGGATTCTATGACATTCACATCATCAACCCCTCCGTTCTCACCATCTGCTGAAACGGAAGATCAGAGTACTTCAGCTCTTTCAGATTTTACTACCGAAATTTCAGCCTCCGGTACTAAACAAACAAGCCAGCAAAGCGTATCCAGTCCAGCTCTTTCTACCACCATAACAGAATCGAAACCCTTTACAACAACGAAGCCCCCTTTCAGCACTGCCCCAATGGAATCGTCTACAATTACAAGTGGCCCTATACCGGAAACGTCACCACTCACAACTTTCACCTCTCCTCCTTTAACGTCCTCTTCAACAGCAGAACAAACTGCGACAGGGATGACGTCATCTTCAACAGAAATCTCTTCAGCTAGTGTGGAACACTCCACAAGCCAGCAGACGCGAACCAGTCCAGACGGGTCTTCCACTGTACAAGGGTCATCCACATATACAACAGATGACTCCCTCCTGAGCACCGTTTCTTTGGAGAAAACTACACCGGAAAGTGGCACCACATTATTCACAACAATGACATCTCTATTTTCATCCTCCTCAGTAACTGAAGAGCAAAGTACGTCTGATTTGACATCATCCACGACAGAAATCTCTTCGGCTGGTGTGGAACAAACCGCCAGCAGGCAGACGCCAACCAGCTCAACGCTTGCTTCCACTGTGCATGGCTCAACAACAGAGGAGTCCCTTGTAACCGCAACCACGATCCAAAAATCAACCATGGAAAGCGTCCCAACACTGGACACCACATTACACACAACTGGAGCCTCTCCATCCATGTTGTCCTCCACAACAGAAGGGCAAAGCACTGTTGAACGCACCACGAGTCCCCAGACAACGGCGCATCCTTCTTCTTCCAGCTCAACTACAGAACCTGCAACGCTTACAACAGCAGAGTACCCTGTGAGCAGTACCACATTCGAAACTACAATGCAAAGGGAACAAACGGTGGAACCAACCTCGGGTGCAATAGGAACATATCCAGCTTCATCACCTACTTTTATGACAGGGGGGCAGATCTCAACACTTTCAGAGTTAACAACACAAATATCATCGTCTTCTCAACAACAAACTGTAAGCCAACAGACTAGCCCCAGTTCAGAAAGCTCAACCACCATTAAAGAACCAACAACCTTCGCAACAGACGAGTCCCCTACGAGCACAGCCTCTTTCGGTGCAACAACACCTGAAAGTGGCCAAATCCAGGGAACCACTTTGTTATCTACAATTTTGCTATCCACAGTTACTGAAGAACAGCGATCAGGTTTCACTTCAACAGAACTCTCTTCAGCTTCTTTTGATCAAACTTCATCAGGGTCTTTGAAAGTTACATCAGAATCAGTTTTATCTACAACTACTTTTAAACCATCAACAAAAGAAAGTGACCAAACACTAAAATCTACATCATTTACAGTTTCAATATCACCATCTTCACTTTCTTCAATGACTGAAGGAAGTAGTTATACCACAATTGAAACATCTTCAGATACCGTATCAGTAACAGAACCTACATCATTTAGCAGAACAGAGTCCCCCTTGAGCACTCCCACATTGGAATCATTGATGACTGGTCCAACAGCGGGAACAATATTACCCACCACTTTTATCTCACTTTCTTCACAATCCTATTCATCAAGTGAACAAGCTATGTCAGATTTCACTTCATCTCAAGCACAATTTTCATTAGCTGTTACCGAAAAAACAAGCAGGCAGACACAAAACACTCTTCGGACAACTTTAGAACATTCTACAATCAATAGTCTTCCAACACTTGTATCTGAATCCTCTACAGCTGAGTTTTCATCATCATCTACTGAAGGTCTAAGTGCTTTAGGTTCCACTTTATCAAATCCATCTTTAAGTCAGCAGACGCAAACCACAATTTCCATTACAAGCACAAAATTTCTTTCAACAATTCCAACTCTGGAGACATTTACAACATCCTCTATTCACTCAGTTGCTACAGCCAGTACCCTTTCCCCCAATCCCACCTTAAATACAACAACGATCACAGACCAAAGCCTTATTACATCTACATCATCCTACTCAAGTTCTAAGCTTGAAAGTCTGTCCTCTGCTCACATTAGCACCCAGGGACCATCAACATTTACAAAGGCACCAGCAGAAACAACATTATTTTCAACATTGAGTTCTCTATCAACAGTTCAGAACTGTCAAGATAGCTGTAAGTGCAATGGATCTCCCTGCTTCTTTAATGTGACATCTGAGAAATGCCAATGTCAGTGTAATCCTTTTACTTTTGGAGATTCGTGCAATTATGCAACAGACTCTTCCACGGTTGTTATTGGTGAGTTTTAATTAAAGTATTTAAAAATTATAACACATGATTATTAACAAATGAATAATGAGTCAGAAAACTAAATATTTTATCAAAATATTAAATTACATTTCAAATCATTTTTAAATGCACAGAAGTGTAGCAACTTTCATAACCGTTTCTTAACCATGCATTTTGTGTTTAAATGGCTGCAGATGGAGAGATGCCGACAAGGAAAACAAACATTTCTTTAAGGCTTGGATTAAATTATACAGAGTATGAAAATACAAATTCAGTGAAAACCAAACAGCTCATTTTGATTTTACAACACGAGGTGAATCTCTATGTTTGTCTTTTTAAAGATATTTATTCCTCACAAATGTTCCAACTAACAAAAATCTTATTCAATGTATTGATCTTCAGTAATATATCATGTTTTTCCAGCTGTCAATTCTTTTAAGAAGAGCTGATCCACAAAATTTCAAAAGCGTGACTGTGAACAGATTAATGTAAGTTGATTTCTACTAAAATGGATGCACATACAATTTTAATTTATTTTAAATGATTCTATTATGTGGCATGTTATTCCCCATCTAGACAAGGAAGTGTTATTGCTGAAAGTATTTCAGAGTATAACTATCCCAACGACAACTCACAAATAATGTTTCTAAACAATGATTTGAGACCAACCCTGGAAAACATTTTTAATGACTCGGACTCATTTAAAAATCTAAGTGCAGCCCTTGGTAACATTTCCATTGAAGACGTCAATCTATCCATGCAGAAAGTTGAAATATTTAGTAAGTATGTTAAATAATCATCAAATAACATTGTTTTTTTTTTTATTTCAGTTTATAGCAAATTAATAAACTAATAAACCCAATACAAAGAGCTACTTTAAGAGTAAAGTTTTTTTTCCATCAACAATTTCTGACCAGTATTGAGTTCTCTGACATATTGTTTGCATATAACTAAGATTTGCAATATTTAATGTACATGTATTAAATTGTTGTGAATATAGATCAATATGTAAACTCTGAATATCTGAAAAACAAAATTTAGTCTTTAATATATTAACCTAGTGTTTCAGTGTTATTGCCAAACCTCTATGAACTGCCAGAAGTCATTTTAACTCATACGTCCTTCATTGTTTAGGTGTCTTAGACATAAAGCCATACGTGAACTGCACCATGAACTTTGCAAACCTAACAACAGAGCTTGTAAATGGATCATGGGTATGTGTGGGATCATGCATAAAAAATCTAAACTTCTGCAATCAGCATGGTCAATGCCTGAATGAAGTAAATGGCCCAGAGTGCAAGTAAGTTTAAACACCCAATGTGTCCAAAATATTTTGTATCAGAAAAATATTTTATTCACTTTCAACCCTTTACCTTTCAGATGTGATAAATCTTCATTTGAGGAATACTATGGTCCTCAGTGTGAGCTCTACCGAAGAAGTTCTGGCTTCTACGCTGTTCTCTTCAGCAGTCTAGCAGCATTTATTCTGCTCATCGCCATTTGCATGGTCACAGCTGTGGTGATCTACAGAGCCAAGAGGTTAGAAGTTAATTCAACCCTAAATTAAATTACTAAATTTGCAACATTGAGTATATTACTAAAACTTTTTTTTTACTTTTCTGTATAACTATTAAAATTATTTCAAACAAACCCTATCAAAAGACACAAACTAATTTTGCAGAATTTCAAAAACAAGGAGACTTTCGTTTTTTGAAGAGGACTTCTTTGACTTTAGATCAAAAGGTTTGATGTTTGTGCTTATAATGAACATTATGAATCTTCTATTAAATATGTATGAACATTATGACTGAAATGTTGGACTTGCAGGATCCCTGGACACAGGCTATGGGAATCAAAACTTCTATTTCTTAGAAGATTCTGTCACTGGATCATTCAGACCACTTGATGAAAATACTTCTGCTCAGTAAGTTGAATCTGAGTTATTTATTCTACGTTTATTTGGTATTCAGACAGACCTATGCAATACATGGAAGGAACACAATGGACAGAGAATCTGCCCATTACCCTGTGGAAGATTAGACTTTTTTTTTTTAGAAAATGAAACATCGTATGCGATATCAAATGATAAAATTCATGCCATCGCAGACAGGACCCCTTTTATTTACCAGTCTCGTGGGCTATTTAAGAGTTTCCAATTCACATGATTCAATATATTTGGAAAACTGGGTTACATAAGTAGAAAAGAAAGGCAGAAACATTAAAGTTTCTGCAGTTTAAATAGAGAGAACGTTTTTTTTGGTTTACATTTATTAAAAATGTTTTTCACAAACAAGTTACAATTTATGATGAAAAAACATATTTAGCTTATAAACAATTAAGTAAAATCAATGGTTTCAATCAATAATGTTAATGGGCACCAAATAGTCTGAAAGACTTGTTTAACTATATCATTGGCTGTATTAACAATCTTTTTTTCTCCCTCTCTACTACAGGACATGAAGATATTGAAGAAGAGTATATAGTGTTTACATTTACTGTGAGTTAAGTTATCTAAAGAAGTCAACATCACCAGATGTTTACAATGTTTCTTAAATTAAGTTATTAAGCCTACTCTCATTGTTTTAAAAAATTATCATGGTGTTGTAAAAGATAGCACTTGACTTGAAAATGCACACATTACTTCATAAGCCAGTAAACAAACCCACTTTTGACAAACTGAATCAAATAAATCCAATAAACTACCAGTAAATCACTTAGGTAATATCATTTCGCGATCAAATATGAGCAAACATACCTGTGATTCATTCTTAAGCAGATGAAAATAACTAATGTTTTTTTTTTTCAGACACACTGCAGACCATTTCCGCCATTGCTTTTAAATATCAAACTACGAGCGGGATTTCTATCCAATTAGGTCTTTCTGAGGGCGGGACTTTCAACACGTGGCTGCTTGTTGCCTGCTTAGTCAATAAATGTATTTCCATTTTTCAGTTTATACCGTTTAAAACAAACCGTTATACCTCTCGATGAAGCAGTGGATATTTTTGTTGTGTCTTGGTGTTATAATATAATCCAAGTTCTATCTCAACGTTCATAATTTGGGAGTCCAATGATGTTCAAGGTTGTATATTTATTTATTTTCTTACCTGTAAATGGACATAAATATATTAAACTATTTATTAGACTCATACATATTGTATAATTTATTTTCATGAATGATTTTCATAATGTGTTTATACCTTGTTATTTATTCTCTAAATAAAAAAAAATATTTTTCTTATTCTAAAACGAATTGGCTCGATCTTTATAACCCACACTCTGACTGCGATTTGTATCTATTATCTCTAGATGGCACTAGAGACTCTTCAAGCTGACGAATTCCCCTTAGCCTCAGTCGATATTCTAATGAACCCAAGCTCCAGCGTAGTATCTCAATGATTGATGATGAACAAAAAGTCATTTATGAAAGGCACATTGATTTGGAAGACCAGATGCTTTAACAATGCCATTACAGGACAGCTTAACTTGGAAAAACTAAAATTCTCAAATTTGGGAAACAATCAACCACCCAACATTTCTTAAAATGAAACGATTATAAATTATTGCTACTTAATAAATTACTTAAAAAACAAATGTCTGGAAATTTGTGTTTAAGGTTGCCTTGAATATTCATTAACCTTTTTTGAAAGAGCTGTTTATATGTATTTCATACTGCATTACAATTTTGTAAAATGTTTTTACACATTTTAAAAAGCATGTAGTTAGACATGTATATTTAAATATAATTATTAAAGGCAATGTTGAGGGTGTAGTTGTAGATGAGTCTGTAATGATTATAATAACGTTTACATTGATCAACAGAATTCTATAATGTGTCCTTCAACTGTATTTGTGAATGATTTTTTTCATGACAGATAATGGTTGGGCTTACTCAAACTAGTCTTTGCTTTGTTTGGACCGTGATGCATATGGTTGAATATCTTCCATTCCACACACTGTCTGCTTGTGATCACTCGGTGATTAATCAGGACGTTTATCTAAGAGTTGTATTTCAGGTTTGAAGAGTCTTTTCTATTTGACAGCCAAAGAGAAGATACAATTTGTCTTTAAACAAGTCAACATTGAATAGAGATAAATAAAATTAAAAAAAACACCAAAGATTTTGAATTTTAAATGGCTACCTATATCACAAGAGCATAAAAGTCTAAATTTATTACCATTTGAAACCATTCCTGTCAAATGATAATATAAACATAGAAGAATATTTCACACAATGGCTTTTACAACTAAACTAATTTTTCATGTAGGTCCCTTGTAACCTATTCATCTACTTGTTATAATTATGTTGGTGTGATTTAGCTGGTCACAGGAGACATTTAGGGAAATAAGTGTTCCAACCTAGACAGGTCACCAGTTAACAAACACTCATGCCTTTAGAAAATATATTAAAGAATTTAATCAAAAATCAATACCCCATGTAGTGGTCTGAAAAATGTCCTAAATAATGTAAGTGAAACCAATAAAGGGGAAACATTAAATACAACACAAAATTTAAATGGCAAACTATGCATTATCAAAACCTGACATATTAAAAGTCTTCATTAAATATACATATATATATATATAAAATAACAAACATGTATTTGTATTTTCTGTTATCTAATCCAAATTGTTTATCAAAAAGAACAATCAGCAAATCAAACAATGGTGATAACTAATATAATAATTATATTACTACTAATATAGCAGAGCTCATTTTATTTCCGACAAGTTCCCCATTCCCACTTGGTCATGAGCCAATGAACAATGGTTATGAGCCAATGGTTATGAACAGTTTGTTTCCAGATTTGTGTACTTATCACTTCATCCAAAGCTTTGGCAAAAAAAAAGACCAGAGAAACTGCATTTTCCCTCAATCAGCAGAGCAGAAAATACCGGTTTGTGTGAGTAACATTCAGAGGTGTCCTCATAGAGACACGAATCCCTTCAATCCACCTTGAAATCAAGCTAAGAGCTGATCCATGATCAGAGTTAGAGAGCAGAACACGTTCACCTTGCTCCTGTCTGGAGCTCAGCCAACAGTAATGAGGCAAAGTGGCGGGTGTGGAGTGCGAGAACAAGCAAAACCACCAGAACTCACATGCTCTTTGCTGATTAAAACACAATGCAACATCCAGAAGCTTCATTCATAAATAAGCATTAGCTTTTATTACTTTACAAGATACAATTGCAAAGAACTATTCCATTTGGGTAAAAGGACAACGTTAAATACTTTTACACGTCACAACATACTGGATCTCAGTGCACTTTGCTTTACGTACATTTACATCCAAACAATGCAGCAGATATGTCCATGTCTTGAACTTTACTTCATTTTTAAGGTAAGACTGTGAAAATAAAACAAAACAAATGTAAACATATTCATACAAAAGCTGGTAAAATAAATGGTCAAATGATCTTCTTTTCCGAGGTGTGAAGTTATACTTGACTCCAGAGCCTCCAAACAGCATGTTTTACAGCCTCGTTTCCCCAATCTGCATGTCACTTGCTACATTTACTGAGTTATCACAATGTTCTGAAAACAACGTGGAATAATAAAACATCTCATTCCCCAGCTGCCTGCAGCTGTCAAAGTCTCTGATGCCCACACCCAGGGTATAATCACAGCCAACAAGAACGAACCTACAGTAACAGGAAGATCAGCATGTGTGTGGACTTTAACTCCACGAAGCTCTTAAACATCGGTCGAAGATGAGGAAGTGTTAATGACTGACCACTTCAATTGAGCAAAGCATGTAAAAATTATAGATCTGGAACAACTGTTTCCTCGTGCAGGCTTTTGTGTGCTGCAAAGAATGTGTTTGTTGAGTCTGCGTAATCCATAACTGGGTATTTAAAATCTAGAATTACGATTAAGGGAGGTAGTGTTTGAGATGGTCCTAAAGCAGACAATGGCTCACAGCTTTGCATGAACAGCACTTCAAAAAGAAAAGAGAAACATATTCACAGGTTTGAAAGTGTTACTTTCGATGACAAAAGACCATTACAGCTCAGCCAGAAGTCAGAAATACACTGCTCATTGCGAACGCAAAGTTTCAACTGTTGTTTAAAAGTAGCCTAGAAAAAGTTTAAAGCCGTGACAAAACTGAGCAAATTGAACTCAAACAAGTAAAGCAATACTTAGTCCCTTCAATAAAATGTAAATGAACTTGGTCAGCATAACTGAGAGAACCTAAAAAAAAAAGTTAATCACCATAGGTAAAACATGCGAGCAGATTAAGCAAGGGTTTAAATTGCCTTATTGATTTGTGGAGCAACAAAAAATTAAAAACCCAAACAGACATTATGTACCAATAAGAAGAAAGATTTTGAGAAGTGCGAATCCAGGCAGTAAAATGATTCATTAGGGAGAACACACAAAGCCAATATAGCATTGTTACTAATCACAGTTTTAACATCGTCTCTGTAGTAAAACAGCAACAATGAAAAATGTTGTTGATTATGCTTATAGCAACAAAATATTTAAATTCCTCCCCACTCAAAAGTGTCTTTCGTTTAAGATTAACTTACATGTTGACAAATAGTGCCATTTTCCTTACACCAGATTTATTGTACTATCAACTTCTAAATGAGACAAATCCTGAAAATCGAAACACTACCATCCCAACATGTTGGGTTGTGAAGGCAAAGCCACACCCAATATCCTTTCATTTTAAACAGCTTAATTGTCACGAACATCCCTATGAGATGTTTTTGAGAAATGATTATAGGGTGTGTTTGAATCAGTCGAGATTAGGGTAAGTTTTGAAACGATCATTTCTAACAGTTAGTGAACCCTCCCCTACAAGACAGAGACATTGAAGGGCAAGGGAGTCATACAAGTCAACTGACCTTCCCCTAACTCCCAACTGTGACATCGCAGACTGATGAAGAGTCCAACATCCACCACATCTGAGCCTAGAGTTAACTATACAGATGTATCATAGCTTTCAAATTTGATTTAATGAAGCATTAAAAAAAAATACCCTACTTGATGCCGTTGGGTGATTTTTCAAAAATTTATGTTGAGTGGCAGAAATTATTCAGATGAGGTGACGGTTAATGCAATAGTTTTGTAATGACATAAGCACATGCTTAACCCTATGCCAACATCCCTCCAGGCCACACCCACGGCTACTTCACAAAACCAACAAAGTCCATACACACACGACATGTTACACAGAAAGAGAGTCCATAGACAAAAGCTGAGGCCAATAGTCCAACAGCACTGAGACAGATTTCGTGCAGCACACAACAGAAATTATCCTTCACTTAATTTTGGCAGCAAAAATAGCCCCTTAGATTACTTCATATAAGGTCCATGACCCAAACAGACGCATTACTGACCCAATGTCCCTATAATCTGATGAATGTGCTCATTGTCAAGAGACACCAAGAATCTTCATTGCAACGTAAAAGTGACTAGGAAAAGGTACAACACTGAAGTATGGAGGCATCAGACCAGCTAATACCAAATTACTGCACCATGTTTTCATTTCAACACTTACATTTCACATAACAAAAAAAAAAACGTGAATTAAAAACCTAAACTTGTTCCTGTTGAGAACAATACCGGAGTGATCCCAGTAACTGCAATTCATTGTAACCCACTCAAACTGACAAGTGCCCGAGCAAATTTGCAGAGAATCGTGTCCAAAGGCATTCACTTCATTCATACAAAGTCTATCTGTTGTAATGTCGTCCTTTTGCTTTGACAGTCCCAGTCCAAACTTGAATCGGAGGCAGCTGAGCCACGACTCTTTGCACTGTCCGTTAAATACTTGTGTTTGTCCATGTAGGATGGCTGCCGAGGCATAATGAAGTAGTGTGTGCTACTGGCCTTAACACCGTTCTCTATAACTGGAAGAATACATGGAGAACCTTCACTGTTCTGTCGCTGCAATCCACGACTGACATATTTTGGGTCTGGGGCAAAGCTCTGTGTAGAGGGCATGATTCCATGGAGGTACATAGGGAGGCTCTTGGGACTTGGCGTGCGGGAATTACAAGGTAACGGTTCTCTAGGAGGAACTTTGGGTGGTCTGTCATCATCACTATTTGCTCCAGATGACACCTCAGCTGACCATCGGCGGTAATCTACTGTTTTGATTGGGCGTGGGGGTATGGGAACTCGAGGAGGAACCTCCGGTTTGTCCAGATAATGTGTGTTTCGGTGATGAGTTGATAATCTAAACGTGGGTTTATTAAAGGCGCCGGCAGGGCCAGAATGGGACCGCCGAAGCTTTCTTTGAGTTCGTTCCTGCTGTCGGAGACTGTTCTGCTGCTGTTCGCGAAGCTCTTGTTCCCTTTGCAGCATTTCTCGCTCCTGCTTTGCTTTCTGTTCCTTTTTTTGGGATGCTGGACCATCAAAGTAGGCATAGTTAATCTGTCCACAACCCCTGAAACTTCTCCTGCTGGGCATCCCACATCGGAATGACGATGGTTTGGAGCAAGTCTCGGAAACAAGGCAGCGATTGTCATCTCCATTGAAAAACTCAACTTCACTGTCCACTGCGTGATCCGGGGACAGATCAGCAGAGCCCGGAATTGGTGGAAGAGGTTTAGTGGCTCGACTAGGTGTCTGGGGAGGACTGATGCGCTCAGATACTGTTAAACGCTCAAAACAAGGAACCACTTGATCATCTTTAGCAGAGATGGGTGTAAAAGAGTCCATAGGGTGCAAGGAGAGCTGGGTAGGCCGAGGTTTTTTAGGAGGCAAGGGCTGAACTCCTGGGCTGCTTGGTGACTGAACATGAGGCTGTTCTGTTGGTGGAGAAAGAAAGAAAATGAAATTTATATTTGTTTTATTAAACGATGATCTGAAGTAAACATCTAAGCACATTTAAAATAAATGCCATCACTTGCACATGAAGCATTGTCTCCCAATTAAATACTTTGCAAGCAACTGCTTCATTGTATTAAAGCAGGGTTTCTGCAGGTTTCATAAGATGAAATTTAAGACAGTTAAGAATCCAATTTATGGACCTAATTTATAACATCTACAACAAACTAAACTGTTTTGAATAATAAACAGTATGCTCCAAGTACACTCCTTGTGTTTTTGAGCATTTACAAACTTTTTCTCAAAGTCGGTTCAACTTCGTAAAAGTCATGGTTAAGGTTGACATTTATATACATGGTTTCAAACTCTGGCGACCTTAGCAATCATTTTTACAATTATTAACATTTAGGATACGTTTTTTAATCTCCGGCAACCCAAACAATCGCTTTTATGCTCTTGAGCATTTACTCAGTCTCTGGCAACCCTTACAATCACATTTAAGATTTATGAGAGTTCACTAGCATTTTCTTAATCTCATTTGTGATTTTAAGCATTTTTGCATATTTTCTCAGACTATGGCAACCCTTACCATAATTTTTACATTATTTTCTTTAAATTTATAAAAAATTCTCCAATTTCTGGTAACCCCAATCAACAACGTAAAAAAAAACATATCAAATGAGCTTTACATGGAAATCAAAGAAATAACGGTGACTTTAAAACTTTTTATAATCCAGCAAAAACCCTGTTTATAAATAGAAGATTAGATAAATAGATCAGATACTATGATCATTCATGACCCAAAAAGGCAACCTTGTGAGTAGTTTTTTTTTATTTCATACATACTTGGGTTAACAATTATACTGTAACTCTACAGCGAGTAGCACGATTACATCTCAATTAAAGTGTTGTTGTTTTCAATAATGCCAAATAGCCTTACAGAGTTAAGTTTTCAGGTTCTCTCTGTGCTTGCATGGGTTTCCTGTGAATACTCAGATTTTCTTCCACAGTCCAAAAACATGTGGAAGTCAACAAATTGAGCTCGAGTGATTGTAAGAATAAATAGTGAGTGAATGTGGATCAAAGTGTGTTCACTCCATTTAGTCCAGATTAAGCTGGATGCCCATCAACCTGCTCCATAAAAAATTGGATGGTTGGATTTTTTTTTATTATGGGCCTTTTAACTTACTTTCTGAATAAGATGATGGCACCACCTTTCGCTGAACATTATGATCCATGGAAGAATCAATAGGCAAGTATAAGCTGTGAATAAACAACAAGATCATTATATCATCTTGCTTTATAAAACAAATTAAACGTTTAAACAGAAACCACATCTTTCTATTTTAGCTTATGAAGAGCATGCTGCAAAATTAATTAACTTCAACATGTGAAACATTTGCTGCAACACTCACTTGTGTATATCATGGTATTTCCAAGAGGGCTTAGCTCCCGCCATGCTATGCCACGGGCTGCCCTGCAGGAAAAGGCTTTGCACGGGTAAACAGATCTCCTGGACAGTCAGAGCTGCAGTGGACATGCTCCAGCTGCAGTCGGTTCGCATTCAGGCCAGGAAAATCTCCCCCCGCCAAGCTGGCACCTGCTAGCCCACACCTGAAACACATCCATAAGAAACACGGGCTTGAGTCCAATCTTTTTCCCTCCAAAAAAAAAAACAAAAAAACAAAAAACAAAAAAGCTTCCTCTCTCCAGTTCTTTTCATCTTTTATTACAAGCCCTGAGTGGGATTTTTTTTTACAGCCAAAAAAATACAACAATCTTCCAATAAATATTTCCTTAAAGAAAAAAACTTTAATGTTTGAAAATCATTCAATGCATGGAGTTAAAATGTTAATCGCATGATAAAAAAAACAACAACATGAAAGCAATCATTAATTCAAACACGCAAGCTAATTTAATATGTCACAATAATTCTTGTCCTTTTATTAAATGTTCTGTCACTTCTTTTTTACTTATCCAATACCATTTTCATCTGAGCCAAATGCAGAAAATAAATGCAAATTTGTAAAAGCTGAGTAAGTCAAGGCATTTTAAAAATAATATTAAAAACCCTCTCTTCTGAAACATGAAGATTCATATCAATATGTATACAAATCTAACAAAAAAATGGAATCAGAATTATGTTTATTTCCAAGTGTGCAACATACACAAAACATTTTTTGTGGTACAGGGGTGCTCTCCAGTGTGAAAAAAAGAACACAATAACGTTTCAAAATACAGTAACGCAGGTAATACAAGTAAATTGCTGAAGTTATATGTAAATAGAATATAATAGTATTCTAGGAATAGAGGTAGTAAAAATACAAAATAATAGGACTATAACAAGCCATGCCAAGTTGCAATCATCATCAGTATTAAGTGTGTATTGAGAAAAACCTGCTCAGGGGTCCTAAAACCCAGTCGTGTTCATGGAACTCTGCTAGCTTTCCACAAGAAAGAAGATTGAGCAATCTCTACGGAGGTGCTTCACAGCCTGTGGTATGACAAACTCTCCGTTTGACAGCAGTGAACTACACTTCTGCCCCCGATGCCCCGAGGAAACAGCCAAACTGACTGATCTCCAACGTCACACACAGAGAACCACACGTAAAATATGTTTCTACCAGAAATATTCAAACACTATTTTCAATAAACTACTCCAGTATAGTATAAAAATTTGTTAAGAGTTAACTTTATACAAAATTACTAAGTCAAGTACCTTTCAGTTAGCCATTGAATGCAAACCAACTTGAAAAATTAATTATCTTGAGCAAATAAAATGCAAACAAAATTATGATACTCAAACTTTATACTGTGTGAAATCTACATGAACGTTCTTCGGCAGAATGCACTAATAAAAATATCTCATCTTCTGAACCTCTTCTACATGATAGCTTAAAACAGGGAGTTGTCAAATAGCACATTATATATGCAAATACTTTCTGGTAATTTGAGTATAAAAGGAAGCAGTCTCTCAAATTATGACTGTTTGGTGCAATCTAATAGTTGAACCACACCATAGCCCTGGAATCTGAAGAAAACCAAGAAACCACCCTGAGAACCTGGTGAGTGGCAGACCTGAAGGCAAGGTTCATCCTGGTTTTAGCTTACAAACACATATCAAACTCAAGCTATCAAGTCACCAACGTTGTAAAAGGCTTCCGGAGATACAAACATCTCCTGTACCCTATTAAACAGCAATTAGCACTTTTATGGGACGATTTATGGTAGGGCTGTTTGACAAGAGCATTCAATGCACGAGCCTATACAGTGCAGTGTGTTCCACAGAGAAGAGGAAAGTAGTCAGTGGATCTGTTACACTTTTAGGAACAGCACGTCACCATTAATAATAACCCTCACATTTGTTTTTTCATCATAAAATCTGAACTGAAGTTCCCTTCTGCCCAAAGGAATGCACCATGCCAAATTATTGGACATCATGGTACAAAAACTGTGTAAATACAAGAAATTACTAGTTTTGCATTGAGTTGAATATTGTATTTGCATTACATTATGTTTAAAGTGGTAGTAGTAGTTTCTACAGTGGAAAATATTCTTGTGTCAAGTTGAAAGCATAGAAAAAAAACGTGTAATTTTATATTTATTTGTTATGCAACACTATTTCATCATTTTCACATAAAAAAAAAAAGTCAGGCAACTCCAGTGGTGCAAACCAGCTACAAAAATCCTTATTGGCTAAAAAAAAAGTGCAGTCTTCTTAAAACACATTTAAAAAGTTTAGTTTTTTTTCTTGCAAAACAGCATGCACTTTCAGCAGTTTCTTTTGCCAATTTTGCTGCATAGAACGAGAGGGATTTAAAGAGCAATAAAAATACATATATTTTTTATTCAGATTAAATTATACATTTTTAATCTTCACATGACTCCAGTCATTTAACCTATTACTTTATTAAACTATTACTTTCTAGCTCAATACCATGACTTAATCCATCAAACTATCTATTTTAACTTCATTCTGACTGAATCAATTTCCACTTAATTTCCAGAATTTTGGCAGCCTATAATATATTTGAAAGATAAATGAAAGAGTTTCTGTTGAGTTATGCTCTTTTAAAGGACATATAAAGTTTGACTAACCATCCCTTCAAAGCTATGACGAATCATTTCACAAAATCAATCAAGGTGAATTGGTTCAACAAGGACGTGCACTTCTGTTGACCGTCCCTGATCTGCTTCACACATGCCAGCAACTATGCATCCTGAAAGCTCTGGACCTTGGATACGGTCACTATGAGCACACAATGCAACCTGATCCGTGATAAAGAACCCCAGGGGACAAGCGCTTCCTCTCACAACAGGTGCAAGACGAACAGACTTCCTAGTGTCCGGCGCAACCAGACATTTCTCAGCGCTCTCAGGAGCACAATACCAACAACTGCAAAGACTTTAGGTAAACAGAGCGAGTTGAATGTATGTAGGCTAGCACAGCCTCTGAAAAACATACTCGAAAACACTTCTGCAACTACTGCTAAAATCTGAGTGATCTGCAAAGAAGCTTTAAAATTCGCAGTACGTTTCTACACCATAAATTGCTTTGAATAATCCTCTGCTCCTTCACACTAAAATATGCTTAAAAAAACACTAAAATCAATAATTGAGGTCTGACAAATCGCATGTTTGCTTAGCTTAGTCGTACTAATAACATGCAGAAATTAAGTGTCTAAAAAGCCTCAAGCATAACCAGTTTGTTACTGAAAGTGAACAAACCCCTCAATGGAGCACATTCTAGGTGACTTTCCTAATGTGAGCTGAAGACCAGCACTGCCCTGTGACCCGAACCTTAGCCAAAACTGCAACCAACATGGATATATTATTTCATTAGGAACATATAAAATCTAATTTACTTTTGAGAGCATGAAACTTAATTTCATTGAAAAAACAGCAACATTTGAGATTAAAGTCTGAGATCATGATTCTCAATGATAAGCACCAAAATGACAAGTTTGAGACTTTTGTAATATTGTGCAAGTACAAATCTCAGCTAATCCTCCAGAACAAAGCCGTACAGGTTCAAAACATATTTCTCTCATTAAAAGTCACATGGCAGCCTACAATGTACCAACCAGAGGATTAAAATCATGCAAAAAAAGGCAAGCAGATTATCTCAAGTTGGCCTACATACATCTCGTATTGACCATGATTTTTTTTTCTTCACAAGTCACTTTTAGTAATGTGTGGCAATCATTAAAAAGGCAAAAACTAAAGAAGAAAACAACCATACTGAACACACAAATAATAACAAGTATTTACAACATATGAGGAATCTCTTGATCTAACAAAGGATTTCCTTGTAGTAGTAAGTTAACAAACAAAGAACGAGACATTTTTACTTAACAAAGGAGGGTGCCTTGCGAAATAAGCAACAATATTATAAATAAGAAATAGATTAGCAGATGCTAAAACAGATACAGAGCAGCTAGTACATGTTAGGAATGTACCATATTTTGCAGTGAATTTAAACTTGTTATTAATTGGCCATCATATCACGACTCTTTGATATAAATTAAAGACTGCAAAGGGAGTTTGGGAACAAGGCACACTTCAAAAGTGTGCAGAGGCGATGCGAGCAACATCAGAAACGAGGTTTTACACCACTTTCATCTACTAATCATGTCCGCGAACTTCCAGCACTACGAAGAACCTTCATGCAGATGCCAGGAATTACGAAATAGCTGCGTCTTAACAAACCACTGATCTGACATTGTGAAAAGGTATGAAGGAGAGTCACCTCCGCCGCGGTTTCCAGGCAACCGTACCTGATCTACCTGTCGGCTTCCGCAAAACTGGCGGGATGAGTCACTTACACTGCAGCACACCTGACAACACACTCACACACACATACATACACTTCGTCCACTTCTCGAAGGAAAAAATAATAAGTGATAGAGCAACACACGTCAACGTCACATGCACATTTTGACTGCTTAAGACTAAATGTAAACTTCATCACCATCATCATCAAAACAAATAAACACCGGGGGGGGGGGGGGGGGGGGCAGAAAAAAAACTTATCGGATGCCCTCTCAGAATCTAACAGGTCACTTTCGTCATCACCACGCACGCACGCACGCACGCACACACGCACACGCGCGCGCGCACACACACGCACACGCGCGCGCGCGCGCGCACACACGCACACACACGCACACACACACACACAGACACTAAACCTGACTGACCGCAAACACTGTGCAAAACTCATTAAAATTCACCTTAATCTCCTGAAAAGTTATCGGTATCCCCAGTTAAACGTTCATTATGTTGCAATGAGTCCGTTCTGCCCGTTTGAAAGCGTGGGTTGGCTCTAAAGATGCGCGAGAACAGCCATGATCACATTCGAGTAGCTCGGTTACCAGCTAGCGTTGTATGCGCGCTGCTTAAATCCTCGCTGCGGCCATAGGAAGCACAGGCCCCGCCCCCTTTCACAGGATTTAAAGACACAACGCACTCTAATAAAGACAGCGCACTCAAAGCTCTGTCTTCTGATATTTAAACCTTTAATTAAATAAATAAATAACTCTGTATACATATTTATTAGTATGCTTTGGGTATATCACTATAGGTTAGGGAAAATGGGGGGAGAGTAAATAATGTCTTTTAGGAACGACTGGATTCAATAGAAAAATAAATCTGATTTGAGAAAGATTCCAAAAATGTGAGAAGTATTAATAAGCTCCAACTTTTTAAAATATTTTCTATATTTGTATATACTCGCTATCCAACTACCCCTCAGGGGATTTTGTAGGTGTAGCTCACCAAATGTGTAAGGCAGCGTATACCCAGAGGAGGTTACAGGTTAATTGAAGCATTTCTTGAGGAGATCCACAGAAGCTTTCTCCTTTTGAACAACTGGAATCCTGTTATGGTTCAATGTCAATATATATTATATCATTTAGTATGGATAGCGTGTGTATAAATACTGTTCATTAATTTGTTAAAATTTTTCTTTTTCTTTACATTTTTATTTTTTTTTATTTTAGAGTCATGTGATTTGGAATAATACAATTTGATGATGTTGTAATTGATACATTTTGACGCAGACATCTCAGCAAAAAAAACCTATGATTACTGAGCCCAGACAAGGAGCTATAATGACATGTCAGCCTGGAGTCAACAATTATTTGAACAGACTAACAAGACCATACAAGATTAAAGACGTTCAGTAAAAAGATGTTCTCCCTGCTGAGGGAGAGACATGCAGTAAACTACACCTCTCATTTATAATTGTAACCCTTAACAGATCATTTAAAATAACAAATTAAAAAATCATGACAATTTACTGTAAAATGTATTCATTATTTTCCGCTTTAAAACAGAAAATATATATTTTTTTGTGTTCTGTGAAAACTGAAATATGAAAATATTAGTTTAGCAAAAAGGCAATAGCACCAAAAATAATTCATGCATAAAAATGGTAAATAAAAAAAATGAGATTAGACTTGTAAGATATTTATAAGACAAGAAATACTAAGTGTGCAAGCTTTACAATTTTTGAAAAAAAAGCAGACAAATTGAACAAAAAATGTATCTGTTCCTAAAATCACGTTGAAGATATTTATTCTGCATTTCTGCAGTGCCCAGAATAAAGACAACCAGGGTCCAGACATTAAATGATGAGCACACAAAAGCTGGCTCCATCTCTGATAAGAAACACGAACAGCAAACACAGAGACGATATACGGCAAAGTTTTATTTACCCGCTTGTCAAGATGGAGCCCATACTGTCTGCCAGTGAGATGAACATGGCTGATGTCTCTTCATTATGATCCATGCAGGCAGTGATAACAGCTGTTAAACATCAAATACAGCTTTCATTCAGCCCAGAAGCCAGGATGGATGCAAGATGAATAGTTTGCACCCTGTGATACATACGGCAAAGTAACAGTGTGAAGTAAGCAAAAATTAATTTTTTTACAAAAACATGAAGTTCATAGGGATGAAAAATGCAAGTTTTTGCATTAAACATTGCAATGCATTACATGCATTAATATATATATATATATATATATATATATATATATATATATATATATATATATATATACACATATAATGATAACTAACATATATTCTTTACACATTCTGCATTCTGTAAAATACACTTAACAATTGGAAGACTTTTCACTCTAAAAATCACACCTAAAAATCTAAAAACAACACAGATCAGAACACAGAGTTAACACACAGAATTAATCACAACACAGAATTAACACGCAGACCAGAAAAGATGCGTGCCTACAGTATCATTAGCATAATGTTACTGATGATATTTTGAACACTTTGAAAAATGAGTATGGTTGACATCCATAATGAGCTAAAAACAAGCAAATAGAGGATCCTTGAAATATCTTACTTTTTCTTCACCAGAAGAAAGACTCCTTAAATAGGCTGAAGACAAAAGGACAGCAGATCTCGAAACCAGACTATTTCAGATACAAACTAAAAGATACAATTCGGAAGAAACTCTTAAACGAACTTTAAAAAGTCAAATGTCAAGCTCAGGCCATCCTTAAAGACAACTGTCGCTGACAAACACATGGGTGAAGCTCTATATGGTCAAACACAAAGGCACACAAAAAGACTTGAAGTGCTAAACAAACAGAGCTGAGAGTCAGGAATGCACCAGGAACAAAATGTGATTGTGCTGCAAAGTTGAAAATCTCTGTGTCTGGCCTTGGCCTCACAAACCTACCAGGCTTATTATCTGATATTTGGCCATGGATGAGCTGACTCACTTTAATCCCCTTATAATTTCAAAAGCATTCCTCACATTCCTTGAGCCCAGTGCAGAGGAGATTGAAGGAATGATTTATTTCTGACCAGCTGTAGTTCACAGAAATGTGAAAATGAATGCTCAGAATGTATGTGAAGACTGGGGATTCAAACGCAACAATTCATCTCCACAACAGCATCTTTTTGCATAAAAATAATGACTGATTTTAGCACCCTGAAAGATAAACAAGTTAGATTTTTTTTCCAGCAGGATCTGCAAGATTCTATTTCAAAGCTGTTCACCTTGTGCCAACATTCCCACTAAACCTTGAAAGTTTGTTACTTTTAAATGTAAACAAACATGCACATAAGAACAAATGTGCATTAATAGAGATTAGAATCTATTCAAGAATTGTTTGCTTTTGTCTATACATTAACTTTCCAGTGTATGTCAGAGTTTGAAATGGCTTTCATTGGCAAGGCTTGCCATGATCATTCATTGTAAACATTTACAAATGTTTCGTTTAGCTGCATCAGGATACCAGATGCTCATCTTTTTATCTGGTTGTTTTTAAACAGGAAAATGTAGGTTCTTTTCATAGTTTCATTTTCTATGTATAACCAAAGCTACACCTGCACAAAACTAGGGTTTTATTCCAATAACTCTGCTTTTCCATCGTCATATAATGCACTTCAATTTGCAGTCAGGTGTGAAGGCAGAACCGAGCTGATTTGAGCTCAGATTGCATTGTGTTGATGGAAACACCTCCATGACCTACCTCCTTTGCCAGATCCCTCCCAACTAAATCTTCTCATGCACGCAGATACCATACACACGCACGCACGCACACACACACAACCAACCACTGCAGTGTTGACATGATGTCATCGTGTGCACACAAAGGAAGTGCCTTAAAAAAGCAGGCGGTCACGCACCTATGGAGCAGAAAGGGTCAGCTCAGCAGGTCTGAAGGAACCCCTGCCAGAACTATTTAAGCAATAACATGGGATTGTCTCAGACGCAAATAGAGAACCATTTTCAGTTAACTTTCTGAAAGAGATTAAAACCACTTGGCTAGGGCGCTCCACAGAACAGGAATGCACTTTTATTGTTTTTAACGTATATTTTTATGGGTTAAAAAATGTTTTTATTGTTGTGAACATAATTTTACCTTTCCTGTTTGAAAATAAACACTCTGTAAAAAATACATGTATATTGTTTTACTTTAATATACATAGTATCATATGTGATCTACTGAAAAATCTAAATAATTTATGAAATTCTTTCAATTTCATTTAAACTTTGTAGCATGGATTAAAAAAATGTTTTTGTTTTTGTGAACATATTTACATATTTTTACCATCTCTATTTTAAAATACACAGTTTTTTTTTACTTTAATATATATATATATATATATATATATATATTAAACAATTAGCAAAAATTTAAAAAAAAAATATATATATACACACATATATATATATATATATATATATATATATATATATATATATATATATATATATATATATATATATATATATATATACATTTAAGGAAACTTGTTGAAATGGCATCTACAGCTCAGGTCGTTGGCTGATGACACAAGAACAGTCATGTTAGAACCTCCCCTCAGGTCATGTAAGCAAAGGCATCTGTTGGAAAAAGGGCCTCTAATGATTCATATTACAACAACAACTCTTAATTCTGTTAACATTTAAAGATAATAGATTTCTCAACCCAACAACCGGTTTCAATTTGAAGATTTTACTCACAGGAGAGCAGTAGAGACATCTCATCTAATTCTATGTTTAAAAAGTGTGTAAACATATATTTGATCCTTCAATCCCAAGCAGAAGTGAACCCTTAATTTCTTCCTTTTTTATGTATACATCTATGTAAAACAATGTCAAACATCTGAAAATGAGCTGACGCCAATTGCTTAAACTAATTTTTGGTTGTACTTAATGCACCAGTATACCACACCAATTCATTTCACCATGAAGTTCAGAATACAAGCTTGATGATCAAATGCAGTGTATAGTGACTCCGTCCCAAAGCACACGTGTGCGACATGCAAGAGCTCCAGAGGGAAAGGGCGCGTCGTTTATGAGGGAATGGGGTGAATCATCATTCATGAGGTTACCAGGTTAAGGACCAGCACCTGTTGATGTAATCTCACTCTGCACATTCCCAAAGGATGGATCAAAGGTCAACCTGGCAACCGGATGATAAGCAGAGAAGCCAGTGAATTTTTGGAGGGAAAGCGTTCAATCTTTTTCCGAGTTCAACATCCATAAAGTTTCAGACACTGAAATTGAATCCCCAAACTGAAGTATTAAAAAGCATAGGTTAAATATGAAACTCAAAATCCATTGTACATCTGCATAGTAATCAATAAAGTGTTAGCACAAACTGTTTATAAATTCATTGTAATCTAGTAAAGGACTAAGACGAAAAGAAAATGAATGAATGTAATCATACCCTTTCTTTATGGTTACACAGTAAGACCAGGTTTATAAAGTATTTCACTAGATGTGCTACAATGGATGAAAACAATGGAAGACAATGTGTTTAGATAAAGAACAAAACAAACAGCCAACTTGTGATTAACATAATAAAGCAGAAAAAGCACAACACTCAAAAAACTGATCCTATATAGCACCAGATCTGGTATTTAGAACACTTCAAAGACCTTTAGAGCTTAAGAAAACCCCCATTTAGAGTCCCAAAAACCATAGAAGTATAAATATATTTTAATTTTTTATCAAGCTGTCATTTACCACTTTTTCCTTGTGAAGAATCAGTTGTTCTAAATGCGGTTGGTTCTAAATAGCACTTTTAAAGACCGGTTTTAAATAGCACCTTTGGAGACTACTTTGGATACTACTACTTTAGTTTGGTTGTGTCGGTTTTATTAATTGATTTATTTTAAAGTGAAAGTAGTTGGTTACCCTGACTTTTATGTTCAACCACATGATCTTTGTCTTGGTTTCCTTCTTTAGTTGTCTTGTGTTGAACCTGTTTCTCTCTCTTTCTTCACAGGCATGCATCATGATTGTTTTTGTCAGAGAAAGCTTGGAAACTTTGTCCTGATTGAGGCAGAGCAAATATTTGACTGATTATGTATACAATACATGCTGAACATTTGGCCTGCAGTCACGTTAATGTTTTTTAAACAGTGTGTGTCTCTGAAAATGACAAAACATGTTTCAAACTCTTAGTGTGAAATGAACAAAAGCATGTAAAAGAGTTTAAACTAGCTAGAACATTTTCTTTTACTTGAGTTGCAAGAAAAGTTAATGTTTGTATAACTATTACATACAGAAGTACAGAAGGAAGGCTAGACTAAATTTGTTCCGTTCTTTTGATGATTTCTGAGCAAAATTTTGGGACAGCTAAGAGGGTTATTCTCCCTGCAGAGGGAGAACAAATACTTTTATTAGCTAGAAGGATCGATAGCATAAACAAAGGGATTATTGTATAATTTTGTATTACATTTCTTCAGATATCAGCCCCAATGCCAGACTGGTGCTGGCTGTCAGTGCCCATCACTTAGTTGCAAGATGTCTCCCCAGATTCGCGTGGCCTGTTTTAAACAAGCACAAATAATTATCTGTAAAACGACAATTTTTTTCTTAATTAAAACCATGCTTATGGATGAACAAATGCATCAATTTGACATGTTGTACACACTTTAGTTCAAACATGTGCTCTGATTTACATAGTCAAACTATGATTTAAATGTTTAAATCAATGATGAGTTTAGTCTCGAGAATGATGAGTCTTTTATTTAGTCAATATTCTAAGGGTGTTTGACCATCTGGAAGACAGACACAGCCTTTCTACATTCCCAAACATCGCCAATGATTATAGAAACCTTATTCAACCAATTCTTCTCCCCACAGCTCATATTAATCATTTTCTCAAATGCTAATAAGGGTGTCATTCCCGAAAAATGATTGTAAGAGACACATTCATGTCTAGCTTAAATTTCTGAAGGCATTTAGGAGGGGTGTTGATTTGTTGTTGTTTTTATTTTTGTTTTTTACATATTAACAGAGATGATGCAATTGTTCAGGAGAAGCTCAGAATCGATCGTGAAGCTGGTTTTTTTTTCATGTCAGGAAGCTTTTTAAACATACATATTGTAATTTGCTCATTTGTTGCTCAAGAACTAGCTTACTAAATTCATCAATGTTTGTTTAAATTGTCTACTTTAAACAAAAAAAGTACAGTTAAATTATATTTAATCTGAAAAATAATGATGAGAAGTTGGTATATTCACATGATGCCATTATTTCTTACTAGGTTCAAAGGTTTGGCCTACATGTGAGGACCAGACCCCAGTGAGTCAGAACATGTGTAAAAATCCTTAAATGTTCAACTGTAAACTAAAGCCTTGTGTTGAAACATTTACTGTTCAGCATCCTGGAATGAGTCTGATGGAGATTCCAGATTTTTATAGAGTATCCGACAGTTACTCCACAAAGCAGAAGCCACCAGTTAATTCAAGTGACAGCACATCCAAAAATGAACATTTTTAAAGGAAATAAACATTTTCAGTAGGTTCAGTACTTTACTAGCAGTAAAGTGTGTAAATGGAAATCATGAACTATGAAATGGAAGTCATGAATGAGGATGCCAAAGTCTTTTATTGTTTAGTTAAATAAAACATTGCAAATAAAATATACTACCAAATCTACTGTTCTTACATGTGAGAATTTATGATACTGAGGTTTATGATTATGGTTCAGTAGAACCCAAGGGATAATAATGATTAATAGCAACAAAGCTACTCAGTGACAGGCTGACAATTTTGCTGGGAAACAGGGGTTTTGGGGGAGGAGATGTTGGGGGCTAGGGGTGCTCCTGATATGCAAAGTGCCTTTATATATTATTTTAAATCATGTTAACAAACAAATTTCTAACATAAAAGCAAATCTATATTAAACAGTTATAGTTTGTAAGATTGTATGCTGTTGGGGTGGTATTTTACGTGTTGTGAGCAAAGTGTCAGTGATTCTACATATTGTAGTCTGTAATGATACTGAGGCAGGAGGCATAGGGGAATCCATGTGCCGAAGATTATTTACTCACTCAAGAGAACAAAACAGTGGTGTTCAAGATGGCGGTGCCGTGTGGCAGCCAAACACTCAACCTAAACACAGTTCAGGGAAGGCGGGAAGCAGGCAAGGGTCAAAATCCAGAAAACAGTCCAACAGGCAAACTAAGTGAAATCAGAATCCAAAAAGGGGTAATCCACAGATCCAGAAAACAGGTCACAGGTAACAGGCAGGTAAGTCAGAGAGGTAACGCTTGGTATGCAACACAGGTTGGCAATACTTCGCAATGCAGGTGTGGGAGGACTTGGCTTAAATACCCTCCCAACAGGAAGTGATGAAATCAGATCTAGAAGTCTGGAGAGGGAGCCCTCTGCTGGCGTGGTGTTACAGAACCCCCCTCTCTAGGAGCGCCTCTTGGAGCTCCTCGGCGTCTAGGAGCTGGACGGTCAGGTCGAGCACGGTGAAATTCGGTAACCAGCGCAGGATCCAGTATGTCAGAGGCAGGGACCCATGACTGTTCCTCAGGTCCATAGCCCTCCCAATCCACAAGGTACTGAAGTTGTCCAGCTCTCCGTCGTGAGTCCAGCAGCTGATTGACCTGATACGCCAGCTGCCCACCTACGTCCAAGGGAGGAGGAGGTTCTAGATTTGGAGAATTTATGTTAGCCGAGTGGTGTACTGGTTTAAGTAGAGATACATGGAATGATGGAGAGATTCTATAATGGGCCGGAAGTTCTAATTTGTAAGTTACCTCATTAATTTGTTGCAAGATCTTGAATGGACCGACATACCTTGGGCTGAGCTTTTTACATGGTAACCTGAGTTTTAAGTCCTTTGTTGACAGCCACACTCGCTGTCCAGGTTGGTATGGTGGGTGTGGACGACGGCGACGATTTGCCTGAAGCTCTTGAGTGCGAATGGCACGCTGTAGGCGAACATGAGCACTACACCACACCCTTTCACTACGCTTAATCCAATCATTAACAGCAGGAACACACGATAATTCCCCAGACCATGGAAACAAAGGAGGTTGGTATCCCAGCACACATTGAAAAGGTGTGAGACCTGTTGATGAATGACGTAGTGAGTTTTGAGCGTACTCGGCCCATGGGAGGAACTCTGCCCATCTATTTTGCTCCCTGCTACAGTAGGTTCGAAGATATCTCCCAAGCTCCTGATTTAACCTCTCCACCTGCCCGTTGGATTGTGGGTGATAGCCAGAGGTGAGACTCACATTGATATCTAGGAGTCTACAGAAATCCTTCCAGAGCTGAGAGGTAAATTGAGTGCCACGGTCTGACACAATATCTTCAGGAATTCCATAGTTACGGAAAACGTGGTGGAATATTGCTCTTGCAGTTTGTAGTGCTGTGGGAAGCTGTGGGAGCGGGATTAGCTTACAGGCCTTGGAGAAACGGTCGATAATGACGAGGATAGTAGTGTAACCCTCAGAAGGGGGTAGATCTGTAACAAAGTCTATGGAAAGATGTGACCATGGTCGTTCTGGTATGGGAAGAGGTTTGAGTAAGCCTTCAGGCAAGTGTCGAGGGGTCTTAGACTGAGCGCAGACAGGACAAGACTTGACAAAACTCTCAATGTCCTTTCTCATTTGTGGCCACCAGAATGCATTAGAGACTAACAGCGTAGTTCGAAGAATTCCTGGATGTCCCGTTCCTATGGAGGTGTGTACCCACTGCATGACTCGACTGCGGTAATCCAAGGGAACAAACTGTTTACCAGGAGGGGTTTCTCTAGGAATTCCTTGTTGTTGAGTGGCCTGCTGAATTTCCTCCATCAAACTCCAGGTTACAGGTGCTACTAAAACGGACTCAGGGAGAATTCTTCGGGGAGCATGATCAACTACCGGGGGGTCGTGTCTTCGTGACAGGGCGTCAGCTTTTGAGTTCTTGCTCCCAGGGCGGTAAGTGATGGTGAAGTTAAAGCGAGAGAAGAATAATGACCATCTTGCTTGTCTCGGGTTTAGTCGTTTTGCACATTTTAAATATTCCAGGTTCTTATGGTCCGTAATTACTAAGAATGGGTGTCTGGACCCCTCAAGCCAGTGCCTCCAAGCCTCAATTGCTGCCTTGATCGATAGGAGCTCCTTATTTCCCACGTCGTAATTGGCCTCAGCCTGAGACAATTTCCTGGAGAAGAAAGCACATGGATATAGTTTCCCTGGGTTACCGTGACGTTGAGACAATACTGCACCAATTCCACAATCGGATGCATCTACCTCTAATACAAATGGGTTTTCAGGATCTGGATGCTTGAGTATGGGGGCAGAAGTGAATCTTTCTTTAAGTGTGTTAAATGCTAGAATAGCCGATGGTGCCCAGGAGAGATTTCTTGGCTTTCCCTTTAAGAGAGAGGTCATAGGAGCTGCGATCAGGCTGTAGTTCTTTATGAACCGTCGGTAGAAGTTAGCAAAACCCATAAATCGTTGTAATTCCTTGATTGTCTTGGGTTGTGGCCAGTCCTTCACTGCCTGCACCTTCTCAGAATCCATCTCCACTCCGTTTGGGTTTATGATGTACCCTAGAAAAGTTGTATGGTTAGTATGGAAAGCACACTTCTCAGCTTTCACGAACAGTTGATGTTTAGCAACCGAGTAAGTACTTCACGAACATGGCTGATGTGCTCCTTTAGATTCTTGGAATATATGAGGATGTCATCGATGTATGCTATCACATAGACGTCAAGGATGTCCCTGAAGATCTCATTAATGAAGGACTGAAACACAGCTGGAGCGTTGGCAAGCCCAAAAGGCATAACAAGGTATTCATAATGCCCCCTAGTGGTGATAAACGCAGTCTTCCACTCATCACCCTCCCTGATTCGAACCAAATTATAGGCACTGCGAAGATCAAGCTTAGTGTAAACCTTGGCCTCACGGAGCTGTTCTAACGCAGATGGGACTAAGGGTAAGGGGTAGCGATTCTTGATGGTGAGATTATTTAGGCCTCGATAATCTATACATGGCCTCAAGCCTCCATCCTTTTTGTCGACGAAGAAGAAACCAGCTGCTGCTGGTGATGTTGAGGGTCGGATAAAACCATAACTCAATGCTTCTTCGATGTACTCCTCCATAGCTTGTGATTCTTGAACGGTGAGAGGGTAAGCTTTACTCCTTGGGGGCATGGCATTAGGAAGTAGTTCAATGTTACAGTCAAATGGTCGATGTGGGGGCAGAAGGTTAGCTTTTTTCCTACTAAACACTTCTCCAAGATCATGATATTGATGTGGAATATTTGCAGGAACACCGGAAACTGGACTTTTGACAGAAGTGGAGAGTACAGGGGTGAAACGATGCAAGCACTTGTGATAACAGTAATTTGACCATTTAATCAACTCTCCACTGGACCAGGACAGGACAGGGTTGTGTTCTACCAACCAGGGATAACCCAGGATGAGGTCGTACTTCAACGAACCAACAGCAAAGAGTGAGATTTCCTCATGATGAAATATACCCGTCTGCAAAAATATAGGAGGAGTCTGTTGCTTGATTCCCTCTCGTAAAGGTTGATTATCCACAGACAAGATTCTAAGTGGTGGGACACATGATATAGTGGCAATCTGATGCTTGGTAATTAAATTCTCATTGATGATGTTCAAAGCTGATCCTGAGTCAACCAAGGCTGTTAAGGGAACAAGTCCTCCTTTAGTGTGCAAAGTAACAGGTAGAATGAAAGTAGGGGGCTTACATATAGTGCTAGCCACACTACTCACCCGCTTGGGTTGGGCTTCGAAGCGACAAATACGTTGGCGGCATTGGGAAATTCTATGATCCTTCTCTCCGCAGTAGAAACATAGATCTTGATTCTTCCGACGTTCACGTTCCTCCAGGGACAAACGAGTGAGCCCCACTTGCATGGGCTCATGGTCCTGTGAGGAAGCATTAGAGACAACGAGGTGAGAGAAAGTACATGCAAGAACGGAACGTGGTGTCTTACGACGCGGGGCTTGGCGTATTAAATTGTCCAACTTTATCGCTAATGTGATGTATTCAGATAAAGTTAAATTTTCTCCTTTGCATGCCATTTCCGCCCGTAAAGTGGGGTTTAGGCTCCGTTTGAAAATGTCAGTCAGAGATACATCATTCCATTTACTTTGTGCAGCCAGTGTGCGAAATTCAACTGCATATTCAGATGCTGGACGATCCCCTTGTGACATATTGAGTAAGCGGTCAGTAATCTCCTGTCCCCCAGCAGGATGATCGAAAACCAGTTTAATTTGTTGCAGAAAGTATTCCAGTGATGTTTGTATAAATGGGTCGGTGTCCCAGATAGCCGCAGCCCATTCACAAGCATTTCCAGTCAATAAAGACATAACAAAAGCACATTTGCTTACTTCAGACGAATAGTGCAGTTTATTGTTATCCAAGTATACCTTGACCTGACGAAGGAAGCCTCTGCAACGATCAGTAGATCCATTAAACTTCTCAGGAAGAGACATTCTTACTGCATTCGATGTTATTGCAGGGAGTGACTGAATATAGTGGGTCAGATGCTCGTTAGCCGCTTGTAGCTTAGCTAGTTGTCCTTCGTAGCATTTCATCATTGTGGTTTGTTGGACACAAAAAGCATGTAACTCCTCCACTTCGGCTGGATTCGAGGGAGGCGAAGTATTCTGTAATGATACTGAGGCAGGAGGCATAGGGGAATCCATGTGCCGAAGTTTATTTACTCACTCAAGAGAACAAAACAGTGGTGTTCAAGATGGCGGTGCCGTGTGGCAGCCAAACACTCAACCTAAACACAGTTCAGGGAAGGCGGGAAGCAGGCAAGGGTCAAAATCCAGAAAACAGTCCAACAGGCAAACTAAGTGAAATCAGAATCCAAAAAGGGGTAATCCACAGATCCAGAAAACAGGTCACAGGTAACAGGCAGGTAAGTCAGAGAGGTAACGCTTGGTATGCAACACAGGTTGGCAATACTTCGCAATGCAGGTGTGGGAGGACTTGGCTTAAATACCCTCCCAACAGGAAGTGATGAAATCAGATCTAGAAGTCTGGAGAGGGAGCCCTCTGCTGGCGTGGTGTTACATAGTCTTTGCCTTTAAGTACCAACAGCAGCTAAGCTTTTCTGTCACCTGATGCCGAACTTACTGGGAAATTAATAGTTGTTTCACATCCCTCAAAACAGCCAATTTATAGATTTATAAGTAATCTTCGCTGGCCATTGGCTAACATAATACCTTTCACAAGTTCACATAGGATTAGCTTAGAAAATGCAACCGAATTTGGCAAGATTGGGATAAGTGTAATGGGGGTGATATTTTGAGAAGGATTAGAGGCATCTGTTGATTGTCTGCCAATTATATGATCGCTCCTCCCGAAGTTGCGTTCACAAAACTTTATTTTAAGACTTGAAAAAAACTTGAATTGAAACTAAGATATAGCTCTGTTCAGAAGGTCTTTCTGAACAACATATTGACCTCTTAATTATCATACTTTACAGAGGTGAAACATAGCTGATGTTCCTTTTTCATATTGATCACATGCTACTTAAAATGTCTCTGCTCAGCCCTCTTGGGAAATGTAGTGCTTTGTGAACTAACGTATGCATTTGGAGCTATTCTCATCTGTTTGAAACTCTGCTCATTTCTACCCTGAATAAGCAAACATTTAACACTGGTCAGCATGAGGAGATGCAGTATAAGCTAACCATTTTTATGGGCTCCTTTATTATGTTTATGTTTCTTGTACATTATTTGTATTAAATCTAGATAAGTTGCAGAAGTGTAAAAGCAAGTACTGAGGAAAAAAAACCTCTGTAACGTCTAAAGGTTTCAGATGTGCTGCCTCGAGGGAAACAAGCGAGACGAGCTCTCAAGCCATTCAATTTCCCAAAAAGGGCACCTTGAGCATGGCTATGATTCACTCACTGGTTGTTCATCAAAAGCTTATTGTATTGGTGACAGCACTTGGAGCGATGGCATCTGAAAAGTATCCTTTTAAGGAGTTCAACTAATACTCACAGCACAGGTGTGACTTTGTGATGCAATCAAGTGTCAACCACATTCATTTATATCCTTGTGAAAATATAAACATATCAAACCACAATAACATGAGCAAGTTAATTTTCCAGTGAATTTTAAGTTTGTACATTTTACTGTTAAAATAAAAATGTCACAGCTAATGTAGTGCTGTAACTTTTTATGTCAATGCTCAAGATAGAAGCATTAGGCAACCTAGTGCCACTACTTAAACACCTGTGTTTAATTCAGGAACTCATGTACAGCACATTTAAGATTGAAAAACACACACAGACACACACAAGCACGCACACATAAAAAAATCAACATATCTCGTTAACAAAGCAGCCAGCAATGTACATTAGCACCCAGTACCACACCTGACCATGGGTGAGCATAAAACAACTTTAATGAGGTCCTGTCCCAGACCCTGAGGCTCAACATCATCACTTTTTCCATCTTCTATCACAAACTGTCCATGAGAATGAACGCAAACAACACTTAATATCTAATTAATGTGAGCTTAAATGCAAACTCTTGAAAAAAAAACTCACATCTGCATACTGACCAAAAAATACAAACAAATTGTTTGAACAAAAGTAGTCACAACCATCAATGAAAGAGTTTCCAGATCAAACAGATTCAAGTGACCCGAATAGTACTTTTCAAAACTTTGAAAGACTTCTGAGAAGACGATACTTGCAAACGTCTGATGGATTTTGGAGATAAATGAAAGGAGACAATGGTCTCGAGCAAACAATGTAATTCTGTTGTAACTCAAAACAGAAACTCAAGAGATCTTGGAAGCTCATAAAAAAAGCCATCTTACATTCTGGGTTAGAGGGAAAATAGTTCTGAATCAGTCATTTTCTTATGTTACGTAATGCTGACCTTAATGAGACGTGTTATAAAACTAACCTGCAATGTAACATTCAGAGAGGCTCTACTAAATAAAGTAGTGCTCTCAGTATAACAGAATCTGTGCATTAATGACTGTTCTTGCTCTTATCAAACAAAGTACAACCATTCAGTCATCTGACTTTAATTGTTTAATGCACTGGTTAGCAACACTGGCTGCAGTAATGGATGTTTTGCTGCTATGTAAAGATAATGGAATCATAAAAGTGTGCAGGCACTAAAGAAGGATGCTATTGATTGTGAGCCTCCAGCAGTACTGCTGTAATAAAACATGCACAGTATATTTAACGGCTGCTTTCCAGGCTTTTTGGAAAACTGTGAAGCTTTACCCTTGGAGCAGTGTAACAAAAGACTAGAATGTCTAGAAATGGAACTCACACGCAAGGCTTTGGTTATTTGAAGGTGTGTATGAAGTTTAAAAGCTCATATGCTTGATGCAGCATGCAATTTTTTTGGTTTTGAATTTGGATTTTTTTACCTGTAACATATGTTAGTTTCATTAACAATTAGAATCTGAACAATTTCACTTTTTTCAGTTTCAATTACCTTTTGGCATATTTGCAAAGCCTTTTAGAAATTTTGAATACTTAATTAAAGTATTGAATCCATACACGTCAATATTCACACTGGCGTGTTGAACTTGTATTTTATATATTATGACATATTTTATCCATACGTGCACTGTCACAAAAATCAATAAAAATATATATCTTCAAATAATAAAAATAAACCCATCCATCTTCATGTCGGCTTTATTCCCTTTCGGGGTCGCCACAGCGGAATGAACCGCCAACTCACTGGCATATGTTTTACACAGCGGATGCCCTTCCCTGCCGCAACCCATCGCTGGGAAACATTCACACACACATTCACACTTTAACACTATGGGCAATTGTTCTTATTCAATTCACTTATTCCGCATGTCTTTGGACTTGTGGGGAAACCGGAGCACCCGGAGAAAACCCACGCGATAAAAATAAACCAATTCTGTCAAATACATTTTTACAGTGTGGATAGTTAAGGTGTTTTTTTTTTCATTAGTTTTGTCCAAAAATGTTATACTGATTGCCAGGAATTTCATGTTATTAAAATATATTTTACATCATGCGAACATACACTTCTCATTACTTATTTGCTTCTTGTTTGAGCAGTCAAAATCAAGTCCCTAAATTCTGAAAATGTTTGGAACTACTCACATTTGGCTTATATTTTCAAATAAATTTCTGAAAAGAATTTCATGCAATTTTATTTGTATTTTCAGGCGGTATTTGTCTTGTCCTGTAACGCAGTATGTCTTCTTATGTGATTCAATCATGTCTCTAGCTTGAGCTTGCCAAAACTTTTTTCAGCTCCAATGCTTTTTTTGTAGGTTTTCTAGGAGTGCCTGGTTTTTCATAGCTTCTGCTGCCAGCTTAGGTCTGGAGTAAGTTTTTTTTAAACGAACAAAAAAAAGTAAAACCTTTCATTTGAATCCACCGCTATTTCTATATCGTAACATTTTGCTGCTACATACAAGTGTAGTGTGATATCTTGTGCTAATAAAAAGAGATTGAAATAATATCCGATGTAAGACAAAGGAAGAAATCTGTTTTTAGCCTGCTATGTTGAGTTTGTAAGGACAGACCATGTAAGCTTTTTTGGCTTCAGAAAGAAGAACACCTTTAATGTCTGATTTAAAGGAACCATCACTTCTATGCCTCAATGAGTAGAATAGAGGCGCTTCAGTGAAATGTAGCATAAGGAAAGATTCATAAATATACACTGCATAGATCATATTTGTTAAAAAGGCATGTTTTGGGTTACGTTACTTAAGTAACATGTCTAAACAGAAACTACTAATTAGAGAAACACAACCCAGATAAAAGTAAAAAAAATCCTGTTAAATACTACTTTTAAACCGGGCCTTTCAAAATACGAGGCATAAAATTAGAAACACAAACTAGATTTTTCTTAAATTGCTATTAGTCATGTATCTGAAGATAGTTTTTTGAACACTTATATGTTACTGTTAAGTGGCCTCTTGTCTTGTCATTCTTAATCTTAAGGCAGAACCGGACACATAGAGAATGCTGTTTTGCATAGTTGAACCTCTGCTCCTGGGGTTGGGACCACCGTGTTCGATGTATTGTTTTCAGTAGAGTGTGCTGTTTGAAATGTATTTCCTCATCGTGCACGTTTTGGTTAAATATATTGTCTCATGTAATCTTAAATTTTGAGACATTTTTTACGTGTTTTAGTATTGTTTCCTCAAAGTAATTTTTAGATTGATTTATGCATGTTTGTGTAATCCTATTTTCTTTTTCTGGGAGCTCAAAATGGCTAGAAGAGTGTTGCCATGCCCATAGGCCAAAGCCCACTAGCCAATCAGATGAACCACTAATGCAGCTCAACAATGCACTGACAGACCAGGAAGTGTACCCATAGCAGAACCGTGCCAGATAAACATTTAAAAGAAATTCATTGGAAATGGATTTTCTGTGTAGCAACAAGCAAACTGCATCCCAAACATGGCAGTAGGGGGGACATGAGGTACACAGCTTGCTTAGTGGAGCAGAATTAGCTGACATTGTTTACGATAAATACTGACAAGTCGTGATAATGTTTTATTTTTTGGGTGGAAACACATGGCTTCCATTAACTGTGCTATTTTTGAAAATCTTGTTGATTGCATGGTTTTGTTTTACATGGTCATATACCCCATGTCCTTAAACTTGACACTCACCTTTCTTATTATTTTATTAGGGGCTTAATTGCCCCAGCTACGTTTTATATTTTCCGTTAAGTTTGGATTATTCTTGTTGTGTGCTTTGTTCTGGAGTGGCTTATTTTGGTTGCTTTGTTTACTTTCATCTTAAGTGAATCTCTGAAATGTCAATATTTACGTTTGTAAGCTTACATTAGGTTCAAATCTTGTCCTTGGCTAATTTTCCAATTAACATAATTTTTGGGAGGAACTTGTCTTGTAACTGACTCTGATTAGTTGATTTAGCTATAGCTCATTACTAACCCAGTAAAGTAGTCACTTACTTGTCCCAGACCTTTTGGACAGCTTACCTAGCATGGTTCTCAATGTCTCACCATCTTAGCTTGCAATACTAGACCATTTTAAATAAGTATGGACAAGCTTTAGTTAGTTGGATTTTGTTTGGAAATGTTGTTTCTATCCTAGTATCCTCTACACCAACATTTAATGAGGAAAGAATAATTAACAGGCCTCTGAGACATATCCTGTAAGACTCATACTGATGTTTTTTTCTGTATCCAGGAGGGAATAGTATGACCGTGAACCATGCTCACATGTGTGGGAGTGCTGTTGCTCACCTCCCCTCCAAAGTTTCCTGCTCTGATGAGGTGTCAGTGTTTATGTTGGAATGTCAGAGTCAAGAAGGCACACATGGCACTTTTAACTTCAGCTTTGGGATTTGCTCTCATGGGCTCTAGCAACCCACGGTCCGCCCACACTGAGTGTCAACGGAATTTATGCGTTTGTACTTGCACGTTTACTCACAGACCTAATTATAATGGCAAGAGCAAATATGCCCCATCATGACCGGCGTTTATCCAGATGTTAAGGTGAAGGAGTTTGCTGTACCACATTAGTGCATCAGACATGACCCTTTCCATAATTAGAAGAATGGAGAGGTAATTAGCATGCAGTGTTTATCTTGGAGAGATCAGACAGCAGTTCAAGCTGAGAGGCCTTAGGCTTGTTTTTCCAGACGAAGCTATTTTTCAAGAGAAATAAGAAATATCAAAGATGATGCAGGGGATTAAGCATCTGCCAAAATTGCACTTAAAATTAAAGCTAAAATTATATATGGTTTGGATTGATATGCCATGCTTTGTGAATAATAGATAGTAAAAATTTGTGTTTTGGCAATTAGTTGCAACTAAAATGGAAAAAGGAAGAAAACTGTGATTCTTTTGCCAAATTAAAACTATGATTTGAACAAAGTGTTCCAAAAGATGTTATTACCATGCACCTTTTTACTGTCCCTATTTACAGTTTATCAACACCTTTTAGGATGTATTTCAAGAGTTCACAGAAAAACTAAGCATGTCTTTACAGTCGTTACTTCTTCTAGCTTACCTTAGTTTAATAATTTTTTTTAAATGATATTATAATTATTATTATTATGTTATATTATAAACCCAAAAACAGACCACATAATAGTCTTCCTGAGAATAAAGTCTACATGAATACACTTTTTCACAGTGACTGCTGAAATTAGATTTTTTTTTCCACAAAAACAACGGCAAAACAACTCTAAAAAACACTCTAGGATGTGTTCTGGTTAAGCAAACAAAGTGAATGAGTGTAATTATAAATGTGAGATAAAGGTCACAGGGTTTGCATGATAAATGCCATCAACCCTTGAAATCTCTGCTGCTCTTTCACGCTGCCAAAAATGAAAGGTGTGAGGTCAGAGAGGGCACTTCTCCATGAAGCTCTGAGGATAAACAGAAACAGAGAATTAATTTGGTCAAATTAGAGTTGCACTCACTTAAACTAGAAAGATAAAAACATTTGTCTGGACATTTTTGTTTAATTAAATGGAAGTGACTCCAATATTCATGAAAATAAATGTAAATATTGTAGACACTTTTAAATGTTAAAAGTATTGGATGTTTTGATGCTCTAGAGAGAAAAATGTATAGATCTATTTTTACTCTTGATTTTACTGTGTATAAGCAACATTTTTGGAAATTGTTTTTTTAAATGTAACCAACTAACTTCTCAGGTACAAACTGACTTCATTCATGTAAACTGAATTCATTTTTAAAATCAAGTATGAAAAATAAAACCACACACACAGTATGGAATGATTTGACTCATATGATGCAAGATGAATTAAGAATTGAATTTTTATGACTATTTACAATACGCTGCACATTATAAGGATGCTATGTACATGCAATGCAAAGTAAAGTACAACATGCTTTGGCTTCAATTCTCCGATGTCATGCAAACACACACTGACACTTTGTTTATAGCAAGAGTGCAAATCATGATAAAAACATCTGTGTCATAACTCACTTAACCAGAACAAGAGCTGGCCTATTTATCAGACACGAGCGCTAGAGTCAATTTGACAGAGGAAGTGGTCCACACTTGTTTACATTTCTGCCTTTCTGAGACATGGCGCCAAAGATTCCCACGCACACCAGAGACATCTCTCACCAATACACTTCAAAGTCCTAAACTTATCCTAAAGGGGTCACAAACTGAGAGAAAAAAGAATGAGTTTGAACTTTTGACATGCAGGAGAAGCAATGAAAACATGCTTAAAGTACTGCAAACATCCCTTAAATGTTCAAACCAGTGTGCATTACTCTTAATTGGCCTGAAATATTTACTTATGAATTTGCAGATGATGTCAGAGCTTAGAATGGAGGGAAAAGTGCAATGCACAGCTTGTGTGGGTTATGTTTAAAAGTTTAGAGGGGAGTCTAAAGTAGATATAGGCTTAGCAAATAATTTCAGTATTCTTCTGGATTTCAATGAACATTTCAGTTTCTCTTTTCGTGTTTAAAGAGCACTCTCTGGAGTTTAAACCAAGATTGGGTAAATACCTGGAACATCCCTGAATAGACACAAGAAAACTAACTTTCAAAGCAGCAACCACAAATTTTATAATCGTGACATTGCTTTTAAAATGGAATTTAACATTTAAATCACTTGCACATTATTGCTGCATGTGTGTGAAAGCAATCCTTTTGTTTCAATTAACCATTACCAAAACATCTTCCTGGGGTAGTCTCAGAATTGTTTCAAGCAGTCTGGCGGAGCGAGATGGGCAGGGCATGTACCTCAAAAGAGGAAGTTGCCTTCACTCGACATGATGTTTTCATCTTCAGAACTGCATGGTAAATGTGCAAATATGACGGCCTGTGGTAAGAAAATGCACAAAACAGCATCCATGTACATGTCCTTAAGTTTTTTGGCAAACTGTCCTCACATCAACCACACGAGAAGCGTCTATCACGTGACTCCAGTGACATAACTATGTAAGCTTCTGACAAAGATCAGAAGTTATTGAATGAACATAAAATTGCGAGGTATTTGGGACTGGAAGTGACTGTTCTAGGAAACAGAAAAGATGTTCCTAGTCTGACTGCAGATCTTAATGCTCAATTCAGATTTTTTGGTGCTAATTCCAGTTGTAAATAATATGCAACAGCTATCCGTTTTCTGTGTAAACAAAATTGGGGGTTTTATGTGACATGCATGAGCAGAAGATGAAACTCTATCCCCCAGAATGCACTGCTAACAGAAATAAAAAGTGATGCGATCCTTCTTTTTTTAATAATTTTCTAGATGCAAATGCTTCTCTAGGTACTCTTGAACCTTTCATTATATAAACTCTGATAAAAGCCACGTTTTTTTATAATAAATAGTATTAAGGCGAAAAAAAGGATGTACTATGGTATATTGGTGTAACTTTTATTCACAGTACAAAGCTTTAATTCCGCATCTTCATTTTCAATAAAATAACATCTTCTCCAGTACCTCATATCTGTGAAAAACCATGTTTCAGTTGGTCTTGATACTTTAAACCCCCCCAAAAAGTGACACGAGCATTACAAAAAAATATTTGTTTCAGATTCAGGATCACATGCTACATTTAATCTGGGCCAGATTTTTAAAAAATCTGAATTGATCTGTTCCGTTTACAAATATTTACTTTCAAATTTGTGGAAATCAAAGTGAAGGGTCAGGGAACACTGGTAATATGCATTAGAATGCATGTTAACCCACAACTCCCAATAAGTGATTATCTCATTAAATTCACATTTAACTAAATATAGAAAAACGTAACTCAAATTTATCCTATATTGATTTTAATTCCATCAAAAAAAATTATGTGTGAGATTTCCAAGTCTCTTTCACACATTCGTTGCGGACACATTCCAACACAGGACAGATAAGACCTGGAGACTGTGAGAACTGCCCATTACCTAAACTATTCAACTCCATTCATGGCTATCTCTGAGCTCCAGTATCAGCACAGGAAGAGCCTTTCCAAACAGCCACCCTTCAGTTCCATGGATGCCTGGAAAACTGGTGACAGTAGGGGCAAGACGGAACCGATGATTAGCGTTTGGTCAGTGTGTGAGAACATGAGAGGGTGGTGAGAAGGGAAGTGATGGAGGAGAGAAAAGTTTAGGAAAAGTGGATCCCAGGAGTCTTGAGTAATCTTATGTCACTGCTTTTATTGTGACTTTAATGTGCATGTGAGATTTAACAGATCTTTAACATTTTCTCAGCTTCACCCTGGTGAACAATGAAGTTTGCCATGCCCTCATGATAAATGGGACAAAAAGGTTCTAATGTAGCCTATCCAAGCTCTCATTGGGCAGGTAAAAACATCTTACAACTGCAATAAATCTGTAAACACTTCTTTTAAGCAAAAATGGGAAAACAAACGTTGAAAAAAGAGCTATGTTTCCAGCAGAGTAACTCACCAAACTGAAGTTATTCATACCATTATTCCTGTTTAGCCCAACTTTGTGATTGGCTTATCCATAATTGAAAGATGTTTAACAAAGGACCTCTCTTTTCTTACTCGTCATCATCAGAGATGTAACCTAACTTAATTGTCTATTAAAATCGACCAACGCTTATTAGTCCCTTGGCCAGGCTGCCCATACGGTATGGCATGATAATAGCAAAAAAACTGTTTTATCTGTTTGGAAGGGGGAAAATAAACCAATATTTAACTCCTGGCTGTCAGAACTCTCCTCCATTTTGCATGTTAAAATGCACAGATCTCACAGACCCTGCCTAAATTTGAAGCTGCTTGCGGACTCCTATGACTTTCTTTAAATTGTAACAGTTACGAGAACTTTACCTTATTAATATAATATCTAGGATACGTTCATTGCATCTCAGTACAAACCACCTATATTACTCTTGTCTGTTTCAAACAACAGTATGTCTTTTGTGCAGCTTAAAGGGTCTGAAGCTGTTCCCTGTAGGCCATTTTGTGGCCCTGCCACTTTTAAACTCTGCCCCACCATTCCTACTCGAAGAATTGCAGCTTGGACTGTTTTTAACTATTTTGTGTTTAGTTTATTCCTTTGGGGGATTTTAAGATTTTTTTTGTATCTTATTTTTTTCTAGTCTCCTGTTCTGTATTTTCTCTGAGTGCATTTTTACTGTATTCTACACAACTGTTAACCTGTAAACTCAAATAAAAAGATGTTACAAAAAAATCAACCAAATAAAAAAAACGAACAAGCAACATTAGTCATTTATTGAAAGAAAGTTGTAAAATCTTGTATTGGAAAATCCTTGGTGTTTATTAATCACCTGAGCATTCTTTTACTGTATCTTTCCACTTGACACATGACCAGATCTATCCCTAAAAACAATTAACAGTGACGTTCATGATGATTATAAGATTTTTTTACTTAAATCTCATTGCTGACTTTAATAACCAGGAAAAGATTACAGCAGATATAGGCAAGCAGATACATTCCAAACATATCCAATAGAGAAATGTGTCCTTCAAGAGGCGAGAAAAACAAAATATGAGTGCCAAGAGTAAGGCTGGAGAGCAAAATTTATCCAGTTGAATTTGGCTGCTGTAGCTTTCAGCGTCTCTCAACCTGTAGTCTTCCTGAGAGATGTTCATAACAGACAAGGACAAGAGGGTTCTGAAAGATCTTTCAGAAGAAGCAGAAAAGAGAAGCTTGTGGCTATGGCTTAGAAGTTATAATAGCTAGGAAAACAACATGCTAACATGTTCAGAAAATTCCAGCTGCAGGGAGAGGCAGAGAGACGTCCATGTCTGCTGCTGCTCCATCCTGAGATGTTCTAGAGATTAAAGAGGTAAAACATCAGAGAGGGATGGCTTCCAACTGACCAGTAATCTGGCATCGATGGAGGATACCAACATCTGCCTGTCTAGAAATTTAAATGCAAAATTTGTGTTTGAAATTTAGCGTATAGTGAATATAATAATGCCTGCAATAATAATAATATCTTCAATTTATATAGCGCTTTTCTAGACACTCAAACATGCTTCACCATGATCAGAGCATTTTTCATTCAGATTATTCATTCACTTTATTCACTCCACATTCACACATTCTGCACCTACGGCCTCCTGACCACCACCAAACACCCACATCCATACAGGGCAATGTGGGTGAAGTTGCTTGCCCAGGGCCACAATGACAGAATGGACCTAGTGGGGATCGAACCGCCAACCTTCCGATTACAGAGCGACCAACTCCATCATGGCGCAAAACAAGTGATTCATAACTTAAGAGAAATAACACTTAAAGTGTACCTCACTAACTTCTCATGGGGTTAAATTATTTTAAAGAATTTGAAATAAAAAAGAGCCCCATGCGAGAGACATTTTTCTATTTTGATTGAGTGGCATCATCTACATCATGTGTGTAGAATACAGTACTCCAGTGCAAACGGAGCCCATAGTTACGACAGAGACAGAGGTAAAGAGACACCTACACTCATTACGGCTTAGTCGCTGAGTCATGAGAATGAGGCTTGCTCACAGGAAAGACATCCCACGCAACTCCAGTGGGCCGATTACTTTGGGTTCAGCAAATACGCCAGCTACAGTAAAGTAAGCAAATTTAAGACATGTTGGCAACAGATGGCTCTCTGAAGAAATAGGTACTTTGTTAAAACAACTATGGGTTTAAAATGTCCGCCTCAACTAATCAAATGTCACTCATGTGGTGTGATGTCATTCATACAGTTGAGCTCTTCAATAGTATTCTTTCAATCCCCAAAAACGAATTCAGTTTGTAAGATTTTAATAAACACACTATGTCATAAGCCTTAGAAATATATTTTAGAAAAACAGACTAGTAGCTGAGCAACATGTTCAAATGCTTAAACTTGACAGATATTTTTTGCATGTTTTAGCATTGTGCTGGGCCAATAGTGTTTTTTGGCTCACCAAACGATGAATGAATTTCTTGGAAATGGGTGAATTTTCTGTGTGCCAATGAGCAAACCCCAGCAAAGGACATGACGGAAGCATGTCAGTGGGAGGAACACTGAATACACAACTCGTTTTGTAGAGCACAACCTGCTGACAAACTCAAAACAAAGCTGTAAACAAAGACAATGTTAAAGATAAATACTGTCTTGTAAAGGTTATTAAGGGTCTAGAGTGGTCAAACTGTTATTATAAATAATTTTTATATAATATATTTATAAAAGGGCATAATATGGCCCATTTAACATTTATTTTTAAATTCTTTTCACTAAACAACAAGACCATCTAATTACATAATTTATGCACATATTTGCTATCTGTTCAAATTTCAAGTTCATCATATTGTGTCCAATTCATAATGAGAAACTCTATTCTCAAAACGGAAAGAGCTACACTTGTTAACAACGAATCAGTTTAACAAGGAATCAATCTTTTCTGCGAATGAATTCATTTTAAAGAATCACAACTTTAGAAGTTCCTGCATCTGTCTAAAACCCCATCATTATGAACCTACATTGTATCCAGTGGTTAAAATGTATTCAAAACTTTAAGCATGTTTAGTAGTGCATTTCTCAGCAGAACAGCAGCGCTTGGGACTGGCTGGCGAAATGGAGAGTGCAAGTGGGAAGTGAACAAAGCTTCTTTATTACCAGTGTCATGGGCTCTGTGCTGGCAGGCTAGGAGCATCTGGCACAATGTGGGTTTGTTACGATGGCCGTCTCATCTATACTCTCATATTATGTAACCGTCTGTTCCCTCGTGTCCTGTTGTCTTTTGCAGCAGTAGTTGTAGTTATAGTAGTATTGAACGACATCAACTTCCTTCAATTGGTCAGTAATATGGATGTTTACTTTCTGCCAGAATCTGTTTTTCCTTACTGTTTTTCCTTACTGTCCAGGTTGTGTTTGCCTTTCTCTTCAGTGCTGGATGTTCCCAGGAAATCCACGTCAGCTACCATCTACATACAGTTCTGATAAACCCAATGTTATCCACAATGAGATAAGCTCCACTAAGTTAATACCCAAATATCCGCTTTAGAGAATAACATTCTCCAGATCTTTACACAACAAAACATGTTTTGGACTGGGAAGAGATAAAAGAAGACACTAACAAAAAGCAGTTATATAGAAACCAATTATGGAAAAAATTGGTTTGGAGAAAAAGTGTGCATGAACACCCGGAAAACACTTATTTTGGAATGCTTTATATTCATTAAGACATTTTGCATATTCAGTAAAATCAAAATAGAATTGACTTCTCATAGTCATTTGTGAACAAGCTGTTTGTAACATCATAAACTACTCTCCTTCACTGGATCTGCTCATCTGTAATGGTTGACAGATCAAATGTTGTCCAAGTCATAGGCAAATAATGTAAATTTCATGCACAAAACATTAAGTGTATATATTTCACTTAATTTTAAATTAGCACTTTTTAAATCAGGCACAGAAAAGGTAGCTCAGGGTCTTTTTTCCCGGGGAAACACAAAGCATTTCATGAGATTTATTTACAGTACCTACAAAAACAGAAGCTTTTTGTTTGTTTTTTATCAATTAGCAAAAACAGAAGTTCATTAGCACAGTTTTGTTTGTACAGCAGATCTCAGTCAGAAAACAATTTAAACATTTAACATTAAACATTTAAACAAATGTATTTATAGTCTGGATGTAAATGTAAATGTTTCACCCCTTCTAATCTTCCCTGGAAGCTTATTTCTGCTCTGGGCAGCATAGTATCTGAAATTTCTACTTAAACACAAATGTGTGTACGCATGTCTGTTATTCTGTTCAGCCGGAGGGAGGGTCAGCCGTGGGTTGCATGACATAGCTTATAGACATATAGCAGGCACATTTTTATGAATGATGGGGAACTGCTCACTGTGATGATCAGGGGGTTTCTCCAGAATATCACTGCTGATTGGTTTTTCTGTTAGATATGGTATTCGTCACACATAGTGACTGGTTTAGCCTGCAGCAAAAAATGTGACTGGAGTCTTTGTAAGGAAAAACCAAACATTTAATTTAATTGAAAAATGACTTGCCAGATGAGCCATTAGTGACTCATGATGTATCTATAGGGTTAAACAAGCACATTAATTAGCATCAGAGTCAAAGAGTGGCAGGTAGTGATGAATACTGTACAACTGTCTGTCTGAGGATCGACATCTACAAACAAAAGATCTATTCTGCCACAATTGATGTATTACTTGGACAAAATGAGGTGTTCTTTGAGAGTGGAGCAGCCATTAGAAAACAACTTCTGCATTGATGTTTGCTAGGTTTATTAAGAAAATGGTTCAAGGTCTGGACACCATCTATCTCCATAGATGTTTGCTCTGCTTGATGCATGCCAATGATCTGACCGTTTACAAACAATCTATAATTTTTTTCATTTTTCGACATGGTTTTCAAAATATGTTATGTGCTCCTGCCTTAGGTGGAGGAGTTTAAGTATCTTGGGGTCCTGTTCACGAGTGAGGGGAGGATGGAGCGCGAGATCGACAGGCGGATCGGTGCAGCATCTGCAGTGATGCGGTCGCTGTATCGTTCTGTTGTGGTGAAAAGGGAGCTGAGCCGAAAGGCGAAGCTCTCGATTTACCGGTCGATCTACGTCCCTACTCTCACCTATGGTCATGAGCTCTGGGTCATGACCGAAAGGACAAGATCCCGGATACAAGCGGCCGAAATGAGCTTCCTCCGCCGGGTGGCTGGGCGCTCCCTTAGAGATAGGGTGGGAAGCTCCGTCACCCGTGAGGAGCTCGGAGTAGAGTCTCTGCTCCTCCACATCGAGAGGAGTCAGCTGAGGTGGCTTGGGCATCTATTCCGGATCCCTCCTGGACACCCAGGGGAGGTGTTCAAGGCACGTCCCACTGGGAGGAGGCCCCGGGGAAGACCCAGGACGTGCTGGAGGGACTATGTCTCCCAGCTGATCTGGGAAGGCCTCGGTATCCCTCCCGGGGAGTTGGAAGAAATGTTCGTGGAGAGGGAAGTCTGGGCATCCCTGCTTAGACTGCTGCCCCCGCGACCCGGCCCCGGATAAGCGGGAGAAGACGAGATGAGACATGGTTGTTTAAAAAATGAGAAGCAACTCATTACATCAGTTGGGATTTACTAAATTGTTACCGACTGAAGATCACCCTTACACTAATTATCCAATAGGAGGCTTATAGCTATTCATTTAGTTAACTCCAGGTTTCAACTTTTTTATTGTGCTTTTTTGCCGTGACAGTGTATAATATACTATAGTTGAACATATTTTGATTGTAAATATAGCCAATAAGCAACATTGCAGCTAAGTCCTAAAATTGTTTGTTTTATCAAAACGTGAATGCAGTGCTTTGATGGCTTTGTTCTGTCACATGATTTTTAAAGTGCCCCTATAACAATTTTGATAGGTTCCTAGTTTGATTTTGGCGGTCTCCGTCAACAAGTTCACAGACATGCATGATCATTTAGGTTTGTTTAGTGACTCATTTGTACTAAAGCCCTTCTCTATGCTGAATTAAATCATAACCAGTGTAAATCATTTGTGTTGACAGAAATTACAACCAATAAATTAACACAACATCAATTAACAAAACATCAAACTGCCTGTGACTGAATAGAGTCAAGGTTGAACGGTGTGAGGTATGAGCTCGCAGGTTAAAAGATTCACTTTCAACTAGGACTCGTTTCAGCAACTCTGAGTTGACTCTTTCTTATTAAAGGCAATATTTTGATGCAGAAATTGCTTTTAGTTTTAAAACTCCAGCCGGGTGTTCCACAAACCATGTTTCACACCACATCAAAGGTAGTTTTTAAAAACCCGTAATAGCACCTCTTTAAATAAATATTGAACAAAAAATTTATAAAGTTCAGGAATCAGTCAGAACTGTAAAGGTGATGCAAGAACAAACCTTCACAATGCAGATAGAATTTTGCATTTCTACATGTTTTCGTCACCTTCAAAAATAATGTAATATTCTGTCATGATAAAGCTGCCTCAGTGCCACTTGTTTGACCAACTATTGAAGTCCAGAATTTCTCCAAACATCTAACGTTTTCAGAAGAAATTCTAAATCTGAATTCAAAGTTTTAGAGTGGGACAGCTATCACTTTAAGGAAGCTGCTATTTTGATCAACCCAACTGTGAAAGGCAATTGTGGGTCTACAGTTTCAGCTACAAGCACAACCCACACACTGTTTGTTTTACTGGTTTCCATAGTGATGTTGTCATCCATTACATGGCAGCCTCAATAGCCCAGGCTTGAGTTAAGATAATAGTCCTGGAAGCGTTTGTGTCTGTCAGATTCCTTACATCCCTTGCATTGTTCAGCCACTCAATGAGACCAGCGTTACTCACTGACCCCTTTTCCGGTGCAATAGAGGAAACAGTTTGACTCAGACTATTCACTAAAAACTCCTCACTTCAAATTTGTCAGTCAATTACAGTCATGTAATATGCAGATTTAGCTTTAAAGGAAAACTCAAAGTCCATAAAGCTTTTAAAGAAAACTGCTTTTCTTTACTCAGACATGAGTAGTATCAGCCTCAGAAGGTTTTCTGTAGTGTGGTCGAAACAGAACTATTAGACTATAGTTAAAGTATAGACATTAAAACAAGTGATCGCAATGATGCAGTTGCATATGTTAGCTTTTACATAAATCTAGTACATCATCACGTCTGTTATAACCTAAAGTAATCCACTTAGCATCTTTTTCCAATCAGAAAGATATGTTTTATGGTTCATTGGCACCAGAGTGTCTGTCCTAGGTACAATCCAATCATCTCATGAAGATTTAATGAGATGACAACCCCATGATAACCCTTGTCATATAGATCATGAATGTTTTCCTTGCTGTGCCACATGAGTATGCAGAGCTAAGCTTACAGCATCATAAATATCTTGCTGAACTGAAGTCAATTTGGCACTGTTTACAAAATAACTCCACAAGGGAACATAAATTAAGGAGAGGGTAAAAATAAAAAAAACATCCACAAGAAAAATACTGCAACAGTATATAAAGTTTGTACAATTGTAGTGGTTTATAATTATTAGATTGCAGAGTTTTTACTGGAGACCTGAAACTATAGGCCTTAATATATTTCGCAATTTTAACTAAATACAGTTTAATAATATTAATAATATTAAAACTGTGCATGCCTTGTCTCTTGTCATGATTGATAACCGTCACGTCAATCTGGCAACCCATCATCTGGGGGAGGAGGAGGATAGGCCGCTCTGCTGTTTAATGTTTTTGGTTGCTGTCCCACATTTGGCCAAAATTCTTAAAATGCACCGTTAACATGCATCTAGTGCACAACGACTCAGCATTATAATAAGCTTTTGAAATGCGGGTTACATTTTAAAACTACAACTTGCTTTCTGCTGGTGTTGAATCTAAAATAAAAGTAAAGAGTTTTATTATTATTTGGCATGACTTTTCTATTAGTCCTAATGCTGATTAAAATGTTGAACTTAAATAAAGTAATTCTGATCTGATTTTGAATAATCTTGTCAAGATTCAAGATTTAGTGTACACCAAGCTACATGGCCTCCAAACACCTCCAAAATACATGAACGGGGGATTCAAACTCCAGATCCAAAGCTGTTTAGGGAATGACTTGAGCTTAATGAAAGGAAAAAGAGCCTGAAGACCTAATCCATTATTCTACAGATTTTTTCCAGGAGCATGGGGGTGACATTTTGTCTGATTATCTGGACAAATATAACTCCATCCATCCATCCATCCATCCATCTATCTTCTTATCGGCTTTGTTCCTTTCGGGGTCACCACAGTGGAAAAACTCATCAGCAGAACGAACTGGCATGTTTTAAGCAGCGGATGCCCTTCCAGCCGCAACCCATCACTCACATACAACCCAAAACATTCATATACAATACACTCATACACTATGGACAATTGTGTTTACCTAATTCAACTGTACTGCATGTCTTTGGACCTTTGAACCAGAGCCCCCAGAGTAAACCCATGCGATCACGGGGAGAACATGCAAACTCCACACAGAAATGGCAACTGACCCAGCCAAAGCTCGAACCAGCACCCTTCTTGCTGTGAGAAGACCGTGCTACTCACTGCGCCACCGTGACGCCCGTACAAATATCACTATAAAGTTATAATATCACTTATACTATAATTAGTATTAAATCCCGCAAACATTTGACTTAAATTCTCATACAACATCTATAAGAAATCAGTTGTTGTCTTGTGCTTTGTGACAAAAGCAAAGTTTGAAGTAAACATTTTTCTTTTACATCAAAGCAATGTGTGTTGCTAAATTGTCTTATTTATTAACTTAGACTAGTTTTTGATGAGCTTTATTTAAGCATAATAACATGTTTGGTAACAAATTGAGACATTTGTCCTTGGTAATTCATATCTTTACAATGGACTGTTTTCTAATTAGACGGACATTAAATTCTTAAAAACATGCTATGCCCTTAAGTAATGTATGTGATTAATAAAACCTCATGAACAAAGTGAAAACGTGGATGTGTTGAGAAGCTAAGGGCAATCCAAGAGGCTTGTCCTAGTGCACTTGCAGAACCAGCTCTGTCGGATGTGTCAGTGTCCTTTCCCCTGCTGCTCTGGGTGAGGTTTGATTCAACCTTGCCTGTTGTTGCAAAAGTGATTTTCGTAGCAGCAACATGCGTATCATATAACCAAGTATGGCTCTTTTACATAACACTTCTTTAGCCCTATCTGCGCCCTGACCGCTCCGTTTCCTGCAGCTAAGCACAACTGTCTGTTCCACAGCAAACACTAAATCATCACGCTCCAATTCCTAGCTAATTTATCATGAGGTTTATTAGCGTAAAATGTAATGTTCCTGATTAACTCTGCGCTTCAGTGGGCTTTCTTTCTGTAATATTTGTAAAGCAGTTAATCTTTAGCTTTGCATGTTGCAAGCTCTTGCTCCTATTCAGTTCACCAATGTGTGTCTGTGTGTGTTTGTGTCTCCAAATGTATGCCGGTCTGTATTATCAACTCCTATTTGAATGGATTAGCCCTTCTTATCCAGATCAGCTCTCTCCATTTGTCAGAATCAAGGTCATGCATTTTAATGTTGCAATCAGAGAGAGAGAGAGAGAGAGAGAGAGAGAGATGCAGCAAGAGCGAGGGAGAGAGATGTAAAAATGATGAAAAAATGGTCAAACTGGAAAGTCAGGATTTGTAAAAGCAAAAAAGGGTGACTTCATGGATCTGATGAGAGACGAACAAGATGTGCCCTTCCTGCAACCTAAAACTAGAATCTGTGTCACTCCTGGAAAGGGTAAAAGGTCACAGAATAACTATAATGAAATGTTTCCTGTCACTGCAACATTTTTGTTATCCGTCTGTCCATCCTCAATCTGGACGTCTCCAGACAGGCTTCAGGGGTCATGGGGCCACATTCCTAAAGGCTTTTAGCATTCTTCCACAAGGATGCGCTCAATGTTTGTCCACGTGTATTTCAGAGCATTGCAATTTATTTTTAACACTACGAGGAAAACATCAAGCACATGCTTCCAAAAAAAAACACACAAAATGATGCCTAACTTTGAACTTAAATAAATAATTAAATAATTTCAACTGACACTGAGCAGAACTTAAGTTATTAATTATTAACAAATAGTTAATAAATCATTTATAAAGCACTGTTTTCTTGTTAATACACATTTATAAGCAGTTTATGAACATAACTTAAAAGGCTTTTTTTCTGGTTTATAAGCATCTATATAAAATGGTTAATTCATGTTTTATTGAGGGTCACTTAATCATTTATACCTTAAACTTTTCACTATTAGTAGGTCACTAAAAACCAGTTAGCTGTTAATTGTCAGTGATTTGAAAGAGCTTTTACAACATGTTAATAAATAATTAATAAACTAATTAAAAGCACATTCATACATATTATATATATATATATATATATATATATATATATATATATATATATATATATATATATATATATATATATATATATATATATATATATATATATATATATATATATATATATATATATACAGGTACTGTGATAATAAATGCTTTAGTAATTCCTAAATATCCCTACTGTAATTCATGATTAATTCAGCTAGTTTTACTTGCATTTAGTAGCTGCTAGTTAACTGTTTTTGAGAGCTCATATAAAGTCTAAACTAATTATGATTTGCAAAAGATCTCATGAATCACTAACAACTAATAAATATTGTAAAATAGAACTAAAATATTCTGCTCTAATTACTAAACTTCGCATTTATACAAGATGGTTCCAATGTTAATGTAAAAATGCATGGTTTAGCTACCCATCAAGAGGGCTAGTGGTTTAGCGGCTTGACCTACTTCAAGTGACAAAGGTTTGATTACAGCCTGAGGTCCTTCAGATGTCCTCCTCTTATGTTTTTCTCCAATATCTTATCAATCACGAATCAACCTTATGAGTTTAGGACAATTTAAAAATTATACAAACTAACAAAACTATGTTGTTGGAAATGTTTAAATAAATGAACGTTAACTAGTAATCTGTGGCTAAATTTCATAAACTATTTATTAAAGTAAAAATGTATTTATTATATACATATTATTTCAATCAATAAGTATTTAAGTAACTACTTGGTAGTAAGTCGCTATCATTCTACATTTGACAATTATTCAACTTAATGGACAATAGGCTTTGATCGAAGTAAAAGTCCTTAAAAGTCCTTAAAATTCTGCCTGAAATGTGATGTCCTTTTACATGGGTCTGAAAGACAATTTCAACAGACCCATGTATCTTTCCTCTCAGAACCACAATGATGTTCAACTGCAGCATGTCAGCTAAGTTTAGTAAGCAAAATGTCAATTAAAAAGAGTTGATACTTAGAATCGGTTTGTCCATTCAACTACAAAAGGCTTTGCTTCAGCTCCCCCTGCTAACTCTCATTTTCCATAGACTGACAGAGAACCAGAGCTTCAGGAAAATTTTGCTAAACTCATCAAATCATACAAGTGAGGACCATTCTTCAAGCTGATGAAAATAATAATAATCTAAATTAAAAATCAATCACAGTAAATTCCCTCAATTTGAACAAATAGCACAAATATTCACATCTGTATATGATATCAGTATCACAGTTATTTTTATTTGTGTTTACAATATCAATTCAGTAGATCGATTCTTTGTGATTTCCTATTTATATTGTCTTCTCCAAATGTTACAGAATCAATGTTTCATACCATCTATAATTACCCCAAATGTTTCTACCAGGGAACATTAGTAATAGAACTGTCTTTACATAATGGGCCCAACCCATTTTCAAACCAAACCAAAACAAAAAAAGATCAAATAATTACCAAATAACCCATTACATGTGCACACAGGTACTTCAAACATAAAAATGCAAAATGATGTGGAGCAACATTCTTTCTTTCACTTGCTTTCTCTCAATGTACCATTTAGAATCTCTTGTGTTAATCAAGCCTACTTTCTATGTTTCTCCCATGCAATGATTAAGTGTTTAGACTGATGGCACCAAACAAGACATAGTTGAGTAATGCTTAAAACTCACTTCCCGAAATCTCAAAACAATTAATAGAAATCTAACAACTAGTGACCCTCCTTATGGGAGGGGCTTGTGATAGTCTACACATACTGAAAGACAAATTGAGGCAGCAGTCACATTTCACTTGTGTCAGGCAGAAATGTAGCCCACTATCCTGAAACAAGCATCACTATTACAGTCAGGCTTAAGCTCTGAGTAATATTAATTTCACTCTTGCAATTGAGTCTAAACAAAGTTTAACCACTCAGGTTTTAATCAACAGCATGCCTGAACACATCTGCTCATCACATTATTTATTCATAGCCCGAGGCAATATGACATACACGTTTCATCAGTCAAAACTGAATGCATACTGAAATAAAGTTAATTGCAGCTAATGCAGGTGAAAATATGTATTTACTGAAAAGTACATACATTAATTTAACACGCAATTCTGATAAATATTTTGCAACTTTATTTTCTCTACAGGAATTGTATGTTTTTAAACATATGCATACCACTAGCAATAACCAAAATCACCATAGAAACCATGATAGATAAAAAAAAATGTTGTGTATTTCTTAGTTCTGATAGAATAATCTAAATATTATTATTTAGCCATCATGACGCCATGAATTGTTGTAAATGTAATCAATACTGTTGAAATCATAATTAATATCTGAATCTTCATAATGTCAAACATTTCTTGTTTTCTAAAAGAACATAGTTTCCACAGTCTATCACATCATAAAGTCTTCAGAGAAAGCCCACCCTCAGGACTCAAACCCCCCTTCTATCACCCAATCACTTTGAAGTCTGGATTAGGAGGAGCCAATGGTCACACACTAAAGCCAGTGGAATCCGCATGAGTCATTTCAGCCATCAGGATGGGTGAGAAGTGACGCGTAAAATGGATGTACACTTTTGATAATGTGCAACAGATCTAAAGAGCGTCTCAGAAAGAGAGGCTTCCTGTAAACCTCTCAGGGGCGTTGGATCTCTGGGATCTTAGGTGATTTAAAGCAATAGATCATATTAAATTTACTTTACTAAACCATGTTTTTTGTGTGTGTGCACACTTATAAATAATTATAAGCGTCACACGATCCAGTTAGGCTATTTCCTAGTTCACATTGGACAAAAGTTACTAGATACAGCTTGGATAGGATGGAAGTTCTTCCCAAAACTTTTACTCACAGGATTTTTCCATCACTGCAATAAAAACTATGCCATTATGCTGACTTCAAAACAGTTTCTTCAAAACAGCTTTACAGGCCTAATGTGGATAAATTTATCTTAAATTGAAATTCACATTGGTTCACTTCATGGGATAAGATTAGAAGTACAATAAACTGTTAACTTAGAAACCATAGAGATCCTTGTGAAATTGTGAAACATAATTATTCTATCCTATGCTATCAAGTCAGCAATCAGCAAGAATCCAAATGTGTTTTTTGGACTTGATTAATTAATTAATTAATAATAATCACAACAAAAAGGTTACACTTCATAAGACTGAGCAAAAAACTTTAAAAGTTAAAATCTTCTTCTTCTTCTTCTTTCGGCTGTTCCCAGTTTAGGGGTCGCGACAGCAAATCATCTGTTTCCACCTAACTCTGGCCTCAGTATCCTCTACTCTTGCACCAATTACCTTCATGTCCTCCTTCAGCACCCCCATATAACTTGTCTTTGGCCTTCCTTTTGCCCTCTTGCCTGGCAACTCCATCTCCAACATCCTTCTACCAATATAACTACTATCCCTTCTCTGCACATGTCCAAACCATCTCAATCTGGCTTCTCTGACTTTGCATGTCATCTGACTTTGATGCAAGTCATCAATTCGATTTCCAAAAGTTAAAATGCTATTCATTAACAAAAGTTATTAAATAATTATAAAAAAAATTAAAAATAAGTTTTTTTTAAGCAGAGAGCCAAGAGGACATTAAATGCTTGGAAAACAATGATTGATGGCACTCCCATGAAATACGACTTCAAAATCAACACACACCAGAATTAACATCTGTTGTTGGAGAATAATTCTGACAAAGATAATAGCAAAGACGATAAGCTGTTCTTCAAAATCTCAACACAAAAATCCTGAATTCAAAATTAATTCCTGATTTACTCACCCTCAGGTTTGTCAGAGCCTTTGTTGACCACAAAATAAGCTATTCTGAATATTAGCTTCCATATCAGACATTTAGATAAGGGCAGCTCCAAGATTCTCATTACAAAATATGTTTTTTTTGTTCAACTTAATGAACTCTTTATTGAACTGTTTATTGTTATATTATTGATTTAAAATCTTGTTCTATGAATGTTTTTTTGCCATCTCTCATGGCCTCTTTCTCTTCAGGATACATATTTAAAGGATTTTCATTTCCTGTATTCAACAAGCCTTCACCTGTGCCTTTGTGTGTTTTAACTGAGTTTGTCTTGTGTCTCTACGATGTTCCCCTGAGCGATGGGTGGGGCTTTAGCAGAGGTGTGATTACCTCTGACTGACTCAGGTACAGGTGTTTTGAAAGTGGAGGAACGCACCAGTAACATCCTCCTGCTTATTTTAGTTTCAGACTGACAATCAGCTCCCTGCTTCACACGCAAGGCTCGGCTATGACCTAACCACACACACACACACACACATACGCACGCACACACACACACACGCACGCACGGACACACTGTACAGTGTTTTTAATGTTGAATTTTGTAAATATAATGTTATGAATTTATAAAATATGATCAAGTATTATTTTACATTAAGTTAAAGTGAACAAGAACGATTGATCTTATATTTTTTGTCATTTTAGATTTTTGTAAAAATTTATTTTGGAATCAACAGAGCCAGGATGGAACCAAAGTAAATAAAGATAACCTCCTTTGTGGTTTAACATCTGTAAAACTGTACATTCTGAGCTCCTGCTGATCCCACCTTCCCCCATAGAATGAACAAAATAGAACCTATGCAGGTGTTTGGGTGTTGAGAATAAACTGCAAACATCTCAGCAAAAAAGAAAGTATACCCAGAAATCTAGCCACATCAGGCTAAAACACAATTGCAGCTGCTGGAATTTTCTTGTCTACTGGCCACCCATTTTATCGGTTAAAATAACCTGCTGTTTGATATGAAAAATTTTTATGTATTTTATCTGTCCCATCATATATTTAGGATTTATATGAATATGTTATAGACATTATTCAATCAAACTATAGCTGTTTATGACACACAATGAAGCACAAAGGAATTGATAGGTAAACAGTGTAGATTATATTAGATAACAATCAAATAAAAATGTGAGCTGTTATTAAAATGAACTTCAGGGAAAATTAGCATATTTTTATGTTTTCAAGCAAAAATACATTTTTAATATTCTTCAACTTATAAGATAAAATTTAACTTATAAGATAGATTTTATGGATTTTTAGAGCCTCTATGGCTCTTAGCAGCCTATGGAACCACACTACTAAAAATAATTAAACCAAGAGGAGACGTCTCCTACAGAAAGTCTGATCTTAATTACAGGTTGCAGAGGAAAATAAAGACACTGGGTGTTCTCTGCCTTTGGATCTTTCAAAAGAGAAGACGTTTTGTTCATTCAATAGTTTCATTGCTCTTGGTCTTATTTAATTTATGTAGAAACTGTTTTTATAAAAAAAATAAAGACTGCAAATTAAAATGAAAAGAAATCCACTATAAAAAACACTCGATAACAGGCCTGTAGCTGGCCGCTTCTTATCGGTCCTTAGTGATAGTTTAATCGATGACTATTTTTGAATCCTCTGTGATGTAATTCATGTGGGATAGATGTCTTTCCTTTTGACAAAGATGCTTCAAAACAATGGCTTAGACAAGGGGAGGGGTACAACCTGTACAAAGAGACAGTAGAGTAGCTTTTAAAAAGCACTAATCACCTACATATGACCTACACCTCTTCCACACACTATAAAGGACTATCCTCTGCATGTTCACCATAGACTCTTTGTTGTACATCTGTACTCCTTGGTCTGTGTTTTTAGTTTGACTTTTCTTAGGCTGAGTGTTTAGGGTCCATGTTCACTGAGAGGTCGACTTTTGTGAGAGTTAATTGTGAATTTGAAAACAGTGAATTTGTCACCAGTCACATGTGTGCAGAAGTGATTCTTTGCGCCTCAAGCTAAAGTTCTGCGTGGGCGCTCCAACCATCATGCATCTCTCTTTGTGTATGATATTTAAAATAATACTGTTACAAACATACTTTAAAAGACTGCTAAGTTCATATTTACATGTTTTATTTTATTAGACAATGATGTCATTAAAACACAGAAAATTAAACCAAGTCAAAGCCTGCATTATAGCTCCCAAGCATTACATTTACATTTTCAAATACTTTTTTTCAGTATTCAGTATTATAAAACGGTAGAGCACTAATAAATTCATGGATTTTCTTATTCTTCAAACACAAAAAAAAGATAAAAATCATCACTTGCAGGCAGTGAGTGCGCAATTACTTATTTTAGTGAACCTTAACAGTAAAACTTACTTCCATACATAAATGATAAACAGTCCTAATTTGACATTTAAGCTGGCTACAGTAACACAACACTAAAGCTGGACAGAGCTTAATTTTGCAAACAACTAATAAAAAAAGAACTACTTCATATCTCTGGCTAATTCTTCAAATTGTAAGAACAAATCTAGTATGCTAATGTATTTCAATGGTTTTATCTGATAGTCTCTTCCTAATAAATGTTCTATTTTTAATCTTCAAAAGTCAGACGGAAGCACATACTCACACCCACTCTCATCCTACAATTATTCTCACCTATCAAAGAGAATAATACCCGCCTCTCTTGCAGGATGTGCCTACTTGTTTTACAAATGACTAACCGCTCACCTGGACTATAATTAAAATCTCTTTTCTATTGATGGTTCCACAGGATGTATGAGGCTCTTGTGACTCATGACAAGTCAGATCATCTCTGTGTTTAATACAACGGAAGCAAATCAGTTCCAGACCTGCAGGGAACTAACAAAGACAAAAGTGAAACCAAGCAGTTGGGAAAAACTAGGCGGTTTAACACATCCTGCATCCAAACTATAAGTGAAAACCACAAAAAGTGCCAAATGAGTCACAGGAAGAGGTAATGAGCCTTGACAAGTGCGAATCTTGAATTAGGAGTGCTTAAAACTAAAAAGAAAAAAGAGGGGGGTATAAGTGATGAAAAAATTACAAAAGAGTTGAAGCAATTATCCATCAAGTCTGTGTTTTAAATTTTTAAGCAATATGACACAACAATGCAGGTTTGTAATGCCATTGTGTATTAAGTCTATCCTAAAATTAAAAACGTACTCATGAAACTCTTCTAAACTATTTGTCTTTATCTGCAGATTAAGACTAAGAGGGTACTTTATGCCATATTAAATAATGCAAACTTCTATTTAAAGATATAAATTAAAGTAAGGATCAAGATCAAGATTGGGTAAACGCATGGAATGTCCCTTTTAACTCAGTCGCTTTTCAAGCAGGTGAATTCCGCTGCCCATCATTGCTGTTCTCCTTTTTTTAACTCTACTCTAAGTAGCTACTTGTTGGCTGTTGTGGCCACAACTATTCTAATAAAAAATTCACCCACAAATTCCACTATCACTGCAAAGCTCTAATGAATTATTTGCACTATAGACCCCACAATACCCACTTTCTCAGCATAGACAGCAAGAACGTGACTTTCCATTGACTTAACATCTAAACCACTCACAAACCAGACAACTTCTATTCTTGGCGTGAACGCTAAATATAGCTTATGAAGGTCTCTACACACCTATTCAAATTTTCCATCCGAAGGCCTCTATCAATAACAATGGCCTCCAACGACACATCACATATCTGGCTGAACAATCGGTGCAAACAAAAAAAAATCCATAATGGCTTGGTTTTTCACAAGAACTACCAATGAAAGGTGACTCTTGAGTGGGACATAAAAAAGGAGCTTGGTAGTCTCACATGATGAAGAAAAGAAATCGGGAAAGAATAGAATAAGGATATTCAGAAGCTTCTCTTGTTGGTGTTCAACCATCGAGAGTTGTTCGGTGAAGCCCACAATAATTTTAAAATGGCCAAGCATGTGGCTGTTGTCCCATGAGTATTGATTGGAAGTTTTGTTCATTTTAGCAATTCGTTCTTCTGACTCTAGGTCGTTTACAAGATTCATTTGAATGATTCCTTAGATGACTCATATGAAAAAAAAATCTGACCAACTTGCAAACTGTTACGAAAAAGACCAAAAATAGAGCAAAAAACATGAATTGGAGTAAATTAACTCCAAAAAATTAACTCTAAAAATCGATTCACTTCCCAAAAAGAGTTACTCATGAGTCATTTTGAAAATGTATTATTTTCAAGGACAACACATCACTACCCCTGAGCGCCATCCAAAGGCAAGGAGCGTCACTGCATTAAGACTAAACAAAGGTCTAAATATAATGAAAAGTACCCTGCAGAGAAGCCATCCTAACATTTGTGTGAACCTCATTTGTGAAAAAACTCTCTACAGGTGTGTAGAGACCTTCACTCATTTTGGTCCAACTTTGGTTCAACAAATTAAAGAAACAATTTTTGTACTTTCTTGTACTTTCTCTAATCCATTGCTGTCCTGTATGAACCACTGATCGAGAACAGAACAGAAAAAAACACTTGCTTGTCTGACTGCTCCAAGGACACTTATGTTCTTACATAAGCCTGATTTTTTCCCACTCATTCAAACATCCCTTGGCTTCACCCTAAGGCTACTTCACAGGGGTTCTACTTACCTATTTTAACTTGCAATGTTTAAACCAATTTTCTCAAACAATTGTCCTGTTCACCTAAGCTGAGGTGTTTCTTGCGACACATTTCCTAGAATAGCTACATGTGGAGGTCCATTGGTCATTAATTGTGTTGGAAACTAGCCCAGTAGAGACCATTCCCTTTTGATTAACCTTTTATTATCCAAAATACTTTTTATTTTTCTTCAAAATACAAAAAATCTATGGATCTAACTTTAAAAAATAAGAATAAGTTTTTTTTTGCATATCAAAAAATACTACTAATAATATATGAAGATTTTGTCATTACTCACTTACCTCAATGTCACTCCAAACCCATAAACACTTTGTTCCTCAGCCTGAGAAAATATAATGAGCATCGTCCAAGAATTTTTTTATATCCAAAAATCTTGTGTCAATGAAGGATTCCTCTACATCACACTTTGGTTTTGAAATATCAAATTGCATTCCGCGGATAAATAAAGCATTTACGAATTTGGAACATACACATTTTTAGGTTCAGTTATGTTCATCCATTATAGGATCTAACGGTATAGTTGTATTAAGATGGTGTTTAATTATTCAATCAGTTTTAGCAAAGAAAGCTCTAAAACACAAGAATCATTTTACAAAGACAAATCACATTTTTAAATTGCAAGTGTGAATGTCCATAAAAGAATAAGCTGAAGGTTATGTAAAAGAGGAATCATAAACCGTATTATAATCTGTATTAAACCATATTATAAAATATGTGTAACTATAACCCATAACCAAATAGTTTTTTTTGGCAATAAATTCTATAACTAAAATGGAGTTTGCTGGAGGTCTCTTGTGGTAGGGGAACAACCTAATAATTTACTACTAGAGAGCAGCTGAATTACATTATTACAGTTTCTGGGATATGCTTAAATACACCTGAAATCGTCATTGAATGAGCAGTGGTGAATTCATTCAAGTGTGCGTGCCAAATGTGAAGCTCCCAGAAAGGATTATACCAGTATGTCTGAGTGTTTTCGGGAAGCAGCACTATTCTTGTAGCAGGGAAGGGAGCTCATCAGTGTTTCTATATTTGTAGGTGACAATTGGGTGTTCGGTTCAGAACTCTAGAACTGATGAAATGTTGTGTAATTATAATGCAGAGAGGAGACCTGGCTCACTCATTCATATAACTTGCTTTACACCCACTCCTCTAGTTAATCTTCTATACCCCTTACACCTAATTAGGGTCACAGAACTAGCATCTATCAAAGCTCATATTAGGTGATGTTCTAGTCACAAGAGGGATAAATCCAAAATGCTCTTTTTGAACTGTGGAAGATAACCAGAACAGAGTGAACCCCACACAAGCACAGGGAGAACATGAATAAATCGCACTGGAGAAAAGCTCCAAATGTGCTGTCCAAAACTATCATTGAATAGTTCATTCATTCATCTTCTGTTCATGCTAATTAATCTTATTTCAGAGGGCAGGGGTTCAAGCTAAACAGGACATCAGTTCATCCTAAGCAATTCTTTTCTCACCATTCACACCAGTCTGGATTCACAGATTCATTAAACTTCTATGGTTTGATACTGAAACTGTAGTCAGGTAAGCATGCAGGGAAGTGAAGAACATCCAAAATCTCAAACAGGCTCCTGCTTAGTCAGATAAAAAAAGTTATTTAGCACTCAAATTTGGCTTTTAAATGTGGCACAAACATATCTGACAGAGATTCAATCACTTCAGGTTTAAAGGGTCAAATGAAAGACTTTTAAGATCTTTTAATACCAATTAGTATCAAATTTAAAACCTATATAATAAATTCAAATAAATTATTGTGAGTTTAATGTTTTTGAGTGTTTACAAAGGTTTTCTCAAACTCTGGCAACCCCAACTTTAATTTTTCCTTTATTGAACATTTAGACAAATGTTATTGATCTCTGGCAACCCCAACAATCACTATTAGGCTTCTGAGCATTTATGTGCCTTTTCTTAATCTCTGGCAACCCTTACTATCACAAATAATTGTTTTTAATTTTCACATTTATGAGTCTTGTGTCAATATCAAGCAACCCTAACAATCACTTTTAAGATTTTGAGCCTTTAGAGTGTTCAAAAACATTTTCTTAAACTCTGGCAACCCTAAACATGACTTTTTATGATTTAGAGTGTATTTCATCCTTTTCAATTATGGCAGTGGTAAATAGTAATTTTTATGTTTTTAAGCATTTATGCATATTTTGTTTTAGAATTTAGAAGCATTTTTTCAATCTCAACTTCAAGGCAAGAACCCAGAAAAAAAACTAATGTCAAATGAGCTTTAAATGAAAAATAGATCAGAAAAATTATCAATATAAAACAAATTAAAAATTAAACCTGTGAACAATTCTTTACGTCTTTACGGCATAATATATATATATATATATGTATGTATATATATATATATATATATATATATATATATATATATATATATATATATATATATATATATATATATATATATATATATATATATATATATATATATATATAAGCATGTACTAATCAAGAAAACATGAAGATATTTAGCACAGGCATCACTTAACTTCAGAACATTTTTACATTTTAAAGTTTGGTACCACCTGAGGGAGAGTAAAGTGAGCAATGGTATTTTTGGGTACGGTGTCCTTTTAAGTGTGTTAATGTTTAGTTATGTTTCTGCCAATGACACATTCACACACAGACACATGCACGCTTTCACACACTGCATACAGTTACACAGCTCTTGAGAACCAGAAGAACAGGTCAGACAGCTGTAGATAAAGGGGGACAACAGGAAGCGGGGATGATCCATGAGTTTATCAGTGGTTAGCAGGCATCGTCAGCTCACAAATCCATCACAGCACACTCAACGCAACTCATACATTTACTTTTGTTATAGGTTAGAAAGGCATACACCCAAAAAACTTTGACTAACCTGGAAATAAACCATAATATATCTTAAATACAGAATACTGATGGATCCCAAAAGTTAGAGCATGTGCAGTACCATTATGTCGTTACCCTTGAGCTGCTATACTCTTCACAGATCATAATAATAATTGTTCTTATTTGCACTTTTCAATCTTATCTCAGCACCTGCAGGTGATGCAACCACTGCGGTTGAACTCATACTGGTACTTTTCCTACAGGGTATTATCGGTAAATTTACTCTTTTCTATTGTTGCGGTCTAATATGCACACCTCACAGTGAATGTTACAGTTAGCAAAATACTGTAAAAAAATAAAGCAACAAATATTTCACCTTTTAACCAATATTTTATATTTTAAAAATTGGAGAAAACATTACTTTAAACTTCAAACATGCCACATACCATTCAGAAAGAGTTCATTTAAAGCATATAAAAAATATTGAGTAAACATAAGCTATCATTTTAAATATTTACTTAACAATTTCTAAAATTCCTTGCGAACAAAATAAAAAACTCTAACAAAAGCACAAGTCCATTTTAGAAAAGCATTGCCAAGTAGTTCTAGAAGATCATGCAAATGTGCGGAAAAGTACTATTTTTAACCTACAAGGTTTGAAGTAAGATGCCAAGCAAGAGGGATTTTCATAGAAAGGGTTGAAAAGACCAGAATAAGATCAAGTGAGGCAGAGAATGAGAGTCGAGTTAATAATTTGTCAGTGACTGTACTAGATCGGGCCAACATGTTGACAACGGGCCCAGTGTTCTCTGACTTCACTGATGGAGATTAGAGCTGGACCCATCCAACCATTCACAGAAAGAGATGGGGGAGGGGGGGTGGAGGAAGGGAGCAAGCGAGAGGGGGTTGGATTTAACAAATGCAGAAAGCAACAGCAGCTTTAGGAGATTTATTCTGCCTTCAAACGTAGCTTATACATCCTTTCCAAACTGTTTCTTTTTATCTGCAAGTTTAATCATACATGTGTTCTTTGCTAAAAAAAAACACAACACAACAACCTATAGACCTGAGCTATATCGCAGCAGAACATACTTACGCAAGGGGTGTAAACTAGAGAAACAAACCAAACAGACATGATGTTGACAGAGTAATTATCTGCTGATAGGACAAGCAGACTCATAACCGGTCACATCTCAGTTCCCTGAAAGTAGGTACATGCAACCCATGATATCAGCTATCCAAATATGCTCTGGCTGCCCTTGTACGGCCGTGTCCACCCACACACTTTTGCTGAGAAAATAGCTAGAATCTGGTGGTTCAATCTGTTCAGATTGAATAAGATACAGGCTGTGGAGGTGCTAATCAGAACATATGGAAATCGTATGATTTTTGGAAGTGTGAGAGAGGCTTATTTTACTAGTCGAAGTACTTATTTCTCATTTTCTATTTTTTTTTACTTGAGGAAGATGTCTTTCCTCAAACGAAAATTTCACAAGTTCGTACTACAATTTCTTTTAGAGTATTGTATCGTAAGGACATTACAAGCAGCAACTCAATCCCAAGATTTAAAATTGTATTTTAATGCAGTTGATAGAGTGGCGGTGAAATGCTGATGAACTGTCAATATCAAAACAAGATCATCACTATGTTTTCCAACAATTATGTTAATGTATCTTTTTCTTGTATTATTAATTTATTAATTATGTGTGAGATATAATTTTAAAATGACTAATTTATTGCAGCAGGGCACCCCAGGACAACCTTGCATGCTGTTTGTTAAACACAGGTCTGACATCTAGTGGTGTAATTTCACACAAACACACCCACACACACTAAGTCTCTCTCTCTCAAATATGCTTCTTTACACAAAGAAAAAATACTGTAACAAACAAAAAAGGATAATAATTTAAATAATTTTGTCAGTTTTTTTTGTAACTGTTGCACATAGCTTTTTATACTATGCACACTTTTTAATTTTCTCTTTTTCGCTCTCCATTAACAATAAAAGAAATAAACATAAAAAAGATATCATGATAATAATTTAAACATACATTTTAAATTTGTCTCAGTTTTGTTCAGAACTGGTAAAAATCTCTCGCTCTCTCTCAAATATGCTTCTTTACATGAAGAAATATTTTTAAGAAATACCATGAAACGATGATAATTAAACATATGTAAAGTTTGTCTCGGTTTTATTTGAAACTGTTAAAAGGCTATCACACATTTTATTTGCTATGCCCACTTTTTCTCTCTCTAATGAACGAGTTTATTTACATAAAGGACAACATATTTACAAAATATAATAGGTCAACAATTTAAACATAAATGTAAACTTTAACTTAAAACTGTTAAAAGGGTGGTAGCTTACCACCACCAAAATGTGAATGTGGAGAGAATGAGTAATGTTCAAAAGAAAATGTAAAAATGTGTAAAAATTGTAAAGTGTCTTTGAGCATCCAGAAAAAGGCTATATAAACAGATGTCATTACTATTACTATAAAATATTTATTTAACTTTATTTATTAAATTTAAAAAGTGTTTAAATTCTTTAACGATGTCTAATCTTCTCCAGTATATATTTTTCAATATTTATTTCAAGATAATGTTTCCTCAATCCGGTGTTAAACCAAAGTAACAAGTAAATCCACCAGTCTTTTGATTTAAGTGTAATAGCACAGTGTTGATTCCATCATTCAGATTTTGTTGCCGATTACTAAATAAACTGTAGCAACTGAGTATTTCCTCTTACAACAAGCTCACCGAATAAATATGCAAAAAAGCCACCAAATCATACACACACACACCTGCTCCTCCACACCTTCACAAACAGAAAGTAATAAGCTGGAAGATCCTCTTACACATTCAAAACATACCCATGGGTCTCGAGGATTGTCTTTCAAATGTGCGGCTTCACCAGCATCTGGGATAGATGCCAATCTGCAGCTGAATCTTACATCAAAACTAAATATCAAAGGAAATGATTAATAATTGACACAGATTTCAAGAACAAAAAAGAAACATCTTCGCACTTTAAGCGAAAGCAGAAGATCAAAGCATGAGTGAAAACAAAGCAGTTTAGAAACGCGTGTGCCTCCACACGGTTGACGTCAAGATCTCCAGAAAGATTAAAAATATGAATTTTCCATTATGATGGAAAACTTCAATTTCTAATCTTTATTATGATCTGCTTGTTCCCTAAAATAGCATTTTTGGTTTTTAAAACCAGTAAAGGTCTATGGTTTCAGTGCTTTTCACTTATAATTTACAGAAAAAAAAATTTTAACTAACAAATACACATTTCTGTTTATCCAGTTCTCAATGTTCATTTTTTAATTCAAATTCTAAAACAAATTTCTGACCATGAGTTTTGAAATTGCCGCTCTGATGTTACATTTATGCAAATATATTAACCAGTGTCCTCAGTGTCAAGTGTGTACAGTGAATTTAAAGCCACCATGCACAAGTGTTTTGTCCAATCACGTTAAAAGATAGGATTAATAGATGAAGCTAACTAAATGAGATCGAAAAAGATGTACAACTAACATGGAGAGGATTGTTTTGTTCTTCTATTTATTTTTGACATCTAATAAACAGCCATATATTTGCATTTATATGTAGTTTGTGTTTTAAACACGCATCTCATTAGTGGAAGGGAAATCCTTCCTAATTGGGCATAGTCTGAGATTGGCAACCACATCTGGCATACATAAAAGGAGCCTATTCTTTCTTTTAAGAAGTCTTCTTGGAAGACTCATGTTGTTGTTCATATTGATACTGGTAATGTAAGGAGTTAATTTGTTGAATATAGTTTGCCTATGGGTTACTGCGGATCTGTGTTGGAAAGTGTTGTTGTGCTGTTTGCATTTTGATTTATGGTCACTGTTCACATTTAAGTTTGCTGTTGTCTTTTCTTATTGTCATTACCTTAAATAGTTGATCCATGTTATTAACGGAGTTACTGGCGGAATGACACCTGTTATTTTTGTTTCAGTTTAGTCAGGCAAGTTTAGATTTAGGTAAGATTGATAAGACAATGTGTTAAAACAGTGTTTTGTTTGCCATATATCTTCCCCTGATCCGCCATTTTTTTGTTGGAAAGTTTGTTAAAAAAAAAAAAGACAGAATTGTATTTATTTATAGTCTCCAGCTTCTTTGACCTATTCTGTCTTTAATCTAGTTTCATTCATCCACAAGCTGGACATAACATTTGTGAAAGAAAACTCTTTTTAAAATGTGAGGGAGCGTCACAAATAGTGGGATGCTGAGCAGGAGTCAGTGCTTCTATGCACCATGCACAGAAATATGCAATAAATTACATAAATTCACTTTTTATTATTAAATTCTTATACAACTCCTGCTTTAACTCTTAAGTGAGACCACAAAATTTTCATGTGAAACCAGATTGATCTTGACGTAGACCTCAAATTTACATGGAAAGCACATGAAATTTGATCTCTCTCCTGAAGTGTTAGGAGGGACTTTTTACTCATTACCATGAGAATTCTATCCTTGATTTGACCACGGTAATCTCTGGCAATTGAGAGATTCACAACAACCTCAAACCAGACGAGTCCAACCAATTCAGCTGAGGTCAGTTAAGCTACTTCACTTTTATTTACCAAATTTATGATTCATGAAATGGGAGTCTATATGATGTGTTTTTCTGTAACTACAACATTTAAACTGGTATGGAAAGGATGGATATATGCAAGTGGTGAAGTTTGTGCTTCCTCATCTGTCCTAGATTGGGAACTTTCCAAGATGAAGGACTGGATTTTTCTGGTGCTCTATGGCATTACTTTCAGAGCCGGAGATGCAGAGAACCCACCATGGTTCAAGAACATCACAACCAACCTTTTCAGATCCCCTGGAGATATAATCCTAGGGGGACTGTTCCCCATAAACTTACTGACTAGTGATTTGAGCAAACGAGAGAAACCGGACGATGTTCAGTGCAACAGGTACATCTTAAAAGATTCTAAAATGTTTTCTAAAATTTACTTCAAATTATGTTTTTCCAGCATAAATAAATACGGTCTGGTGATGTCACTGATGATGAAGTTCACTCTGGATGAGATAAACTCCAAAGAAGATCTTCTCCCAGGGATTACTTTAGGATTTGAGAATTATGACACTTGCAAACAACCAGCTGTTATCATGAAACCTACTCTGCAGCTTTTAACAAGGGAATCAACAGATGAATTGGAAATCACCTGTGATTACACCACATATAAGCCTCGTGTTGTGGCAATCATTGGTCCTAATGACTCAGAGCTGGTCAAGGTTATTGGCAAGTTGCTTGGATTTTTCTTGATGCCACAGGTGAGTTTCAGCACACAAATTCATTCCTGTGTTGCTTAGCCGTGTTTCAAGATGATTTTAACTGTGTAATTGTTGGTACACTAATTCTACATGAACATCTACAACTTATTCAAAATGACACCTCAAAGGCTTCAACTTATTCAACAATTTCAACTTATTGCAAAACATAAATAAAAAATTGCGAGTTGAACTTGTATTGTTGTACTTTGTTCGAGCCAATGTTTGCTTGTTTGTTGTTCATTTGTCATTTAAAAAATGTATGGTCACTGTACTTTGCTCATGATGGCAAAATTTAAACTGTTGATGCTTTACCATGTGATTGATAATGAACACTAAGCATATCTGTGCTGCTGGACATAAATGCAAAAAATACAGTCATTACAAAATACAAATAAAAAAATACAAAATGTTTTTTGTTTTTAATTTAAACTGCTGTTTCATAAGTCATTAGCAGCACTTATATGACTTGAACAGATAAAGAAAAAGTTTAATTGTAAGAGAAAGTTTGATTGGATTATTTTCTGTAAATGTCAGGTTAAGCAATGTTTGTGTGGCTGAGATAATTTTTTTTATTCAAACATATTTCTTAAAAATAGAACAAATTTACTTTTGAAGAGAGATAATTAGTAGTTTGAAACTACTATTAGAAACATAGTGGTGTGACGATCCACGTTTTTGCTTTGTATCATTCAGATCAGAAGTAAATAGTAACTAACTACTTGAGTACATTTTGTATTTAATACTTTTAATTTATTTGAGTAAATTATATAGCAGTTACTTTTAATCTTACTTGAGTAATTACTTTCACAAATACTTTTACTTTAGTAATTTTTTTTGGGATGTAAATTTTTGGGATATATATTGAAATATTTTACTTCAACTTTATTTAGCAAATATTACTGATGTGACAACTCAAGAAGTAGAAAAAAATTTGAAGGGTAAATGTCCTATTAACCTGGTTTATGTTCTTTCTGTTTTGAATCCCCATTTGTCAGATAAGCTACGGCGCCACCAGCGATTTATTTAGTGACAAAGGGGCTTTCCCATCCTTCATGCGCACAGTGCCCACTGATCGCTGGCAGGCCGAGGCCATGGTGGATCTTTTGGTGGAGTTTGGGTGGAACTGGGTGTCAGTGGTAGGAAGTGATGAGGAGTATGGACAGCAGGGTCTGCAGCTCTTCTTAAGCATTGCTAGTGAACAGTCCATCTGCGTGGCCTACCAGGGTTTGATTCCTGTATACAGTGATCCTGGGCCAGCACTGACAGAAATTCTCAATCAAATTGTGGAGGCTAAAGTCGGTGTTGTCGTGATGATTTCTGCAGCCGACCAAGCAAAATACTTCTTCAAAGAGGTGAGAAAGGATTTCAGAGAAACGTTATGGTATCTTTTAGATTTAGGATCCAGCAGAACATCCTGAAATTGTTTTTTTTTAAACCAGATGTTACAGAAAATAAATCTAATAAATAAATTATTATCAACTATAATATTAGATACAGAGAGGCGTTTACTAGCTTCCTTTATTTTCCTTTATTTTAAATGCTCCAGTGTCCTTAATTGTCAATGTACTGCAGATATTTGTAACAATTTTTTTCAGTACAGGTATGAAACAAAAAAAATGAACATTGATGTAAAGTCCATTTTTATTTAAAAAACACTGTTCAAGAAGAGAAATGTTATTTTAGTTCACTATACGCAATGTTAAGTATATCAATACTTTTATTTGTTTCAATTTCAATAATTAAGAATAATATGAAAAAACAAATCCTGTATTTCACAAAATTAGAATATTTCATGTGACCAATAAAAACAAGATTTTAAACATTTTGGCCCTCTGAAAAACTTGTAAATATACTGCATCACTTCTTCAGAACTTTGATGGGCCTCCTTTTGCACTAGTTACAGTCGAGGACAGTAAATATATATGACACGATGCCTCCAGCCATTGGGCTGCTTGAATCCTCAGTGAGCAGAATTTGGCGACAGACAGAGACTGTACATTTGTAGGAGTCATTTACAGGACAAAAGGGCAGCAGCATATTCCACCTGGAATCTAATGCTCATCTTTCCCATTTATAAGAAGTAACTTGATTCAAATCCCAAATAAACAGAATTAGCAACTCTGTGTTCTTGGCTCCTTCTGAGGTCAGTTAGAACAGTTTAAAGTAGAACGGCTGGCTAATTTTCAAAGCATAAACAATTATTTGAGAAAGATTTCAATGAGTATGATCATTGACAACATAAAATCTCCTCCCTCACGATGTGATGATGGCAGATAGTCAGTGCAGTACGGTGATTGGTTCAGTTCAGTGTCAATCACTAAACGCACCTCAATTTTTAGGAGAACTACGCTATACAAGAATACTTGTAACTTTAAAGTAAAAAAAAACAATGAAGCTTTGTAGACAGTAAAGATATCTTTCGTAAATAATCAAATTCATTATTTTATACATCTTTATTTATGAGAAAAGAAACATTTGTTTCCTTGCCCCTTTCACTTAGGGGCGGAGTTGAAAAATCCTACAACAGCCATACTCTGGCAGGTTGCATGAGACACACCCGTTAAAGTTTAAAAAAGTGTGACCTGGATGGCAAATGTTATAGTGGACCATAGCGTTTCGGGGTCTTTGTTACCTCATCTCAGTCTTGACAATAGTAAATAGACTTTCAATGTGGTTCACATCAGACGAGCTTTGTGGGCATTTTGCTAAATCATTCCGGCAGCATGAAGTGCTCTAAAATTGACAGCTGGGCTGACTATGGACTTAGTAAATGATAATAGACCAAGTGGTTAATGCTAAGCTATGCTAAAAACGCCTTTGCCATTATTTACTGGGAAGTTGGAATTTTGAGTGTTTAGGAAACTGTATTGACCATCACCCCTGTCTACCAAGGTAATCAAACAAAACATGACATCTGTTTGGGTGACAAGTACAGCGTCGTCTCTAGCCGAAGACATTTACACACTGCCTGGCATCAGTTCAATTGGCACTGTCTTGACATTTGCTGACATCACCAGACCTCTTCAACTCTTTACTCCCTACATCTGGGAACTTTTCACAAAAATGGAGGAGACACCCCCAATCTCAGACCCATCAGATAGCTCTCCTTTGGACAACCCCTGCCCCACATGCAGCTACATGACCCGAGCCAACGTGAGCATGGTTGAGACAAAACAATTGCAGCAATCCATTTTCAGTGTGTATTCTGCAATCTACTGTGTTGCTCGTTCTTTACATGAGTTGTTGGGGTGCAGTGCGACCAGGTGTGTTCTAAACCCCCGAACTGACAACATCTATCCATGGCAGGTAGTTCCACACAGTATGTCATTTCATTTCAATTTGCTTGTTGACGAGATTAAATTCTGTTAATAAAACTCAATACATTTTTACAGCTGTTGCAGAAACTGAAAACAGTCTCTTTAGACATACTGGGGATCAAGTTTCATTTTGACGAACAGGGAAATCCAAACTTTGGGTACAACGTTCTGCAGTGGACTTTTAATGATACTGCTGTGCAGTTTGCTGATATTGGATACTTCTATCAGAACCTCACAATTTATAAAGAAAAAATTAAATGGCACACGAAACATGGAGAGGTATTCCTAAAAGAAATAAAACATGAAATAAAACATAGCTGTGATTTTGACAGGTGCTTTCTCTATCAGGTGCCTCTGTCCACCTGTTCTTCAGACTGTGAGATTGGTCAGGTGCGCAGAGTGAAAGGCTTTCATTCCTGCTGCTTCGATTGCATTGATTGCATGCCAGGAACATTTCTAAACAACTCAGGTATACGATTATCAATCAAATACATTTTGGTTTATTTAAAAAATGTTTTAAAACATGTTGTTGTTTTTAATTATCACCTTATTTCTAAGATTTGAGAAATCAAAAAAAGGCACCCGCTGTAACTTTATACGGTTCCCAGCACAAGTCTGTCCTAAAACTTTTTTAGCCATTTTGGGTTAGTATGGATTTCTTTCAGATCTTGTCCAGTCAGGTACCTTCTCCTCATGCAATTATACATTGGAAATTCTATCAAGATGTATTTAATAGATAAAATACATTTGCAATGTCTACATAAATCTTGTTAAGTTAAATCTTGAGTTAATCTTGAGTGCCCGATTCGACATCTGGTTATTGATATTTGATATCTTTAGGTTATGTAACTTTATACACTGACAGGCAAGGTTGGGGTTAAAATATTACAAAAGTATTATTTACTGTAACTTTTTTTGAGTATTTCAGTAGTGTAATTTTAAGAGCCATTATCATGTGTTTTGAAAGTGTTTTATATTAGCTTTAATAGGAGAAAGTCAACTTAGAGTTGCCTAGAGATGGAGGTGGGGGGGTACAGCAAAACTTTGTTGCAAAAATAAAAGTAGACTAAACCATTAAACTCATTATTTCACAATTTTGTATTTTGCAATAATTGTTTAAAGCAGGGCTCTACGCCTCAGTACAGTGCACATTTTGATTCAACTTTCTTGAAATACCTGTTGCATTAATTAAGATCTTCTTGGCTTGTCTGAAGCAAGACTAGTATGCATACTAGAATAGAATTGCAACTAAAATGCGCAGGGCAGTAGCCCTCCAGGACCGGATTTGGTGACCACTGGTGTAAAATAACTTGAAAGTAATATAAAGTCAAGTAACTGATTACCTTTCTAAAAGAGTAATACTGTAGTGAAAGGTGTTACTTTTTAAATTGCAGTAAAAGTAGTATATTACAGTTGTGCAAGTAACTTTCACAGCACTGACTGATTCCAGACAGATTTAATTGTATTTTTGAGCATGCTAATTGTACTATTTAAGATATTTTCTATTTAAACAATTCATCTACAAATATGTTTTCATCCAAACATGTTTATACATTGAATATAACTGTAAAACTAGTCACTAAACATAATCTATATTTGTATCAAAAATATAAAATGTGGACAAATATAGGGACCCCTCCTAGGGCTTCAAACCCTCTCTACAATCATTAAATAAATAACACTGATATATTCTCTATAATCCCATGATATATACAAATGATGAATAATTAAAAAAAAATTTAACTACAGTGCATCCTTTTCAAAGGGACATGTTTGTACATTAAAGTTAAATTTAGTAACAGGGTTGATATTGTGTTTCTGACAAACAAATTTTTCCTGATTAGATGACATTCAGTGTAAGCCTTGTCCCACCGGACAGTGGTCCATCCTTCGAAGCACAAGCTGCATCTATCCCATCTATACTTACATCTACTGGAGTGACTTTGAGTCACTTGGGCTGATTCTTGCAGGAGTACTGGTACTAGCATGCTATCTATGTGTCGGAGGGCTATTTTTCAAGCACAGAGACACTCCAATAGTGAAAACCGCAGGTGGAACGCTGAGTGCCCTTACCCTGTTGAGTCTTGCAGGAGAATGCTTGAGCCTGCTGCTGTTCCTGGGTCAGCCAGGGGACATTGTGTGCCGTCTGCAGCAGCCACTTAATGCATTTCTTCCCACCATTCCACTTTCAGTCATGCTGACCATTGCACTTCAGGTAAAATAGATGAAAAACATTTTTTAATACAATTGTTAACACAGAGCTAATTCTATATGTATATATCTTTCATACTGTTAACTGATTAAAAAATGTTTTTTAAGCTTTTACTTTATGACAAGTTGATAACGACTTAGAGAAAAAGTCTTCTTTATAAGTTTATTTTATTGATTTTAATGAGCATGTTTTTCTTATTCTACACTGTTATCATTAGATTAAAATGTATTTGTTTGATGTTTTATTTAATTAACAAAATGCTTTAATTCTATTATACAAATGTAAGTCTTTTTTGTTTTTAAAAAACTGTTTATTTTATATACTGACAATTTTATTACATTTTAATATTGCAACTGCAAAGATATGTTAATATTGGATTTTTTTTATTTTGGAACAAATCATATTCTGGGATCATTTCTTTCAATGTGTTAACTTTTTTAGCAGGATAAAACAGTTTGAAACTATCTGAAGAAATATTTTACATTCTCAATTATTTTCATTTTAATACCGATTGCTTTAACTGAGAATAGCATATAGTCTGCACCCCAACTTCTATTTACTCTTATTTTTACATGGTTTTTTGTTGTTGTTTTTTTTACTGCAGATTGCAATAATCAGTGAGCTCCCAGAAAAGTCTCGTGAGCACCTTGAAAACCTGCGCGGACGGGGAAGTTGCTTTCTGATTTTGCTATGCTGTGGAATTCAAGCAGGACTGTGTGCTTGGTACATCCAAGCAGGTGTCACGCTGACGGAATACGTTGACAAGTTGAACGTGCATTATGTGACATCTTTTCTTCGTTGTCCAGTGGAGCCCATGATAAACTTTGGTGTGATGATTGGTTTCAATGTGGTTCTGTCTTTGATATCATTCATGTCAACTTTTATGGCTTTAAAGCCACCTGGGCAGTACAACCTGCCAAGAGATATCACCACCTCCAGTCTGTGTTACTGTGTCCTGTGGGTGCTCTTCATCCCCATTTACACAAGTCTAAATGAAAAAGAGAAGTCTGTTGCTCATGTTGTAGTGACATTACTTAGTAACCTGGGGTTGGTAGCAGCCTATTTCTTTCCTAAATGCCACTTATTGGTCAAAAACCCAGAGATGAATACGGATGATTATTTTCGCACATTTTTAGAAGGAGCCCCACCACCAACTGAAGAAGAAAGCTAGAAAAAATGCTTCCTAGTAATTAGCTATGCTACTGTAATTACTTAAAGCAGATCATATCAAATTCAAAACTAATGTTTATATGGTGTTTTTACGGTGCGTCATCAAAAATTTTAAATACTACAGATTACTGAAAGTTATTTTAAATCAGGGAGAAGAATGCACACCTGTCGGAGGAAAGGAGGTGTTTATGGCAAGCCAGGATTTCCATGGCAAGAATTTTGAAAACATACATGTTTTTTCTTCTCATTTCTTGTCAGGTTAGTGAAATACGGTTACACAGCATACATAGCTTTCCGTTGCCTTGTTTGTACATGTGTCATGAGAATAAAGTTGAATCCAATCTAATCTACTCATAAGAAAAACATTGGTTGGAAACATATGAATAATAAATATCTTCAAAGTGTTCTTTGTGGCCTCTTTTACTATTTTCCCATATACTACATATATGAATTTTATAAATATCTTTTTCTAATTACTTAACAATGTTTTACAACCGTGTGGAAATATTTCTCTTTCATTAGGTTAATATTAAAGTAAGGCGTCACAGTGGCGCAGTGGGTAGCACGGTCGTCTCACAGCAAGAAGGTCACTGGTTCTAGGCTCAGCTGGGGCAGGTGGCATTTCTGTGTGGAGTTTGCATGTTCTCCCCGTGATCGCGTGAGTTTACTCCGGGTGCTCCGGTTTCCCCACAAGTCCAAAGACATGTGGTATAAGTGAATTGAGTAAGAACGATTGGCCGTAGTGTGAGTGTGTGTGTGAATGTTTCCCATTAATGGGTTGTGGCTGGAAGGGCATTCGCCGCGTAAAACATATGCCAGAGAGTTGGTAGTTCATTCTGCTGTGGCGACCCCAAAAGGGAAGAAAGCCGACATGAAGATGAATGAATGAATAATATTAAAGTATACATTGTAGTCAAAAGGATACATGCATAAAATTAGATTACACTGTGTATTATTTTTGTGGTTACTCTATGTGATAATATAATTTTATAATTTTTTGTGCACTTATTTAATATATGATTTAATATAACTTTCGGCTTTCTGTAGTATTTAAAAAAATGTCACGGCCCTACCGATTAACACAGGCAAAAAGCACGACTTTGAAAAATTACTCACTATAAAGTGGTGAGCTCTGATCTGTTGAATAGTATTTTCTTTGGGAAGTATCTCCAACATGGACGACTTCCGGTTTTGTTGCCAATCCCCGCACAAATATAGTGTGAAAACACTTTATTCCCCTTTCAATGCCTTATGAAACAAATTTCACAATGGGCTCTGTAAGTAATTACAAGAAAATTCTTGAGACCTCATTAGGAAGTAGCTATGCTAAAGTGAAGTAAATTATACATTTGTTGTTTTAATATTAACATATATTTTAAAGAACAGTTATCTCACCGCTTTCCTTTCATGGCTGAAAGTTTGCAGTCATGTAGGAAGACTTTCTCTTTAATAAAACATCAGCAATATTTGTAATAATATAGTTTCGACAATTTGTTTTTCCACGAGGGCATTTTAAACGATTGCCTCCGCAGCTAACTCACATGAAAAAGCTTCACGTCAGGAAGTCACTCTTCCTCTGCTGACTTTGAGTTTAGATCTTTGAGATACAGCGCCACCTGCGGGGATTTCTGAGTCTCTTTCTTAGAGACTGTTACTAACAACATTCTCACGAGGACACCAGGAATAAATAACAACAAATACGTTATACCTGAAACATTAAGGTAAGAACTTATGTTAGTATTTTTTTCTTCGCAGTTTAGTTTGGTACAAGCTGTACTTAACGTACAATTTATTAAGGGTTTGTATTTTTACTATAACTTTAAATAACGTTATATTAGTTTAACAATAGCATGAATTGCACTCGCTTTACGTAATTAATGTTACTGTGCATTTAACTTAACTTTACGTTTCTTAACCTCACACAGCCTGTGTGCTGTGTAACGTTAACGTAATAACGTTATAAGCAAGTGTACCCTCGTAAAAATTGTAGAATATTTTACAACATTGTAACGTTGTTGCTGGTTTAAGCCACCATAGTTTTATAGCTAATGTCCACCGTCGAATATTGAGAGTTAACATCTAATCTGTACTCTTTTAAAAATGTGTTTTACATTATAGATTACCTAAACCGTCTATATTTGGTAGATATATGTCACATTGTCGTGATTTTAACTTCAGAGATAAAATAATTAAACCGGGATATATTTAGTCAAACAAGGAAATTAAAATCAATGGTAAAAGTCAGAAGCAATACAAAGTATTAAATGTCAACAATCATAAGCCAGTTTTAAATCAATTGCAAATTGTAGATTTAAATATGATGTAACTTTGTGTGCCCTTGAGCCGTAGAGAGTTCCACAGTGTCAGTGCACAGACAGAAAAAGCTGTTTCCCATAGTTGTATTGTGTGTGTGGTATAGACAGAAGCAGACCATATGACTTGGGATGTAAGTGATTAAAAATACAAGTACTCTGGGTCCAGGCCTTGGAGTGCTTTGTATGGAAGGGTTAAGATTTTAAAATCCACATGAAAGCAGCCCGGGAGCCAGGGCCACATGCTCTGGTCTCGATCAAGACACAAAACAATGAAAAAAATCGGAACATACTGCAACACGTCCAGAGTAGACCTAGAAATGCCGCAATGTTTACGTTATACTAAAGCTAAATAAAATGTCTCTCTGATAAAAGCAATATAACCAAAACAGCGTTCAGTTATTGCTTAATGTTTTATACAGGTAAACAGTGAAAGGCTTTGATACGTTGGGACTGATAATTTGAAACTAACTTGATTTGTATCTCAACTTGTTTTACTAACACTATGCTTTTGAACCTGTTTTAGTTTTTTTTCTTGCAGTCATCATGTCACGTGGACGATCGGCCATCAGTGTCCTCTCTGACAGCAGTGACTTGGACTTTGATGGAGCCGGTATGCCAATAATAACAATCAAAAAAGAATTATTCTCACTTAAATACATTTCATTGTTGTTTTGCATTCAGCTGAGACAGAGATGGAAAAACTCGAGAGACGGTTTCGCATAATAGAGGGTGATCGACAGGCCTACAGTATCCAATCACAAGAAATTATACGCAAGCAGTGGTTAGTTTCGCTAAATACATATTACCTAACATTGAACACTTACATATATATAATTTTTTTATTATTATTATTTTTCTTTTTAACATAAAAGAAAGGATGATATATTTGTTTTAAAATTTAAATCAGTTCATCTCTATCCACCACATTACAATTACTTATAAACCAATATTTACTAGCAATATTGGACTTCCCTCTTTATAACTTTCTACATTATTTAGAAGGTTGGTTTTTTTTAAGTATAGCTTTTTTTGCATTTTATATTATATAATTAAGGTTTCAGTTACAGTTCTTCAAATACATTTATTGGTCTGTGTGCAGTCAAGAGATCGCAAAGCTGCGTGAGGAGCAGGAAGAGGTGCTACAGACACTCTGTGTAGTTGAAGGCCAGTCATGCAGACAGAGCGAGAATCACGAAGCAGAGAGCGTCCACTCTCTCCTGGAGCAGGGAAACAGTCTAAAAGAACAGATGGATAGAGAAAGACAGGCACAGGCTCAACTGGAACAAGAGGTAAATATAAGTAAAACAGGGTGATCAAGTCTAGACTATTGTCTGTTTTCAACAAGGATGTATTGTGCAAGACATTTCGTATGAAGGATATTAAAGGCTCAGAATGGGCATAGCCATTAGTCAGCATCATGGTAGTGTGTCACTTCCCGATTGACCAAGCATGACCAAGCATGGGTCCAGACAGGCGGGACATAAGCAAACATCTGATTGGCTGAAGGTTTAAATGTTAATCTCAAACAAACCAATTTAAAAATAATTCACCCCTCTCAGAGTGTTCAGAAAAGTAAAAAAGAGCGATCAAAAATAGTTTCTGCACCAGGGGTGTAACATGTTTTTTTCAGCTCCAAACCAGTTTTCACATGGGAATGAAGGAGAGCCTGCTCACTTCTAACCCCACCTGCCTTGTGGCTAATCAAGGTACTACAGTTCAGTCACTCATTATTGCACATCAGCAGGGAAAACAGGATGTTTCCCCATGAAAACATTACATTAAACGTTGTTACTGGTCAGTCTCAGCAGCCCAGGGCTCAGCCAACACATCATGTAGCACCGTTATCCTTTGAGTGATCTGAGTTAATTGAATTTCCCTACTTTACCACCTTTTCTACCTTCAAAGACTAACATTTATTTGTTCGCTTTGATGGACTACAGTGTAAAACAAACTCACACCTGTCAATTTTCATCCAATGTGTTTTGTTATCAGATTACGAAGATGGAGAAAAGGCTAGAAGAAGCAAGAAAAGAAGAGATCGCAACTTTAGAGAGTCACAAAACCCAAACCCGACACACTCAGAAAGCCATACGCACCCTGGAGAGCAAACTGGACCGGGTAAGCAAACATTTCAGAATTAATTTCGTAAATAAGCTTCACTTATCTTTTACCTAATGGTCCTTGCAGGCTCTTATTCGCTTCAACGAGCAGCTGACGAAGAACAGCCAGCTCCGAGAAGAGCTAGAGACTCTTCGCATGCAGAGAGTGCGGTTCCTGGAGCTTCGTTGCAAGTTAGAGAAAGTAAACCATAGTTTCACTAACTTGCAGAGTTTATAGTCTTTTTTAAGTCCATAGTCTTTTTGAGTCTAAGGAATACGAAGACTGAAGGTTAAAACGGGTGCTTTTTTATTTCAGGACTTGCAAGACGTTCGCAAAGATATTGGGGAGGTTATCGATATGTCTTCTACAGCATATGACGTGAGGTGAGAGAAAAGTAGAAGAAGATATGTTTATTATGTAAAAAACAATATATTGTGTTCACTCATCAGATGCAATATTAGATATTTATATCTTTACCAGCTTGTTTTCAACATAAAACATTGTTTTAAAAGGTCTTCTCAATTTAAAATGGTGTTGTTGTTTTTTTATTTTACGTCACTTGAAATATTTGAGATATGAATTCATTTTAGATGTAAGTGCCATTTTGTTCACTACCATAGATTCTGTGAGACAACTTCTAAAGTTCGAGAAATTAAATTTAGATTATATATTATATTAAATGAAATATAGACACTGCCACTCCGACAGGCATAACTGTAACCATAACAGCTGGTCTGGAATCTTGCTTTACTCGTGTGCTGAGACTCTTTTTATACTCAATTAAAGTATAAAGAAGTTAATTTGTGCACAACATCAACAGCAGGGCTTGAGGGTTGGACTTTGTTCATCAAGGTATTTTTATTTCGTATTTTATGTGTTTTGGTGGGAAAATAAACAATTTTTTCCCAGTACATTCTGAATGTGGGTTGTGTAAAAAAAATAATTATTCAGATTTTGATTATTAAAAGTTAAGCATCGGAAATCTAAATGTGGAATAAATTTATATTTGATTAAACAAAAAGGGGGGATTTTAATTTGTAACATTTTGTTATTTATCAGAAGCACATACAAACTACGATTTGGCAACATTCACCTTTTCCTCTCAATGTGCAATAAGTGCAAATAAGTTAATTAAGGGTGAATAAATGTGTTGCTTCTAATTGAGACCAGTGATGTTGTGCATATTAATAAATATAGTTAAATTAGTGATAACGATTTACAATATGTGTTTTTTTCCACGTTTTAATTAACGTGATAAATAGTTGAAGGCTTAATAGAACAATTTTAAAAAGATTTAAGCATAATTACATTGAAATCTTGTGATGCAACAATAGCTACTATTGTTTTAGCAACTATCAACTACAATCACAGTAGTCCTATTGATTGATTTCTTAAACTTCCAGCATTGTACACATATCAAACCTGGTGTAAACAATAACATACAAGTTGGTAACAAATCAAACAAACTAAAGTGCAGATTAAAGAAAAAATAAAAGAATATGTTTATATTTACACCTGTTTTTATGTGACTGTCTAATTGCAGTTTCTGAGATTTGAAAATTGTGTTTATTTAAATTGCGATGTAATTGCAAATGTGATCAGTTGTTCATCCCTAGTTTCTTGTGTGGCATTACAAGTTGACACTAAGAAAGTATTTCCAGTTTGGATTTAGTTGAGTTCCTTTATTTTATTCTGGTTGCTTGTTTGTTTTTAGAGTGGACGCTCAGACCAAAATGACTGTGATGAAAGACAAGGAAATAAAGGATTTTTTGCAGTATTCTGTTGATATAAAGGAGCTTGAGAGAGTCATTGCTCATGAGCACAGACTCAAAGAGTTCATGACCATCAAGAGCAATGAGCGAGCCGCTCTAGATGAAGGGCACGACAACAGCCGCAGACAAGGTCAGATTTTACAAATTATTCATCCTATTTGTAGAAATTTAACATTTTCAGTCATCTCATATAATCAGCAAAGACATAATTATGATTGAAAAATAAAGCAAAATCTGAGAAATTCTTCCTTTGATGGGAAATCTGAATTATGACACCACTATCACAAAGAGGGTAGAAAACCTAGATGAGTTTCTTTTTGGCACAATTGAACGCTTTTCATATTTTTTCAGTATTTTTGTATGTTCGAAGCTCTTTTAAAATGTTTAAATACTTTAGTCAACTGAATGCCACTCTAGGTTCTATTTAGTTTTATTTATTTATCAATATATTATGTATGATGATGGCAGAGATGAAGGAGCAGAAGAAGACAGAGGCCAGTGAAGAAACCTATGAAACCCTGGAGGAAGATTTCCAACGGATTCAGAGAGTAACCGGAGAAGAAAATCTGGAGATGGTGGTGACTAAATTCATTCAAGGTATGATCCTTGTTTTCTTTGCATTTAATTCAGTCATTTCTGTGCCATAGCTGATTGTGTTTTTAACAGTCGAGGACAGGAACTTTGCTCTTTTCAACTATGTGAATAGACAGAATGCTGAAGCTGATCGATTGAGAGAAGAAATCCAACAGGTTGGTGTGTGTGCGTGTGTGTGACAATGAGCATATTTTTATAGAAAGACAACATAGTAAGCACTGTTAAAACTGAGAATTGTTTCTAAAACAAATTTCTATCTGTATATATGTCATATTATGACACACTAGTAGAATTCATGTAAGTTTTTGGCCAGAACTGCTACTGAAATCACTTTTTAAAATATAGTCAGAAATGTAAAAACAAGCAGGCTAACTAAATAATGAGATAAAAACTGAAAGAGGGTTTTGAGTCAGCGAGCATCATCTCCCAAAACGTACACTCTATGAAGACGTACTTTTGTTAAAGAAAAAGTTACACAGAATTTTATGTTGCATTGACTTTTATCTGCCCAAAATTTACTCAATGAACAGATTTTAATTGGCTCAATGTAGCACTATTTTTAATTCACTACATGGGCTCAACTGAAACAGGCACTATTTAGATGTAACGTACATTTAACCATGTATTTCAGTAAGAAGCACAAGCTTTATCTTCTCCGTTGACCAACTAAAAAAAGGACAACAACAACTGGTAGGTGTTCAGGACTTAATGGCACCTTTTCAATTGTTGATTGAATGTTTTTTTGCTTTCCAGTGAACTACAGCCCCTGACAATGTGAACGTTAACAAAATTGAGTCAACTAAAAATTATAACTTGACTAAATTATGCAGTTGGTAAAAATGTAGTGTTCACTATAAATAAATAAATAAACACTAATAAATAAATTAAAAATCACTAAGGTCTTGGTCCCCACAATCTGTTTTATTAAGGTCCATTGTAAGTGGATCCCAAACCGAACAAATATTAACAACTTCGGGTGTTTGGAACCCTTAAGCTTAAAATCTCTGGAACCAATCACTGTCTTTAAAATTATTTATCACATATTTCTTTGACTTAAGGCTGAGTAAATAAACTGTTCCAGGTCGAAGAAGAGATTGCGCAGCTGTACATGACAGATCTCGTGCAGGGGAAGGAACGCCAGGCAGCATTAAAGCAGCTGAAGGACCAACAGCTAGAGTGTGAAACACAAGCTCAGGAATATGAAGCCCAAGCAGAAGAAATCAATAAGATCCTCGATCAGGTGAAAAAAGGTACAAGCAAAATCTGTGTGGCTACTCAGTTTTCCCATGTGGCTGTCAGTGCAGCAGATATGAAATGCAAACTTGTTTAGACATTTAAATCAAATCAAAACATTCTAGCATTTTATGGAACTTACTTTCTAATTTGTATGTACGTATGTATGTATAAATAATGTGACTACAGTTAATTGAATAATTAACATATCAAAATATCATTATAATCGTTAGAAATTTTACAAAAAAAATGTTTGCTTGATGTACTTCTACAATCTAGGGATTGAGGATGTGTTTGAAATGATTGAGTGTGACCGCGGGCTTTTGAAAAAGATGTTGGGCTCTTCCTCTGGGATGATGGACCATGGTAACATCATGACACATCTCAGTCTGGTAGAGCAGAGAGCCAGTCAGCTGCTTACCATTCAAGCCTTCGTTAATTCAAAGGTACAAATCCACATTCACCCAGCCCGCATCCAATCAGAATGTTGAACCCATGAATACATGAACACGCTATGCTCTGCTTGTAAACAGCACCCATGCTACCTTACTGACGAGACGAGAAAAAGGGTTTTTGTCTGTATTTGGTTACTTTTACATCCAGAAAGTGTATCCATAACTGTATTTATTTCTTATCCATCCCCAATGGCAGAAGGAGAGATTTTAGTTTTTATCCTTCATTTGGACTTTATTTGGACTTATTCTTAGTCTCAATGGGGAACTCCCTGGACTCTGGTTTATGTGTTTCGAAGAGGCATTATGTTTTAAGTTAAAACCACCATAATTTATGAAAAATATTGATTACTTGATACTAATCAATGAACCATACTTTCAATGTCTTTACTTAAAGTCCGGCTCGGAGTTGCTAATCAGGAGAACTAGGGCAATTACCAGTAGACCATTCTGCCCTAAACATTTCTGTTTAGAAGTGGATATGTCTAATTTTTTTGTGTGTCAGTGCTGCACGAAAAATGTGACTGATGCATGTGTCTAATGAACCTGAATGAAAAGACTGCTGATTGTCTCAGAGCATGGGCATTCTTTATTTAGGTGTCAAACATAGGGGTGTTCATGCACCCACTCATGTGTTGCAATGAATCATTGTATAAAAGTTGGCAATCCTGCAGTATGAAGAAGAAAGTGATACAAATGACACCAGGTTAGTCTAGTCTTTCATCAAAATGAGGAATACTTATATCCTCTTAATGTTGACTTTCTCTAGTTTTGGAACCTGCACCCAGATTTATGACTAATTATCAGCAGTACTCTCACTGACAGTACACACCTAAAGTGTCACATTTTTGTCAACTAAATATTTATGGCAAACTATCAGAAAACAACATCAATAACACTGTAAATGTTATATATTTTATATTAAGTAGTAAAAAACTAATAAATTACCCTTAGTGCTGTGCATTGCATCTCCATTACATGCACTTCCTAGTGCTATTTACTCTTTATTACACTCATAATAAAATGACAGGTGGTATGGTAATGTGTTGAGCTTGGATCTAGTCTGTGAATGAGCTACAGGAGCCATAAAAAAACACAGAAAGGTAGACTCACCATCATTTCTCTGTTTTATAGGAAACTGACATGATAAAAACATAGATTTCCTATAATAGAGAATTTTACCAGGATGGGGTAGGGTGTGATTGAGCTGGTCTTTAGTCTAAACTCCAGGGCTGAAAATGCGTGCTACTCCAGTCCTGCTTGAAGTCATCAGAATGTACTTTATTTATTGCTTTTTAAGCACAGTAAGCATAAATAAATGAAGCTTTTTAAACCAATTTGAATCATTAGAAATAACCCTGCAGATTTTCTATTTGTGAATATGCTACCCTAGACAGGAGGAATGCTAATTGTACTATCTAAAACTATAAATTGAGGTTTTACTTGGCAGGACCTGGAGAAAACCTATGATTTGAAAGAAGCAGCTGAGTTCCTGCTTGGTCAGAAACCAGATGTGCAGAAGAAAGACGCACCCGCTCAGCCTCTCATTGCCAGGTAAAGGCTCTCCTGTACGGAGCTACAGAGAATTTTCTTGGGGGATAGAGTAAAAAGTACAAGTGCTTTTATTTATTTGAGTAAAAGTAAAAGTTAGATGCTTAAAAATACTAAAGAAGTTTGTTGCTAGTAGACAAAGTCTTCTTTCAACAGATCTTGATTGTGCTTACTTTTTGCATGTGCATTTTGTTGCTTTATCTTTTTCAGACTAAGTAACTAGCAACTTGCATTGATTTGAATGCAAAGTGGGTTTTCTACAATTGTTTATTTTTTATTTTATTTTATGAACCAATAAGGCTTGTTTTATTCAGGCATGATAATGAGACAGATGAGTTGTCTCTCTCTGATGAAGAGGATCGACCTTTGACCAATCAGGAACTCCAACAGCTCTGTATTAGCAGTGTAAGATACCCATAAACCACCCTTCCCCTGAGGTTGTTTGCATTTAGGAAGCATTAATGCTCCTCTCAATGACAGGTTTTTTTGTTGTCTTTTTTAAATAGGTTCTCCGTAAGGATGACACAGGAAGAGGAAAAAAGCTGAAAATCTCAAAAAGCAGCAGCTTATCAGGTAGCAGACAGCGCGTTCTGGAAGACTGAACTAGATGCTCGGGAAAGGAACTGTTGATTGCTCATTACAATATTAACATAAAAATTATTTCACCCAAACAACAAGTATAACATCATTTGCTGTCTCTATTTTTTGTGAAAGTTCCCTTTAATGAATAGCTACTCTTCGCAACAGGAGAGGGCAGTATTATCTAAGAAAATCACTCACTTAATCTGAAGCAATTATTTTTAGAATTTTCTCAAAATATAAGCTTAAATATTTAATGTGTTTTATCAAATAATTAAATTAAATAAATGATTCACTTTGTCACTCTCCCACCATTCTATTTAAGACCTTCAGAGAGATTGCAATAAAAGTTGAGTCAAACAATGATTTCCATGTATTGTGTTTTCATCGTTTATCGGACATCAGATCATTTGAGCAGATTTATTTTGAAGACATTGTAGTTCAGTGGCTATATTTTATACAATGTGCAGTACTTTGCCAATAAAGGACTAAAGGTTGTGGTATAATGAAAATAGAAGCAAAGAATTTAAACAGATTGTAACTGTTTATAATTACAATCTTATAAGTAACTCACTCTACACAAGAGCAGCTAAATCCAAATGTAAACACTAAATACAAATAACAATTATTCTGATAAAAAAAATCCAAATTAATCCTAATTCAATCAAAAGACTAGCCAAAATACAAAAAAAATCACAATTTGCTGTTAAATGAAACTAAAAAATGAAAAAAATTAACTAAAGGTTAACAAACATGCTAAACTGTTGCTTCACAATGCAAAATAAAAAATTGTAAGGAAACTGGGAGACACAGGAAGCAGAGGAAATAGGCAAAGAATTTACGTCTTGCTGAATACATAATCAATATTCATTGTTAACCCACATAAAAAAGACTTTCCACTGGCTGCAGTGGAATTTGAATACACTAGAAGGCAGAATAAATTTATCAAATTGTATACAACAGGTATTTATGTAAATTTTTGATTGCGTTGCTAAATTAGAGGTCTTAAAATCTTGTGTTGCAAATATGATACATATGGTTATGAAGGGTTAAAATAATTAAAATCCATAGAACTGACTTTGGTTAAATCAGTTGTAGCCCTAGAGGTATTGTGATACTTTGATGCCAATGTTGCTTTGAGAAATCTTTATATTGTACAAACATTTTGTACAAAGTTGCATTGACAGTGCATCTAGTGGGGCTCCAATAGAAAGCTTTGAAATTCGACTCCCTCTTTCACCCCCTCCATTTGCAGAAAATCTTTTGTGCACACGGCTCACTTGGTTTCCATGACAATACTCACCCTCTGTATTTGATCACAGATCAGGCTTATTTCCTGATACTAAAGATTGGCTGTAAGCTCCACCCATAACTTGCATGCTATCTTATCTAATTCTTTCTCCGTTTTTTTTTTTTTTTTTTTCTACGCACTTGTGTTCCTTCCTCTGTCTATGTTTGGTTAGCCTTTCATGTTTACATTGGCCTTACTGTTTTAATCCACTGGTGAAAGTGTTATATAGACACTCACATTTTGGTTAATCTTGCATGAATCCAGATTCTGTTCCTCAAATTATACTTTTTGAAAGTTTTAGCTGATGATTTTGTAGAGAGACAATCTGAAATTCAGCAGGCGTATTCAAATGAAATTAATTTTTAGTGCCGATGCAAATATTAAATGAACTGTAGACAGACTGGAAGACAGGGACTGGTGAATGAATCATTGTTTTTTTTCTACTGTAACAAACAGAAAATGTGACAAATAAAAAAAATTGAACTGTAGGTCAAAAATTTTAAATAAACATCTGTCCACAACTCGTTTACAATTTCTCAAAATGCTGAGTTCATTTAACATGATCATTCAATTATGTCTGTTTATATAAACTCTCAAGTAAAGCAGTTACACGTGACACACATTCATCTCACTGTTATCGCCACCACACAAACTAGCCCATATCCTGCTCTTAGTTCTCGGTCTATCTCAACAGCAGCTGCTCTATCTCTGGTAAACACATCCGGTCTGCTCACTTGCTTTTCTTTTTTTTCTTTGCAGCACTCATTTTCTCACAGGTCGGAACACACTGATATCTGCAGTTCTTTCTAAAATGACATCATTAAAATATATATCACAAAGAGGGGTTAAAATGATTTTGGTTTATGCACGGCTGTTGCCAGGGGTTGCTGATTTTTTTAACAATCAATTTCATTATTAATTTGCTGGTAATTGCCTTATTGTGTTGCAATAAAGTTCTTATTGGTAACAACTTGCAAGAATGAGAGAGTGAACAGATATATACCGTTATTCTTTCTGTAGGTTCTTGGGCGTTGCTAAGCTAATGTTTTCCATATTCCAAATGTGTTCTCTTAAATGATTCCTGTTTGCTAAGGCATTGTAATTCAGATTGTTCATGTTCTGCCATTGTTTTGAGAGGTACTGACTGGCTTTTGTAATGTTTCTCTGTATTCACTGAACCCTGATGAGCACGTTGCTAAGAGGTCTGATAGGTTGCTAAGGTGTAGCTGTGCTGTTTTGAAATTGTTCAAGACCGCTTTAGTTTGTACTTTCTGCTTTAAAACTGAAACAATACTCGCTATATATAAAACTAAACTCTTTCAATAGTCATTTCGGAAGGCACTGACTGTTAATACAGTACTGTACTTCCTGTTGATTTGATCCCTGAGGCAGCATTCTTTGACATCAGATCCTATGATAGATAATGCCTGTAAACCTTTATAGTAAGTATTGGAGTATAGTCTCTCTCTTCTCTCTCTTCTCGCTCTCTCTCCTCTCTCTCTCTCTCACTCTCTCTCTCTCTTCTCTCCTCATCTCTCTTCTCCTCCTCTCTCTCTCCTCATCTGGCGGCTCTTCCTCTCCTCTCGTCTCCTCGTCCTATGGGGGGCCTTCAGCTCTCCTCTGCCTCGTCGCCTCTCTCTCCTCTCTCTCTCTCTTCCTCTCATCAGGCTCCTCTCCTCATCTCATCCATCTCCGTCGTATCTCAATCTCTCATCCTCTCTCTGCTCTCTCTCTTTGTCTCACACTCTCTTTCCCTATGTTTATTATGCTTGGCTGTATTCCAAGTATTTTCTCCTTCTCTCATCCACTGAAAGTGTTCCCGTAGGGCCCTCCCCTGATCCTGATTTAGTTGTTAGGCAACCTGAGATCTTGAGATGATCCGTCCAATCAGAAGCTTTGTTTGTTTTTGAATGGGATTTTTTAAAGCTGTGGTAGTTTGAAAAGATAATTGCATTTAGGATAGTTTACTGGATGCATACTGCCTTATAAATATGTAAGTAATTATCACCAAAAAAAAATTACACTTTGCATTTCTGCAAGATTAGTATTTATTTAGTCATGCTAATGAAGCATTTTGCTTCTTAATTTTCTGAACAATGTTCGGAGATCAGGTTTAATAAATGTGTGATGAAGAATCAGGATTTTTATGCTACAGCTAAGAAAAAAAACTAATATATATATATATATATATATATATATATATATATATATATATATATATATATATATATATATATATATATATATATATATATATATATATATATATGTATACTAATAATAATGATAATAATAATAATAATATATTAGATATACATTTACCTAATTGCTTTTTAACAATAACATTAATTCATAAATTCTTAAAAATCAGATTTGTCTTTTGTTTAATTCTGGAGTCACAAAAATCACAAAAATTTTGTGTGAATCACAAAATTCAAAATGCCACTAGATGGTGATACATGGTATGGGCACCTGAGTGGCGCTATAAAGGCTGCTGTTTCCATGGCAATGCATCTGCATCTGTCATCATGTTACATGGTTGTTCATCACTAATGTTCATCTCTCTTAATCAAATATAAGCACTTTCCTTCTCCATAAATGACTGTGTGCTGACAGAATATGATCTTGTTAGTTTTTTTAAGTGTATGATGCAAGAAGTAAAGCAAACGTATGTTAAATGTATGGAAAAGTTTGGCTACATATATTGAAAGTAGTTTTGCAGAATGTTCACATTTGCTATCATATTAGCAAGCAAATAGTCATGAAATGAGTTATGAATGCTATGGTTTTGTTCTATCAACGCTTCATTTGCATATCACTCTTAAATAAACAATCACTTTTTCAGTCAGTTTTTGGGGGACAATGTTCAGAGTACAACAGTGACTGTCAGACACAAATGCTATAAATGAAACACTATAATGAATTACAAATAAAACCCATTTGCTTTAAGTGAAGTATATATATTTTTTTGACATGTGACCTTGAAATTAAACTAGAACTGCTTTCTTGTATACTTAAATGCATGTGCTTAGCATAGTTAAAAGCAATGCCTTTATGACTAAATCAATAAACAACAGTATGCATCTGTTGCCTTATATTTTCTTGCTTTACATTGCAAATTTGCATAGTGGAAAGTTTATTATTATTTACAGATACAGATTAAACTCTAGCAGTCTAAACATTTTGATTTTGAGTATATATTTTTATATATTACAACTAAAATTTTTGTTTTAAAATTAGGTAGTAGAAATGCCACCAACTTGACATTATTAACTCATCTAGATGCAGTTCAGACTCAAATAGTTTTATAGAAGGAGAACATTTCTAATGCTACCACTTTAAGACTGGCGCTGAAAGGGTTAACCTGAACCCAGCCCCCGAGAGCTCTAATTACTTTCATCCAGGCCTGTGAGGAAGCTTTTACAAAAAAACATTACAGGAGCCCTCCATTTTGACCATGTGCAGGGTTTCATCCTCCACTCTTGATTTAGAAACCACACGTGGCTCACTTCATTATTTACCTCAACGTTACCTCGTGTTTATATTTGCAGATGTTGCACCTCTCGAAAAGATGGTCACTAATCCTGCTCCTCAGTCTTTGTTCCTTTCTGTCCCTCTTGATCTTTCCCTCCCCCAGTCCTCCATGTTCCTGTCTCTTGTCTCAGCTCTGCTTTTTTGGTGCAGATGGTTCTTTGTTGGAGCTTCACAAAGGGGTTGAGGTCAGTTGGGCCTAACAGTTCTTGCTTTTCTGTGTTTGCTGCGGCAAGCATCATTCGCATTAAACTCTGCTGTGTGAAGAAATTCTCACTCATTCTCGTCTCAGTGTCTTTAATATTGTTTGTGATTGTCACAAAAGGCAGACTATTATTTACATGGATTTGATAGTGAGGCCCGGTTATAGATCCTTTTAATTTAGCTGATTCTGTAGTAGATTTATGAACACTTTCAGTCAGTAAACCAACAAGTCATTTTTGGAGGTACCAATTCAAATAACACACAGTTCTTAAACTTATTTGGAATCTTTCTTTCTTTACTGGCTTTTTTATCTGAGCAATTTCTGGCTCACATCACTAAGACAGCCGGGTGTTTCTCAATAATATTCATAAGTTGGTGAACACGCAGGCCTCATATGCACACCACATCAATATGATGGGATTCTCATCAAACAACTATCACACTTGATGTTGGATTCATTCATCAGTACTCACTGACCTGCATGGAAGAAACTATCATGCTTAAACATTTTAGAGCTTTTTGCACAAAAAACAGAAGTAAGTCATCACCGGAGATCCTCTCTTCTCCAGTGAGAAATCATAAAGAAAAACACAGAAACAGATTGGATGATTTGGTTACCCTTTTTAACCACCAATGAGAGTCTTTCATGATTCCTAATCATTGTGCCCACTTTTTTTTTCCAAAACTCTTTTCCACACACCGGTTTTGTTAGGGTTCTGCTTGGGGGCCATGTTCTGTTGAGCCAAAGTGATAAGTTTTTCTGATTGGAAAAGAAAGGCATGACAAGACATATTGTTGATTGTGATTGGTCAGCTGATTATTTGGGGGAAGCAGAATACTGTCAAAATGCCAGATGTTTCATCCTCTGAATTCTGTTTTTTTTTTCAACCCCTGCAGCAATGCATTATCAGCTTTCTCTGGCACTACAAGAAAGTGTGCAAAAAATAAATAGCTGCTCAACTGTTCCTGCTTTTCCAATGTATTCGTGTCTTACATGTCACAACTTACATGTCAAATATGTGCCATTTATGCTTGTTGGCTTAAGCGTAAAACATGGGCCAGATGAGCTGGCAGTTCTTTCAGCTGTGGCAACACAAAGATGATGGATGGATGGATTGCAAATGTAAAACTGCTTCAAATCATACCTATCTTCTGTTTCTAGTTTACACCATTGGTGCTGGAAATAGAGATTTAATAGAGATGTTGAAAAAAGTAAGTGTAAAAATAGTATTGGAAAGTGTTTCTGTGTCAGAGTCACTTATACTTCTTTGTCAACTCGACTAATTGCCCTCTATGTCGTCTGCATACTAAAGCGGACCTCGGCCTGACCGGATTGTAACTTCGCGTCAAGGCTTCGCAGACCTACGCAGACTACAAGTTCTGTGATTTGGCAAAGCAGAGCAGGCGATTAAGTAAATAACCTTCCTTCGTTATCTGTGTTAATCTTCGTTATCTTCATTAATCTGCTAGCTAGAAGTTATCATAGTCATCACGCCACGCTGTGATATTGATGAGTTCAGAGCCAGAGCTTTCACAGCAACAGCGGATGTCTGTGAGAACTTATATTGAAGTGATTTATGGTAAGGTACATAAAACCTATCTTTTGTTGGTTTCTGTGTTGTGTTTTGGTTTGATAGCCGTTGGCTTATCAAACCAGTATTGATCAGAGCCTAGGCAGGGCAGCTGTAGCACACAACTATAAATGCTTTGTTTACAAATATGTGCGCGCGAAGTTTCTGCATAGGACAATTCTTCGAGTTGACGCAGAATTGTAAATCAAGCTTTAGTTTGTCTGTAAAGTCTAAACAATGGAATTATGACTAAGATTCTCTATTGGCCTTTGTTGACTGTAAATTTGGGGATTGGATTATTTTCTAATCCAGTTCATACTAAGAAAACTAACTTTGACAAATAGTTCCAAATTAAAGTGTTGCCCAGACTTTGTTGTCATGTGAACACAATGTAAAGAGACATCTGCCACTGATTCACAAAAACTATATTTTAATTGAACAAATCTCCCAGTTTGCTAACAACCTAATGAACCTAATAAAGTATTAGCATCTCATCTTTACAACTGCAGCCATCCCAAATCAAATCCAATGGGAAAAATGTCAGCTGCAGCTTGAAGATGCAAATGCTAATAAGCCATCTGGATTAATGGGCATTATCATTTGCCTCAAACAAACAGATCTGGCGAGACTAATTCCCAATGGTTAATCCTCAAACTGTTACAGTCATCGCTGACACTGAACACTGGAGAACGGTTTTACTACCGTATATAATGTTAGTGCCCTGCATGTGTAGGAATAAGACAACTTGATGTCGGCTGTTGTTAAAACCTGGAAAAGCTGTCTCGAGAGGTGTGGCCTCACAGTGCACATGAGTGAAATAGCCATTAGCTCAGTCAGATAGTGAAGAGGAGTTTTAACTGAAAAAAGAAAAGCTCATGAAGATCATTCTTCTATCTGATTCAGAAATTGTAAATACAGACTGAATAATCATGTCTCGCTCAAGACTAAATGTTGATGAGGTTTTGAATTGCAAGTTTTTGTCTTTTGTTCGCTAAACCCATATTCAACTATACATATAGTTCCAGTTAGGGTCAACTAGAAATTCTGCATATGCATATATAGTGGTGGGCGTACACTGGGTATAGGTTGCTAGTCAGTGTAGAGCCAATTTACTCTTTAAGCACTTTAAAGACTTAATTAACCTGAAGCATGTTTTTGGACTTGGGTACTACAAGGAGAACATGCTAACTGAACTGAGAATGCTGCATAAAAATAGATGTCAAATCACTTGGGATCTAGAGCTTTGCTGCTTGCTGTCAGATCCTAAAAACAAGCACTTAACTCCCACAGTTTTAACAGTTCTGTAATTCATTCAAGTAGTCTTTGTAATTTCAAAGAAAATTCAGTGGACACACTTATCCTGGAGTACCCAGCATGCCTCATTGACCATCACTTCTCAGGACGGGGGGCAAATTGGCCAAATTCCACAGCATCATTCCCTGTTAGAAAGCCAGCGCTTGGTTAAAGAACACAAAGGGCTGAGCATGGATTTACTGTCTACACACATGCTCAATAAGGGACAAGAATCTCACAAAAGGAATGTTTATAAACGAGCACAAGATGCTTTTTGACCCATTAATGATCTGCAATTAAATTTGAAAATATTGTTGTGAACAAGATTAGTGAACCTAAATAAAAAAAAAATTAATAAAAACCATCAACGGATGATTTTATACAAAAATAAACATTATTACAGAGAGACATATTTTCCACAGGATATACATGATGAACTGGCATTACTGTTAAACTGATGAGTTCATGCACTCCAGTCCCATTACAATCTGCAATCAACTAAACTACATCAGCAATGTGAGTTGTTTATTTAACAACGTACTTTTAAATACAAAACATTTCAATAAACTGCTGTGTTCTTTTAATGTAAATCAAAAAACATCCTCCGCCCAGAGGACACCTTTGACTGAAGGCCCTTTATACAGGTATTTGCATACAATGCCACTTTTGGCTCAGGATATTATGATTCCAAAACTAATACGAATTAATTAGAATAAGGTTGACTTACCAAGCATTAATAATGAGGTTAAAAAAAACATACCATATTGTACCTGCAACATGTTATAAGACGACAAAGCAAGATTCAGGTTAAAGTAGCAGACATCCAGGTTGCTTCTTTTGATTGCAATTGACAATCAATTCCAATTATAAAACAAACATAATACATAAATCGCTGTTAAGGTACATCACGGTAAATAAGTTAATGGTGTACATTGTTCAGTTGTACATAGCAAGAGGTGGAACTTTTATAGGACATATAGGTGAGTTATGGCAAAGTGTTAAAAATATCCTGTCAAAATGTCCCTTAAGTAATGTCTCATCTGGGACCACTATTTAACACAAATAACAGCTTAAAAGCTAAAAAGAGCAAACAATTTTAAACGCAGATGTAAAACTGGCCAATGTACTAATTTGCCTCTTTCAGTGACCGACATGTAGCTGATTTTCAGGTGAATGTGTAGCCCTGACAAAGAGTTTCAGATTGTTATGGGTTACTGCTGTTCAAGACAAAAGAGCACAGTTGGACCTCGGAGACCCCCCCTCTGATTTTTCCAATTATGCTGACCTCTTCCCCCACCCCAAATCCTGACCCCTGATCTCTGAGAAACCTCTCGTAAAACTTCCCTCTGGCCCTGAAATTCCAAAGCTCAGGTTGCAAGCTTTTGTGTGGAAAATTCAGGTGCAACAGCAAATTGCTTCCTTCACTGACCAAAGGGGAAGTCACAGACCTGATTTTTTTTCATGGTAGTAGTCTATATTAATCCTGGCTTGTTGCAGTCTGTTAATGTTGGAAATTGAATAATCATATATATAATGAGATATTACTTTGATATTGGAAACAATTTTTTGAATAAAAGTGTTACAAAATCTGGCCTGTTATGTCTATCATATTGAAAGTAACATGTTCACATAAAGAAAAGATCCATTATCTGATGGTATTGAAATAATTAACAATATAAACTTTTTTAGATGACTAGGAAGTGTTTTGGGTCTTTCTTACCTATTGATTTTTCCATACGATTAATTAGGGTATACTAGTCATAATCAAGCATTTGTTTCGAATGTTGTTTAGTATTAAAAAGTATGTAACTACAGTCTTTCGAACACAATCTACCCTAAGAAGCCAAACTGGAATGCATAGACTTCCCATGATAAAAGAAGTATATTAAATTAACTAACCTGTTTAAACAATGGTACCAACTGTGTGAGTATGAGTTACGATACTAACAAAATCATTTGCTAATTTATACATAGAATTTCCAACAATCCTTAAATCAAGAGATCACGTTTGTTAATTAGTGGACAATGAATGATTTTGTTCATAAAAACGATAGATACTTTATTAATTAGTTTATTCTCTTCCAGCCCACCTAATGATGCGTTTTATTTGGTCTCCAAGAAAAGAAAGAATGAGTAACCTGTCGCACTCCATGAAATACTATGTTAGGATTAGAGAGACATCTTGGCTCTTTTCTTCCTGTTGTCATGTCTGGTTTTTCTGAAGCTTTCCTTGATCAAAGAGCCTTAAAAAGCAGCAGGCTATCGCTGGAATTGTTCCAGTAGCCATGGAAACAAATCTTGCTAGTGCACTGGCTGTGAGTATAAGAGGAGGGGAAAAAATGACAGGAAATGACCTAACAAAGACTCCCTCCTCTCTTCGATTGCTCCCATTTTCCAGTTGCAGTGAATGAGTAATGCTTGAACACGAAGTGTTTTCTTTTTTTCTTTTTTAAGCTGGTGCTTGTCTGGATTTGTACAGCAGAGACATTTAGGGCTCTAGCAGCAGTTTCAGTGTGGTACATGTACATCTGTTCTTCATTTTGCCCAATGAAAGAGCCACTCTGTGCTTGAGTTTACATACAAGTGCAACAAACTACATTCATCCCCTTTCTGTGTTTTGTGTCACCTAATATTCTGACACACTGCCAAAAAACACAAACAAGTGGTTAGTTATACAGTCCATTGTTGCTTTTATTAGCCTCTGATGAAATTCACACACACCAAACTTTTAATAGGACTGAGAAAAGTATGTTGATTTTGAGCCAGAATTATGGCAACTGCTTAATGAATTTGAAACTAAAAGTGAGAAACGGTCAAGCAATGTGTAATAATTTACCCTTTCAACACCAGGCTGCAACCAGAGCACTGAGGTTCAAATGGAACTGAAGCCATGATATAAATCTGCAAAATTTACATTGCTTAATTATGTAAAAGTACCCTGAATAAAGCTTCAGCCTCCTCGTTTACATTGGAGTCAAAGCAAGCTGATGGCCTAGTCCTGAATAATACTGCATCTGATAAAACAAAGACTGCATGCTGACCATTCACAGAGCTCACACTCCAGGCCCTCACCATCTGTGACCACCAAGAGGGCTTTGTTACCACGGTACAGCAGATCTGATGAGTTCAGATGCGGATGGAGGGGGTGGCTTTTAATATGTATGCATATATGTGTATGCAAAAGACAGATAAATAGTTTTCTGGACATTAGTTTTGCCTGAAGCTTTGAAATACTTTGTATACTTTGAAACACCTTACAAGATATAATCCATACACAGAAAATACTGTGAAAAGAGAAAGAAAAATCTATCATGTTTTCATAGGTAGTTTAATTCATGTGTTGTGCTGAAAATGCTGAGTAAGTTGACTGAATTAATACAATCAAATCAAGTCAATATCTTAACTGTAATGATTAAATTGAGTATTGTAGCAGTTTTAAAATTTAGTCAAAAGTCCTTCAGAGCAAATGCAGGCTTTGACTTCTGACCTATTGAAAAGGGGAAGTTGGGAACATTGCAAACTGTCAAAGTAATTGTTCCTTATGCCGCGGGTAAACAGTGAGAGAGAAGACTTATTTAAAGTGATGATAACATGTAATGTGCACAATTTTTAATGCCTTCAATAATTCAAAACCTTTGACTAGTTTTGAAAAGTTTATAACTTAGAATCGAGATCAGTGGCTTCTTGGTTGTTCAAAACAAGTTGGTGTTCAAATGAAATAAACATTTAAACTCAAAGTTGATTTGAGGTTCGGTTAAACTGAGTTCTCAAAGGTTTCTCTTTTATGTCATTTTATCAGTCCTTGCTATCTGTGTCTAAGGTGGAGATTGCTAGTTATTTTGTAAGAATCTGAGTGTGATTGTGACTATGAATGAAACAGCTGCCTGGTGCACCACCATCTTGGCCACAAAGGCCCCTAAACTTAACATGCTAATGAAAATGTGGCTGAAAACGTTGAAACAAAGGCTCCAATGTTGCTTGAATTTATAATACAAATTGAATTCTATAAATAGTCAGCTAAGCATAACTTATCTTTTCCTGTAAAACAGAGAGAGTCGGCTTTGATGTGTTGCTAGCTTTTTCTTTTTTACAGTTAAAACGCTGTCTTTAGAACTAAAAACAGATTGAACCTCTAATATGAGTCATACATATAAATAAAACAGAGTTGTTCTGGATGACCACAAAACTGCTAGACATTTTTAGCACTATGTAGATTTTTTTCAAAGACCGGTTAACATAAAAACTACAAAATCTTCCTATAGTACGCACTACGACGGGGCGGGGAAGCGAGAGACATGAAACCCAATTGACAGAGTCTTATCCAATCAAATCAAACTCAGTACTGACGTTATTCACTCTTGGCCAATCATATTACAGTACAATTTCAGTGCCTTTCAGTTCTCAGGTTCAGTCGTTTTAAGATTCACTCTTCCCCCTCAGGTTCGACGACGGTCTCCTACCTTCTCTCTTCACCCTCAAACATTTTCTTGGACATCTTTCTGTTAAACACATAAAAACACCATGGCTGATACCGCTGTTGATACGACCACCAACCCTGAGATCACTGCCAAGGTAAGTTTGCTGGTAACAGATACATTTTAAATGAGCATTTGGGAACGTTAAAAAGAGAAGTCAGTGATAAATTAATTTTAAGGTTAATGTGAATGTTACATTATCTGGTGAAGACATTTGACTAGGATTTTTTAGCAAGTCTCCTTTTTGTTACGTTAACGTAATAAAACCGACTATTTACCTCATGAGCACGTTTAAATGATAAAACCTTTGTCTGTGGTAGCTGAACGTTTCGTTACCGTTATATTTACTTTTTTATCATGCTCCGGTTACATTAAATTAATACTGTTGAAAACAAGTGCGGTTGTTCTAGGTATTATGAAGTCAAGCCGTTATTCTCATCGAATTCATCTGTTAAGTGAAGGCTCTTGATCTCGCCGCGCGAACAGGCGGGAATATCGCCACTGCCTGTTGTAAATCGCTCGCACCTCTTGTCTGGGTTGCCAGATTGTTCTTTTAAAAGTCGATACTATAACACAAATTCATTTTAAAACGAACGTTACGTGGTTAACAATAGACATACAAGTGAATTTGAAAAGCTATATGTGAAGGGTACTATCTAAATACAACGAATATTATATTTGAATATAAATAAGAGATTTTGCTGGAAAGTTTCAGTGCATGCAACGGAAGACTGCGTGTTGCCAGGTAGTAAGAAATCCCAATTAGAAGTCACAGACTCGACGGTTTCAATTACCAACGGCCCAAAAGTTAATTCCAATGGTTACATAAGTGAAACTTTAATACAAATTTTATTGATTAGCAGTAACGTGGGTAATGTAAAATGTCTCTTTTTTGCGATTACACAAATGACAAATACCTTATGACGTTGGTAATTTGAGTTTAACAATCCAAACGACTTAAAATGTGGTTATTAATACTAGATGTGGTTATTAGTCGTGTAACTGTTACCGATCGTCCAAATGTTTAGGTTATCTGGCAACCCTCCCGCCCCCAGTCTCTGAAGCACGTTGTCTTGGCGCGCGCTCTGCTTCCTTTTGTTTCCAGCTCGACGCGTTTTTAACCGGAGAATAAAGGGGCAATAGGCAGGACTGCACCGAATAACCTCCGGTGACCCCGACATGTGTGTCCGAACAATAGATTTAATTCACGAAGGCGTGAATTCAAATTGATGCTGTGAACACAATAGATCTTTTGTTATCCTTTTTTTAGAGAAAGGAGAAAACCATCAACGTTATATTGGAAAAAACATCTCCCTTTAAATTTTTTTGTTACACGAAATAGCTTATGCTGTAAAACAACTCCCTTTTTATACAAAAAGTTTGGCATATTCAAACCTGTTTCCAAATAATATTAACCTGAATGTAAATGTTATATACGGTGCAAAACTTGTTTAAACATAAAATATCCATAGTCATTTAAAAGGCTTAAGATAACCCTGAGGGTTTGTTTGTGGGTCAGGTTTTTAAGCATTTTAGCAGTCAGCCAGCTGGTGTTGGTGTGTGGCCTGTGGCTCATCTGTGTGTGGGTGGCTGAGGAATAAACTTGCATGCAAACTTTCCTCTTTAGACAAACTCTTCAGAAAAAAGGCTGGTTTATGGAAATTGAACATATTTATTAATGTGTGAGCTTCTGCTTTATTTCAGGACCTTAAAGAGAAGAAGGAGGTTGTTGAGGAGTCACCAGCAGAGGAGATTGCGAAGGAAAATGGGACAGAAGAGGCACCTGCCAATGGAAACGGAACGGTATGTGATCCTTGATTATTTCCCAGAATGCCTTGTGGTTTTTTGTTTAGAAGTACAATCGACTGGCAGGTGTTGAAGAGCTCCCCCTTCTTTCTCTTTGATTACACTTCTCTTTCTTTAGGTTTCACAGAGGCATAGTTCACTCAGAAATTACTTTGTACTTCCTCTCGGATTGTTTCTAAATTATTGTAAAGTATATTGGAACTTTGGTAGGCTTTGGGGGTCATAGTATGGCGCATAAGGGTGTGTATATCAACTACTTTCCTACTTTTCCTGTCAACTACTTTCTAACTTTCTCTACGTATGTCTTTTTATGTTATTGACTCTCCCACTGGTTCATACATGTGCAATATAGAAATTTAATCATAGACTTTGTTGGTAAATCCGCAAATCAGTTGTTGGTTTCACTAACAGTTTCTAGTGTCCCTTAACAGACCAACGGTGCCTCGCATAAAGAAGAAGAAGCCCCAGAGAAAGAAGAGAGTAAAGATGAAGAGAATGGTGAGTTTGACTTTCCCTTTTCAAACCTTATAATTCATTTGTGTCAGTGTGTAAAATAATGCTTACTGTCTTAAAGGCGCAGGAGATGCAGAGGAGAAGGAAAATGGTTCTGAGGAAAAAACAGAAGAGCAGCCAGTGAAACGTCCTGCAGAGGAGGAGGTTTGTTGTACTTTTAATATCTTTAAAACAGTTGTTTCACCATCTTCACAAGTTCTAAATATTTCCTTTGCTGCTTTCAGGAGCCAGTTGAGACAAAGAAACAGAAAACGGAGGAGAACGGAGACTCCACAGAGGCCGAAGTCCAAGCTTAAAAAGCTCTGTCCCTTCAGTCGCTCTGTCTGTATGGTCAGCTGGAACCAGTAGAGTTTGTGCTTTCTGTAAATTTCAGACATTCCTTTGCTGCAGTGAGATCTTAAAATGCACTGAGGCCCATACATTACCCATTCCCCTCTCATAAGTCCTTATTTATTGGTGTAGGACCAACATTATTAGAAGCAAGCATTTATTTAACAGCACAAGTAACAAGCACATATTCTACTCTGTTGCTTGACCTGCGGACGTACACACAAGCCACTGAAAGCTTAAGGTTCAGTCATTTTTCATGGGTGACATTTTCTGATCCATTAAAGACCAAAGATGAGTTTTAAGCAGGGGCTAATACACATTGTTTAACCTGGTTGTGCTGCTAGACGTTAATCCCTCACTTTGGCAGATCAGTTAACAAAACAGATGGGTGGTATGAATGATGAGGGGGTTCCCTCGGTCAACATGACCCTCTTAACATGTTAATTAACCCCTTTTTAAACCTTCAAGGTCTTTTGTTCCATATGCATTTAAAAAGGATTGTATCTTTCTATCCTTATGTACAGTTTTGGGTTTTCTGTTTTGTCATTGTGTTTTGTATGCGAAGTGCAGAATGGGGAAAACAATCTATAACAGAACTGTATGCTGGTACTGGTGTTCTTCAGTCCTTTAAGTGGAAACTTTTTTTTTATTCATGTGTTTTGTTTGCTTTTTGACCACTGCTTTGTATAGTTTGGTTCAGGATTATAAATAAAACCAGTCGTCTTTTTAAAATGAGTGAGTCTGGTCTTTTGTTCAATGTGGTAGTTCTTAGCCTTTTCCAGAGCTGTTAAAACAAGCTCAGACAAGCAGCGAATACTTTGACCTTCATGGAGGTTTGTCTTGTCTTCGTGGTAAAGCTGTTGAAAGTTGCTTCTATTTCACATCAAGCATCATTTACTTTATCCTTTGATCCAAATGTCTTCTGGGATCTGCTTGTGGTTCCATTCTGCCACCTATTGGTTAAAAAGAGATTATTTTCTTTTAAATGTATTCATTGTATTAAATATAGACCCTTTTTCAGGTCATGTGATCAAATAGTTGCGCGCAAAAAAATTAAATTGTTATGGGTTTCCTCTGGGACATAAAAAGTCAAAATTTAGGCCTTTAAAATTCTTAAGTTAGCTGTTTTAGGTCTAAAATATTTTTTTCACAGGCTTTATTTTTCTGATGTCCATGTAAAGCTCATGTGATATGTAATGTTCCCAGATATTGAGAAAATGCTAAAAAGGAAACATGGTTGCCATAATGTGAGAGACTGCATAAATGCTCAAAAACTTAACTCTTGGTTAGGGTTGTCAGAGTTTGTGGACACATCAATTCTCAAAGTCTTAAAAGTGATTGTAAGGGATTAAAAAATGTGCATAAAAGTTATAAAACAAGCATAAACATTTTATTGTTTCAAACAATGTATTTGACCTTATCAGAAAACCTAATCTATATAAAACATTTAATACAATTATTCTTCACTTTGGCAAACTTCTGCCATACTTCTGTTGCCAGAATGTGTGCACATATACCCTGAAACATTGTTTACAAACAATAAAAGGGTCTAAACGCAGGTTCTGTTATACAATAATGAATTTAAACAAATAGTACATTTCATAAGATGGTTTTAAAAACAAGTAAATAATTTGTTTGGAAATGTTACTATTAAGACACGAATACATTAAAAGATTGTGCATTTTGCAGATAAAGTAGTTTGCTATAAGCTTTGTCAATTATAAAAAATTGCTTACAGCTGATGTATACACATTGTTAGAACCATGTTTCTATAGTTTGTTCAAGAAAGGCAACTTTAAAAACTAAATTGCAGTCAAACTAAATCCCTGGATGCAGCAGCCATCTTTCAGCTCAGTTCAGTAGCAACCCGAACGCATCATCTGATTAGGTCTGTATGTTTAAGCACAGCTGAAATTAAATTGCAGGTCCTTGTCCTGCAGTTAGGTACCCTCAATAAAAAAAAAGCCAGTGTTATTGTTGTGCAGTCTGTGACAAATGGGGTAGTTTTATTGGTTGCTGGCATGCTCACAGCATACCATATGAACATATGATAAATGGATAATCTGGTTTCTTCATCTAACCTACAAATATATTTGAATACAAAATTGGGAACAAATATGGAGACAAGGGTGCACTCTGAAGCCAGCAGGGCCACATTTACTTACCATTCACTCTCAAAATGCTGGAAAGGACAAAAAGCATAACTAACAGATGCTGTGTCTCATAAACTCGACATACATTTCATTCTTTTTCTGGGAACTCAACACAGCCCGTTGGCCATAGTTAATACAGCTCAATGAAGCTCAAATGCACTGATAGACCTGGAAGTGTAATCGTAGTAGATAAACAATAAAAAGTGTGTTTTTGGATATCATGGATCAAAAGTGTTTTTGGTGAAGCAAAAGATTAATGTATCAATAAAAAACGTGTGGATTGTCTGTGTGCCGACAAGAAAAACCCAGGATGGGGTGTGACGAAAACATGGTAGTGGGAGGGACATGAGATACGTGACTCGTTTCGCAAACAACCATTCGAGGTGATTCAAAGGCATTGTTTATGATAAATACAGCCTAAAGAGGGTTATTAAGGGTGAAGCGATTTTCTAGAGTGGTCAAATATTTATTAAATATTGCTCTCTGAGGTTTTCCAGCGATGGGTTGTGGCTGGAAGGGCATCCGCCACGTAAAACATATGCCAGCGAGTTGGTGGTTCATTCCGCTGTAGCGACACCGAAAGGGAAGAAAGCCGACATGAAGATGAATGAATGAATGAATGCTCTCTGAGGTTGCCGACTTTCCCTGAGGAGGTGGGATGTGTCCGGCGCTGGGGTCCGGGCCCCTAATCTTGCCGTTCTGTGGGGGGCGGGTTGGATTTCTGGGTAGCTTCTGACCATTTATGGGGCCTGACCTGAGGCAGAACCCACATTTCACTTGGGAAATAAAAGGCTAGACACGACACCTGGGGTTTTCGGTCACTGCTTGATACTTGAGGTCTCCTGTCGTTTAACAATCAATTACTTAATCCATCTCAGTTTCTCCGTCGAGATCAGATCGTAGTATGACGCATGTGATTATGCCCACTCTCCCATTGTGATCGATATACATGTCACGGGTGTGTGTGTTTATATGCATATGGATATATATACAGGTATGTATGTGTGTATGTATGTGTATATATGTGTTTGTATGTATGTATGTACAGGTGTGTATGTATACATATATATGTGTAGGTAGGTGCAAACTCCTCTGGAAAGCTCCTCAAGTTTGCATATGACACCACCATCATTGGTCTCATCCAGGTTGGTGAGGAGTCTGCGTACAGACAGGAAGTGGAGCAACTGGCTCTCTGGTGCAGTCTAAACAACCTTGAGCTCAACACCCTCATAACTGTGGAGATGGTTGTGGGCTTCAAGAGAAGCCCCCCTGCACACCCTCCCCTTACTATCATGAATAGCACTGTGACACCAGTGGAGTCATTCAGGTTCCTGGGCACCATCATCTCTCTGAACCTGAAGTGGAGAACACACATCGACTCCATTGTGAAGAAGGCCCAGCAGAGACTCTACTTCCTGCGCCAGCTGAAGAAGTTCAATCTTCCACAGACACTGCTAACCCAGTTTTACTCTGCGGTCATCCAGTCTGTTCTCTGCTCCTCCTTTATTGTCTGGTTTTGCTCCACCTCTAAAGCCGACGTTCATAGACTTCAGTGGACTGTTCACACAGCTGAGAAGATCATCGGTGCTTCCCTAACCCTCCCTCCAGGACATGTACACCACTAGAGAGAGAAAGAGGGCTAACAAAATCACTCTAGACCCCAGTCACCCGGCCACCACCTTTTTGAGCTCTTGCCCTCTGGCCGCCGCATCAGAGCCACTAACACCAGGACTGTACGGCACAAACAGAGCTTTTTTCCCCAAGTAATTTGGTACCTGCACTGGGAATCTCTTTACATTTTGCAATTAAGCACACCGCACTATATAGACTTTGTTCAACTGTTTACATTTCATCAATCCTTCATTCTACCTTATAGCCTTATGTTAATTGCTTGTTGTGTTGCACTTTACTGTGCTTATGTGGTTTGTATTGCACTTATGTTGTTTGCACTGATGCCTCCATTGTACCAAAGGAAATTCCTTTGCACACACAGACATGGCAATAAAGCTGATTCTGGTTCTGATATAGATATATATATTTATATGAAATGACTTGAGATTCAGGGTGGTTTAATAAAAATAAACCAGAAACAGAAAACCTTGACTGTGTGACAGTTTAATTTTCAGAACGTTTTTCTGTACAGTGCCATTTATTTACATCTGGAAGATCTCATATCTGTACATGCTCAAGTATATTACACAACTGCAGTAAAAAACGGATTCTGACTTCATCAGTTCTTTATTAGTAGGTTCATGAAACTGCAGTACTAAAAATTCTTGTGCTGCATGTATTGCAAAGCAAAAGAAGCTGCTTAGCAGTACAGGCCCACACTAGAGTTCTGGTGGAGAGTCCATACTGGTTGTCCAGATTTGTTGTGGTCACCAAACAATATGTTTGGCTTGTTCTCATCCGCACTTGGCCTGGTGTGTTTCCATTGTGCGATCACTCACATCACACGTCAGCCTCAACGTCCGCTCGGCCTGATAATGACAAGAACCAGTCATTACAACCATCATGCCAGACCACAAGGAAGTAGACATGAAAGCGAGCCATCGCTGTGAGGAATCCAGTACAATCTGCTTTTGTGAGGTTTAAAGCAAGCAGCTGGTTTGAGCTGGGTTTTGCTGGTCTTGAGCAGGTTTAAGACGGGCCTTCTCAGACTTTGTATGCTTTTTTTGTGTGTGAGGGTACTGTTTTGAATGTATCTTGGATGTATTTGGGCATACATTTAAAATTTAAATGCATCAAAGATATATTTGTGTGTATATATATATATATATATATATATATATATATATATATATATATATATATATATATATATATATATATATATATATATAAGTATATTTTATTTAGTGGTTAAGCAGATAGTTATTGAGGTAGCTATCTAATGGGTTATAAACACATGCACAAAAATCTCAAATCAGATGGGTCCATTTATATCAGAACCAGCTAAATTCAGAGCCCAGAGCAGACAACAGCTTAAACATGCCCATAAACCCTATTAACTGTTAAATTTATTAAGTAAAGAACCAATAAAAATCTGAGGTCAGGCCTGCAATACACCAGCTCATGAACAACTACAAACTAGACTTTTGGAGATCCAGCGCAAACCAGTAGATATACTTCCAAACCTCCTCAACCAGTGGTTCCTGGATCATTCCACATGATGCAATGACATTGCTAAGAATTGATTTTATGATTAATTTGTTCACATAAGTGATTGGATTGTCCACCAGTGCCATGATAAACATGCCAATAATAAAAGTGAGAAATGAGGTGAAAATGAGCAGCATTAACTCTTTAGTTTGATCTAGTAAAAATGTATTGTTTTAATTTAGCTTTTTGAGATGATTTAAATGAGTTTTTAGCTGGTCATGTGCTGGTTTATTGTGCTTAAGGTTATTTTAGCTGGTTTGGGGTGATGGTGTGATCCAATTTTGCTTGCAACTAATTAAAACAAACTCTTGTTATTTTTATGTTAGGTGAAAGGGAAGACCCAATTGTGAAATCATAAATTTGCAGGCTAAATTTGCAATTCAAACAGTCACACAGGGTTCTCAAGTCTTATGCATGTGACTTGTGTAATTTGCTATTTTCACACGCTCACAGGATAAAATGCATAAAATTGTGATATTGTATCATATATTTACCAGCACATGAGCACTGGAAGCAATACATATGCACGGTACATCAAGCTCGTTTCTGTATCCAAAACTACAGTGTGTAGTAGCAAATTAGATGGTGGCCAATCAAATGCAAGCTGCTCAACTTTTTCAGAAACCCATTTGAGGTAGCAATTCAGAAGTGATTATGAGTTAACCAAGTTTGTTAAAATACTACAAAGTATTAAATGGTGATTTTTGGTGATCTAAAGGCATGCAGATAATTACTTTCATTGAGTAAGTTCTTTTATATTTATATTTAAGTAATTACAGATTATCTTTCACTAGTAAAGAAGTGTAGACAATATTTTAGCTATTACAGATTGTTGTGATCAAATTTCTAGCTTATAGTCCTTTTTTGTGAGGAAACAAAACATCTAATACAATCCAATAGTAATTTAATTGAAAACTAAATTAATTTAATTCACTATGTTTCACACTGCCCAAATGATCCCTTTCCCCTTTCCCTACTGCAGATACCAAAACATGCCTATATAATAACATAGTAATTCTTATTAATTGTCATCAGCAACATTAGTGTACATTAGAGTAGTAACGTTTATAGTACGTGAAAAGGGACAACAGTAGTGGCAAACAAACTGGTCGTGGGAGAATACGCTTGCAAATGAATTTAACATTTTTGCATTAACTTTTAAGTAAAAGAGGAGCTTTAAAATAAAAAAACTACACCAGCATATGACCAGCAAAATCTAGCTAACCTTAAATTATTTTTAAACCGGCATGGTCCATGGATCACCAGCTCAAGCCAGTAATTCCAGCTTAAAACAGTTCTTGAACAGTTTAAAAAATTAAAGTAAAACTAAAAAATAAAACAAAGTGAGTCAATCTTCAACCCCAGATGAAAATTAGTTTAATCTATTGCAAGGCCTAAGGATCAGCCTAAACCAGCTAATGACCAGGTGAATCATGCTCAAGCTAGCATTCATGCTTCAAATTTCTAGCGGACGAAGTGAATGAGTGTATGATGAGGCTGATCACATTAACAGCAAATAAACAGTACTCTTCCTAAAGAGAAGTCACTCTGACACAAATCTCTGTTTCACTATTGCAAACAGAGGCCTTCAGCAAGGCATCGGTGCAGCTTTACATGCAAAACAGTGGACATATTGGATATTTTATTGACAGGGAATACATGGCTTTGGACGTGTGAGAGGCATCAAGCTTTATGAAAGCATTCAAATTTGAAAGATCTGGTTTTGGCTTGCTTCTTTTGTTAAAAAAAATGCAAGAGTAAGTTGCAAGTCAGGCAACATGTCAACACTCACTCTGACACACTTGTACACAATACAGAGACCTGCAGTCATGCTTACACTAGCAAAATGGAATGCATACTTAGAGATGCACCTCTTCACCCGCTCTCACACCTCCAGTGTTTGTGTGTGTTTGTTATTCAGTGAGAAACATGGGTTCGAGGCAGATGCAGCTGGGACACTGCTGTAGAGTATGAATGTGTGCATGAATGTGTTTGTGTTCAGATCAACAGTGGTTGCGTCTCGCTCTCACCATCAGGTGGTGGCAGGTGGTACACCACACACAGTGAGGAGTACACGCAGCCCACAAATGACATCAGGCTAGCAAAATACATCACGCCTTGAGCCCCGCCCACCAGTGTTGTAAGAGGGCCCATCGCCACAGAGACTAAAATCTGTGCCAGGAAGTACTGGCAGCTGAGGAGGGAGATGTCCACGCCCATGCCACGCCTGGTGCCGTCTTCGGATGAGCCGCAAAACTGAAATCAAAAAGTGAGCTGCTCATATTTATTTTGCTCATGCACAATAATTTTTTTCTACGAGGCATCATGTAGCATGACTCGGATGCAACTTAATCAGAAACCCTAATGTGTCAGAAACCAGACACTCGTTTATTCAATGGTAGAAAAATAATGCTTTCTTTTAGAAACACACATTATTTCAAGTTTAACTTGTTTTTGTCATTCCAGTCATATGTTCTAATCAGGGTTGCCAGATGTGAACAACAGTTTCCAGCCTAAACGCAAGGTAAAACCCATCCACCTCAATAAAACCTGCCAAAATCCCTAAATGGAAAAAAACGTATTTTAGTAGATGTGGCCTGATCAAGAGCAAGACATTATAAATAGTTTTATAAAATAAACACACATGCACAAACATACTACCTTCCCAAACATCAATTGAAGTGATTTATAAAAGATATATATTTTAAAACATATTTTTCAATCTAAGTGTTTTCCTTAAACATTATTTTTAACAGTATATACATTTATATGTTGAAGACATTCATTCATTCATCTTCATGTCGGCTTTCTTCCCTTTCGGGGTCGCCACAGCGAAATTAACCGCCAACTCGCTGGCATATGTTTTACGCGGCGGATGCCCTTCCAGCCGCAACGCATCGCTGGGAAATATTTGAATGTTTAAATACCTTTTTAATATTATTTGCATTTAATTCAAATAAATGTATTTTGTAATTGCATGCGATATTTCAATATGTTTCACATATTTGTGGACATATTTCACTTCCATAAAACATGTAACTATATCGGTCACATGCTGTTTTTATAGAACGGATCTCACCTTGTGTTTATTATTCTTGAACTGAAGACGTTTTTCACACTGTTTTGGCACTTTAAACAAGTGACCAATACAATTTCACTCTCATGTTATGTTAACCAATGACTGTCGCTGATTGATGATGTCCTGAAATTTGACAGATTCTCTTAATGAACTAAATGTGATGCTGACATTTCTCCATTTAATCACTAAGTTTTTAAAAATATATTCTCAGTATATTTTAATACATTTTTAAAAAGGGTAATAATAATGACAGTTAAACCCACTAAAATTTTTTTTTAAAGCAGCCCAAATTTTATAGACCTGCCCAATCCCAATTTTCCCCACATAACCAAAAGTAACCCAATTGTGCGGAATATGTCATAAAGATCAGACCAATTTGGCTTCTTGGTTTTTGACCCCTTTGAATACTCTTTCAGCATTGATAACCAACATTTTATTGTTGGTTCGAGAAAAACCAACCCAACTGACATTTTGGAGTAGCTGCCACCAGATTGCATCTTAAACCTGTCCTCCAATTAAAAAATAGGCATAGAATGCTTATCTTGAATTTGTTTGAATCGGAAGCTGTTTATAATCTGCTTTATAAATAATAAATAGGTAATAATAATAATAATAATTCATCTGAAAATTTATTAGTACAATATTTAGTTGTACAACTTGATAATGTATCAAATCTGTCAAAAAAACACATGTTAAAATATGCACTTTCATTTAAATTTTAGGTACAGATCACATATAACCTAATAATACTTTAGTAACAAAGAAGTACTTTTAAGTTATCACAAAGGAAGCTTTTAAGTATAAAAACAATCTTTTTTGAAAATCAGCAGCTACATTGACCACAAACCAGCCTTTTTTTCAGACTTCTGACAGCATGACTCTGTTAGAGGATTTGTGTGAACTTTTCTGTCTGGTTCCTGTGTGTGTTCTAACCTGTGGGCTCTGGTAGTATTCACAGAGCAGCGAGTAAGGCAGCGTGCAGAGAGAAGAGAAGAGGATGCCGTAGGTAACACACAATGAAAGCACCACATACAAGTTAGTGGAGAGTGTGGCCAGCCCAGTGCCCAGACCGAAGACCAGGTAGGCAAAGAAGTAGAGTGAACGTAAAGAGAAACGTTCTTCGAGTTTCTCCAGAATAGCTGAAAGAGTAACAAGAATGATGTAGGAAATGAGGATAACTGTGAGGTTAATCATCATTGATGCACTCACCTGAATAAAAAGCAGCACTGAATGCATAGATGCACATGCCCCAGCAGCCCATGCTGACACCAGAATTGTAAAGCTTGTACTCTTCTGAGTCATGATGAGCCTTTGGGTCTCCACCAAAAACAACCTCGCCCATAAAATCAGTGTAGAAGAGCAACATGCCCTCGAACGACAACCAACCTGTGCATTAGGGGCATCATTCAGTCAGGTGTTCATTCTAGCAGCTCTGTGGTGGACTGCCAATATGTTCATAGTTTGTGCACTGCCCACTTTAGCCTACACATTGTGGTGGGTTCCAGCCTGTACCCCTAAAATGCCTTTGTTACATGCATTAATATGTATCCTACACCTGAATCAAAATCTCTTGACTAAATGAGGGCAGTGTTTCACTGATCTGTGTATTCTATTCTTATATGTATTATTAGATCAAAACCATGTGTGGGTGGGTGATGAAATGTGTGCAGTACCCAGGAAATGGTTGGTGCACAGGCTTCGTAAACAGGGTGGCATTCTGTAGATAGCAGTGCAAAGAAGTTTGATTGACATCTGTGAGTCTGATCCCTCCTGGCTGTCACTGAGATCACTGTCATAGCGCATCCCGTTCAGCAATATATTCGCCACCTAGGAAAGAGAGAGAGTTACGTTTTTGAAAGAGTCATTTTGGAAATGTGACTATTAACAGCAACAAAGTGTTCAAAGGATATACGATGACGATGTTCAAGGTGTTGATTTGTAACAAAACTAAAAGCTCAGTAGTAGCTTAAAATGTTGAGATAATGAAATAATGGTGCTCTATCAATGAATCTGTTCTCTCTTGATCTGGCAATAGCAATTTTAGCTTAGCTTAGCATAGATCATTGAATCCGATTAAGTAGTGTTGACATACCAGAAGCAAAAAGAGATAGAAATATTTAAACCATATCTCCTCTATAGTTACATAGCTTAGTAAGACCAATGAACATTTGACATCTTCCAAGCCAGTACTGTCAGGAAGAATGCTCTCAATTCTGCAAAATAATTTTGCTCCCATAACATGGCCACTGAGGGATATCAAGCTGTGTCAGGAAATGCTAGTCAGAAGATTTTAAAGTAAAACAAAATAAACCCATCCAAACACTTTCACATTCAGCTACTGGCATAGCAATTTTACTGATCTTGTCGCAATGATCTATGATAAGTTATGCTAAAAGGGCTTTCACATAATCGGAAAAGAACTTGTTCTGGGAGTGTTGGAGAATGAGACTAACTTAAAAAAAGGGAATGCTCCTTTAAGCTCTCTTCCAAAGCGGGGTTAAGTTTTCTTTGAGACCGATACGTTAAATTGCCACAAGGAAAGAACCTATATAAGGAGATAGCTGCATAAATTTAACTTTTAAGCAGTATATAGCACATATAATATAATATATCGATGCACATATATGTGCGTTTTCAGGCCTTATACAGTAGGTCTCCAATATTGCTTCTTTACATCCTAATATAAGCCCTATATTTGCATACAAGATATGCCTCCTATATAGCTCATATTTCACTTTGAAAACTGTCATATATTATGCCTAGCTCATATTTTTTGTTATTAAGGCAATATCTAAGAACTAACTAAAAAATAAATGCAAAAATGTATGTATGTGAGGACACGTAAAAATTTATATCACATGTAATTGGCTTATTATGAGAATGAGTGAGAGGAGATGGAAAGCTACACATTTTCCTGAAACATTTATAAGGTCAATTCGTTCTTGTATGAATATAGTCAAACAAACTGGTTTGCTGTCTTTTATTTTGTTACCAAGCAATTTTCTGTTAATTTTTTGTCATATTTTTGTTCTTATACAATATTTGTCTTTTACTATTTGATTGTTCAATCTATGTGGGTTGTGTATCCACAACAATATGAAACATCTTAGACATGAAAATAAAAACAATTATTTTTAATAGACTGTTCAATCAACCAATCAATCAATCAATCCATAATTCATTAGATCAATAGATCACTCAATCAGTCATCAATCATCAATCTATCAATCAATCAGTTAAATAATCAATCATTCAATCACAATGTTTTATTTCATGCTATTTTAGCAGTTGTTCCAAAGCAGATTCACAAAGGCCTAGTGTGGGCTATGAGACTTGAATTACTATTGGATAATTCTATAGGGTCAAAATAGAACCTGCTATCTTAGAGGTTGTAAAATGTATTAGTATGACTTGTTTTTCATAAAATACCAGTTTAAACCAAATTTGTCTTGAAATAAACAACCTAACCCCTTATTTTTAAATCGATGTGAGAAAAAACTGAGATCTCAGAGTTAAAAATCCACACGCACATGCAGAGAAAAGATCTCCACAAGTGAAGACCACAGGGGACCTCTCTGAGTGAGGCTGATACTAACCACCTACCCAGCATAAAGCCTTTTTGAACTTAAGATCCATCGATAAATCACTGAATGGCACTTTTAAGAGTTTTCGGATCTTCAACTCCTCTGCTTGAATAAACTTGAAAGAAGAAAGTAAATAAGTAAATCTTACTAATTTTACAGCAGTGTATCCTGGCTGAAACTGGAATATTTCTTCCATTATTATAGCATTAAGGAGAAAGTGAAATCCCCAACTTGTAGCTGTTGAAAGCGGTTATTAACTTCAGGTGATCTCCACCATGAAGTTCCTCATCCACCTGTCCATGCATGTCCTACTAACCATAATCCATGTGAATCCACTTATGAATTAGAGGTATAGTTTCTTTTAGCAAGAACAATTCTGTCACCAATATCAAGAATGTTAACCTTCACGACTGCTCTATATTGATGAAGGCAGCAGACATGATATTTTTTAATTAACACTGACCTGCTGACTGAAGGTAACGGTGCGTCTTCGTCCATTCTCTAAAGGCCCACCTGGTGTGACAAGTGGATCCTCCATTAAAGCCAAACTTTGAGGGCGCTTGAGTATCCCTGAGGTGCTTCCCCTGTGAGAACCAGATATCGCCTCACTGGCTGGATCAACATCTTCGATGGCTTGGTTTCCCTCATTAACCTGTAACACATCAGTCACCAGCTCTCCATTGGGCTGTGAGAGTTTGTTTAAGGGGGAAACTTCACTGGCAACACACACAGTTAAATCACTTTGTCCCTGAGGGGGGGGCGTGTCACCTGGAGGAAGGGGCGGGACCACAACATCAGATCCCATTGGCTGGGATGTTTGCTGTCCAGTGTAGCACTCAATCAATACTCTGTCTATATATGAGGTGCCTAAAGAGGATGCATACTCGTTAATGCCTGTCAGAGAGTTATCTCGACTTATAAAGCTGCCATATTTGGGAGTGAGTGGACTGAGTGGGGAGATCGGGCTGGTGAGGCCGGCGAAGAGACGAGCGTTTGCACTGTTTGAGCGTCCAAATAGATCTTGGTTTCTGGAATGGGAGAACTGACTGTTGTACAAGGCCTCATCCTCATCGCCCTGGTTCAAGGTGGCCCCAGGAGGAGGTGGAGGGGAAGGTGGTAGAGGTAAATTGGGGCTCTTGAGATTCCGGGGGTTTCGTATTTGGGTTTGGGATTGGGGTAGAACACGCTCAGGGATACTGGTGAGGGTCATGGCGGTGGCGGCGGCGAGGGTGATGCTGGTGAAGAGGTAAATGACTCGAAGTTGGCCTCCCATTGACCTTCCAAACTCAGTTTTGTCCCAGTTGATTCCACCCACGATGTATCCAAAGCCACCACCTAGACCTAATAGACAGTAAAGATGTAGATTTCATGAGGTTTATGAATTATAGAATTCAAAGAATTGAAGCAGCTCAGCATCATATATTAAATGTAAAGCAGAAAGCTTGAAATGCTTTTGTCAGAGTTGCATACCAGCAAGAAGTGCGTGTATGTTGAGTCCACGATCCTGATCTTCAGGGCTGCACACGTCCATCATGTAAGCATGGCTCGGATTGTCAGCTGAATCAGCACTGAAGTCCATCAGAACTACACCACACACTGTCAACACGATGCCCCATCTGTGATCCACAGCCGTGTCTGCTATAGCTGAACCGATGTCTCGTCCATTCAACACCAGAGTCAGACCTAGAAGGGCACCTTAAACAACAGAAAAATTTACTTTGGGAAGTTTAAAAATAGTAGTTAGGGAAATTAGAGTGATCTTACCAATGGCGAGAGCTAAAATAAAGGGTCTTCTGCGGCCAAAGCGAGAGGTGCAGCGGTCACTCCAGGCCCCAAGAATCGGCTGCAGAAGGAAACCTGAGAAAAATAGAGACCAAGTTACTGACTAAATGTTAACCTCAGTGGTGGATTTTGTAATTTTTAAATAAGGATGCTCTTTTTCTTATTACATTGTTATATAATACATTTGTTGATTAAATAAATTACTTTTCAGGTAGGGCGTACAGATAAAATTTAATACATTTGTTGATTAATTTCCTACATTTTTTTTAACAAAGGGCCTTGAAACCTATTGAGAACTTAAATGCTAAAATGTCAAATGTTTTGAACAGTGTGGGTTGAATTTGGATAAAAATCAAGGTTTACCTAAAGCAGGGGTCTCAAACTCAATTGCCAGAGAGCCGCAGCCCCTGCAGGTTTTTGTTCCAATGCTGTCTCAAGAGACAAACCAGTAGCTTCTATCAAACACAGAGGAGCTTAATCGGTGGAGTCAGGGGTGTTTAGCTAAGGTTGGAGCAAAACTGTGCAGGGCTGCGGCCCTCCAGGAATCGAGTTTGAGACCCCTGACCTAAAGCTTTACCAGTAAATCAAAACCTACACACCTAAAATAGGACTGATGAACCACACAAGGCTGTAGAACTGGTCAGGGAGGCCCATCTGAAGTAACACTGGAGTCACATATGCTGTCTCCATTGCATAACTGAACTCAATCCCAAACAAAATGCAGCCATTAAAGAGGAGCTCAGGAAAGGTGCGCCTTGGAGGGATTTCGCTCAAGTTCAACTGCTCCAGGGGACATGGGGTGTTTGGAGGTGGTGGTGGAGATGGTCGAATTAGTTTCCTGCGCTTTGGATGCCTCTGGAAGTTGTTGGCTCTGTGACTAAGGTGCCTTGTGGTTGAAGTTGGGAAACTGGATGTTTTGGATAGAGTGGGCCTCCAGGTGGGGTCCTGGGAAGTCCCGAATTTACATCCAACAGGACTGGACAAGAGGGGGTCACTGGGGGTCCCCATTCCTGGAGATGACATTCTGATCACTCTGAAAGACAGTTTAAATGAAGCTGAAATAGTGTTTAAAACAATTTCCTAGCAAATTCTTATCAACTGCCTTGAATGCTAAACATTTAAGCAAGACAGTTCTACATTCAAACACTCTTCAAAGTTTTTAGAACTTATTGCCAATGTATAATTAGAAAACAGGGAGACAATAACACAAAAAATAAATAATACCAATATTAACTTGGAATAATCTCCAATTATGTTATTTTATTCACTATCAACACTATCACCACTAACACAATAACATTTATTTTAATTATTTACCTAAGTTCTGTGAGTTGTTTTGTAGAAAATAAAAGTGTGTGACTGGTGTCTCAATGTTTAGCATTGTTGAAGTGTGTGCAAACATATAAGGGAGTGACATTCAATTCTGATCTAGCGTCCTAATGGATGGCCTTCCTCTCTTTTAATGTCCAATAAACACTCATGCATGCAGTTAGTCAGCATGCTCTCAGTTGCACGGCCATAAAAAAAACATTAAGCTGACTGGTTCATCTCAGGAGTGCTTTCTGAGCAGAACAAGTGAAATATGCTCAGGGATTAATCCATTTATCTACGTTTTCGTCATCCAATTTTTGGGTTCTGCTGTGGCAAGCTGTCCTTCTCCTTTTAGGAGAAAGGCATTGTACACCATGTACAGTTTGCAGTCCTTCACAGGACACGGAGTACCCAAAAGAAACTCATAACCACAAGTGAGAACAAGCAAACTACAATCAGTTTGCCCAGCTAGCTTTAAATCAGTGACCTTCTAACTACGAGGCAGGATCGCTACCTACTGCGCCCCACCAGTTGTCAGTGACAAATCAATATAGAATGTTAATTCATCTCCAAATCCACTTATTGATCCCTTAAGTTGACAAATTGCACAGGTGGCAGGCAGAGTCTTCTAATGTATTCTGCATAGAAAAGATACCCACACCCAAGCTCAGCAAAATTTTTTACAAATTATCTTTTTTCCAACTAAAGCAAAAAATTGACGGTGGGCGTCACGGTGTTTCAGGGGGTAGCACGGTCGTCTCATAGCTAGAAGATTGGCTGGTTCGAACCTCGGCTGGGTCGGTTGGCATTTCTGTGTGGAGTTTGCATGTTCTCCCCGTGATCGGGTGGGTTTACCCCAGGTGCTTTGGTTTCCCCAAAGACATGTGGTATAATTCAATTGAGAAAAAACAATTGTCCATAGAGTATGAATGTGAATGAGTGTGTGTGTGAATGTTTCCCATCAGAGGGTTGTGGCTGGAAGGGCATCCGCCACATAAAACATAACAGATGGTGGTTCATTCCGCTTTAGCGACCCCAAAAGGGAAAAAGCTGACAAGATAATGGATAGATGGATATTATATTATGTTATGTTATGTTATGTTATGTTATGTTATGTTATGTTATGTTATGTTATGTTATGTTATGTTATGTTATGTTATGTTATGTTATGTTATGTTGTGTTGTGTTGTGTTGTGTTGTGTTGTGTTGCGTTGCGTTGCGTTGCGTTACGTTACGTTACTTTACATCACATCACATCACATCACATCACATCACATCACATCACATCACATCACATCACATCACATCACATCATATCATATTATATTATTGTATATACATTTTAGACCCCGCTAGACTAGTACAGCACCATTTGTACAATAAAGGACACTCTATTTATCAAAAGCACTCAATTCTTTGAACAAGGTCTTCTAAACACTTAATTTCTCCCCTCACTTATATACTTAAGTTCCCCATTCAGGACAAATTAATTTGGTCAGGTGTTAAATGTTTTAGTGCGTCAACGCAATCTGCCCCTGATCTTTGATGTTCAAAGAGTTCTGCATGGTGACAGATGGATGTACTTGATTGGTGTTAGTGGGCATCACTGCCCCCTAACTTTAAAAACCAATCAGGATGAGCTAAGAAACTAAGCCTATCCATACCTACACAGTAAAATCTAGAGTGTTAAATTGACACTGCTCTGAGTCTGTTTGAGTTAAACTAACACTGAGCTCATCAACCTGAACCATAAAATGTGTAAGTTCAACTCTTATTTTTTTGTTACAATGTGATGAGGAATAGTATTATGATATTTTTTTATAGTGAAACATAATTGTTTATCACTTAGTACAAATTTTGGTGAATAATCAATGGTTTAGATGATAATTTCATTGATTTAACTCAGTTTAAGTGTTATTGTTTCACTCTATTCAGAGTGTATTTGGTCCTACTCTGTATAGAGTTAATTTTACTCTTAGGATTTTACTGTGTATCTTTAAAAAAATTACTTATTGATCAGAGAATCACATATGGTGTAGACATGATAAATCATTGGCAGGTTGCCAGATCATTGAAAGGCCAACTATATTTCTAACTAACTATATAGGATGTAGAATAAGTAGGATTAAGTAAATCTGCATTTGTTTTTTGAATAGCGCAATAAAAACCTCTTAAAAGTTGATTTAGCATGGAATGGTTCCTTAAAAAGTGTAAACAGGTAAAAACATCAGGCAAAACTGTGAAATGTGAACTATTGTTAACTGTTAATATGCAACTATTTAAAAAATTGTTATGAAATGTTAAATTAACATTTAACATAACTTTCACTGAGGTGTTTATTCTCTCATTTTAAAAAGAATCAACCATAACATTTATTATCATTGTTTTACATATTTTTATGGTTGATTCTTTTGATTATGAGACAATAAACATCTCGGTAGCATTCAATCAAATGGCAGCAGCGAAGCATCCATATATCTTAAAAGTGCACAGAGTACATTTTGGTCCAAAAAAGAGAATGCTGACTCGACAGAATACTATAAACTCTTTTAGTACACACACACCGCTTAAATAAACATTAAAAGCTTCTCCTTTGCCATCAATGTCACATAACAACCTTTATTTGTGAGCTTGTAGGTCATGCTGACATTGAAACAACAGAGTAGCCGAATACAGCAGGAACCTCAGAGGTGCAAGTGTGCAAACGATGACAAATTGGTTTTTAATAACCCTATTAGCGGTAAAACATCGTGTTCAAGCGCCATTGCTTTACGGAGGGCAGTGACTTGACTTCTTCCCTCGTGCGCACGACGCACTGCAACCAAAGCACTGCGCAGCTCCTCCACATGCAGCCAGTCAGTCAGATGCGCAATGCACATGTGCTCAGAGCTAAGCTGAGAAAGCGCATTATCTCGCTTCTGCACACCTCTGATTAAAACTTCCTGACTGTGATTAAATCGACGGGCTTGTGCAGGAATAAGGTGCGTGCGCTCCTTAGCTCGGATGCAAACATGTTTAATTATGGATGAACAGGAAGAGGCTTGGAGAGCCAACGAAATCATTTGGATGACACTAAGAGCTACCTGTGGTGAAATATTCACAGCAATCGCTTGCTTTTAAGAGATATAAAATAGAGCTAAGCAGAGGCGTTTGTTATTGTGAGAGCCATGCGGATGCAAACGTTTAGACTTGTATTTCCTTACCTTTAACCGGGAGGCTCCTCACGCATTACTGGTTTCCAATTGGCACATCCTGACGCTTCTGCTCTTTATCGTTTCGTCTGTTTTTTTGTCCATTCTGGCGAATCATTTCTCATTTTTTAATCTTTGGCGTGCTTCTCCTCCGGTCTTCCCCTGTTCTCGCATCTCTCCTCCTCCAGTGGCATCCAACGTGACGTCACAGCATCGCCTCCGCCCGCACCAAAAGCTGCAGCATCAGCATCATCTGAAAACTGAGCACTGACTGTCCTGCCCAAAAATACTTCTGATGACACATGGACCTTCGGGATGTCCTGTGCATCTCACTTTAGATAAATATATCATTCACTTTCCGAGTTGATGAGTTCGGTTTACTATCCTAAAATGTAAAAGTTTTATTTTTTTTGCTAAACAATCTCATGAAATGGTAAACACATGAAATGAATGCTAAAGAATTTATACTTTTTTCATTTGGTCTGTATTGATCATTGAATGTAAGCATTGAAAGCTTCGAGATTGAAATTACTGTCCCTAAACTACCGAAAAGACGTCTAGTTGTATGCAATAACTGTTACATTTACGTCTGCACGATACTTTTCGAGGCTATTAATAACTAACTAACTAACTAACTAACTGATAAGATAGTTGTATCACAATCATTGACGGTATGATAACAATGCAGACTACTATTGCAAGCTTTATGTAATAAGCCGAGCCCATTGAGCATCTGTTTACAACATCCGGATCCATGATTGGTCATAACATTTACTCCGAAGCTGTGATTGGTCGATGTTCGTGTCACTCGCGTTATGTCTTACACAAGTGGGCGTGTGTATATAACAGCGGGCGTTTGTGTGCGTTTGTAAACGGTTCAATACCTCAGAGAGAATCTACGTTTGTTCGTTTAAGACACTAAAATGTCTTCTGTAAATTTGACCAGCGTAGGAGCTAACCAATTGAAAAATACGACGACTGGAGAGGTAAACTATAAATATTTGTCAGCTTCTTAACTACCCAGGACCAAGGCTAACCGTTAAGTAAACGCTAGCTTTATCTTATGTAGACCCTACAGTTAATGTTTACACCAGTCGAGTAAAAAAATACAATTTCAAAGTTAGAGAGTGTTAAAAATATAATTAACATTTGTCTGAAAGGTTTTCATATTATCATGACAAATACTTCCTGTTCTGACGTATCACGTGCTTTTATTTGGCTGTTAGTATAACGTAAAGGTTACTTACAAAATAACTTTCAGGTAAAAAAAATATATTTCTTGGCCCTTATGCATTATTCTCGCCCTAGGAACAAAGCCTTTAGCTATTAAGCAACTGAACTCTTTCATCTGTCTGAATGTGATAACAAATATTGAATTAATTCACTTATAGTAACGTTATGTAATTTTATTTAGTAATTGTTCATTATTTGAAGCTATTTCTATAACCGTGTAGAATTCACCTTGAGACACCACTTATAAAGTTGGATTTTTATTTAATATGTCAGATGGTGGAGATTGGCTCCTTGTGGAAGGATCAGACGGTCATCCTCTTCTTCCTTCGACGGTTTGGCTGTCAGGTCTGTCGATGGATGGCAGCCGAGGTCAGCAAACTGGAAAAAGACCTGAAAGCCAATAACATTGCTCTGGTAGGCATCGGACCGGAGGAGGTGGGGATCAAGGAGTTCAAGGATGGAGGATTCTTCAAGGGTGGTGAGCTGCATTACGTAGATTTACAAGCTACTTTTTAAGAATTGTTTTGGTCCATGGGAACATACTGGACAAGGTGTCAGTCCTTGGCCAGGCCAGGCTCACTCATATTCGATCCTAATAACAGTATAGGGACTCCAGTTCACCTAGACTAGTTTTGGGATATTGGGAGTAAACAAGCACAGGGGAAACATACCACTTGCTAGGATCAAACTATCAACCTGTAATTTACAACATGACAAAGTTAAACAAATGTATTTTTATAGACCTTAATTTAGCTCACTTACAAAAGTTCACCATTTTAACTCTAATTCCTTAATTCCCACCATAGAACATTGCATGAAGATAAGACTTGTGTACTACTGCTCAGTCTGAGGGTTTTAGCCCAAGTGCAAGTCATGCCATTTTCAGGGTTTCTTTACATTTACGTTTACATTTTGTCCAAAGGGACTTATAGTAGGGGAGAGACAATATGCTATTTGTTACACAGTCAAAGTCTAATTCAGGACCATTGCCAAAAGGAAATAGAGAGAAAGGATAGAGAGTTTGTTTTTGTATCCACAGTCTTAAAAATTCTAGCATTTTAAAAGACACATTTTTAGGCCTTAAAAAGTTTTAAAGTTTTAGGGCTTAACATAATTTTTCCACATTTCTAATTTTTCTTATGTGTAACTAAAGCTCATGTTATGTGTGTTTTTTCTTGTTCTTTGGGTTGCCAGAGAGAAAATGCTAAAAAGGATGGTTAGGGTTGCCATTGTCTAAATAAATGTGCATTAATGCTAAAAAGAATGCCATTGTTAGGGTTGCCAGATTTTTGTAAATCCTCAAAAACAAAAAAAATGTGATGTTTAACTGTTGCCTAATCTTGTGAACACTCATAAATGCTCAAAATCATAAAAGTGATAGAGTTGCAGAGATTGACATAATACTCATAATTGTTAAAAACATTTAAATGAGATTGTAAGGGTAGGAGACAAAATTCTTCTAAATGTATTTTTTTTTTTACTTTTTACATTTTGGTTAGGATTGCCAGATTTTGCCAGAAAAAATGCCTATACTTGTTAAACTTTGTAAAAGACATGATTAGGGTGGCCAGAGTTTGAGAAAACCTTATTAATTGCTCAAAAACATAAAAAATAATCGTTACCGTTTTGAAACAATGAATTTGAACCATATTGTTTATTAAGCAAAAACATTTTTTGTAAGTTTTTGCTGTTGCGATATAGGCCTTAAATTAAATTCTTAATCTCTTAAATTGTCTTAAATGTAACCTTCTGAAACCTGCTGAAATCCTGATGTTCACTCAGCAATTGTGTGGGTTTATTCCATCCAATTCGACTTCCTTTCACAGGTCACAAACATTCCAATCATTATCAGTTGAATTGATGTCTTGTAAAAAACCCAAAGAAATGAGACTCATGTGGGGCTATATAAGTAGTGATCTGAAATCTGAAAATGTCACAAACAGTTGCTGAGATTATATAAAGAATCAGAGATTTAATACAGAAAATGGAGTACAATGATAATATATGTAATAATAATATAAGGTGTGTTATATGATAAACTTCAAATGATGAATATTAACTCTTGTAGCACACAACGTCCCTTGAAAGTTCCTAACCTTCAAATAACTATCAGGACAAACAATGTTTTCTTATGGTTAAAGTACTGCTTTTAATGCTCCTGATATGACTTTTGGGGAATATCCTGTATTGGTCAGTGTGTGGTCACATATTATACAACAAAAAAAGAACATTTTAGATGTTAACATTAAAAATGGTCTTTTGATAGTTCAACACTAACGTTTAAAAACTCAGCATAAAGCAGCTGACATTGACACACAGATTGCGCTTTTACAAATTTACCTCTAACGTCAAAATTTATGCTAGCTCCCAAAGAAAAAAAATTACTCTTTTACAGATCATACAATGGTCTCCCTGAGGAAACAGATGATTAAATCATTATCTTCTTTCTTCTAAAGCTACTGATAACCTGCAGTCAACTCATTGTGGGTTGAATTTAATTGTAAATTCCTTCCTTTTAGTGTAATTTTATGGCTTGTTACTCTGCTCTCTGTGCTAGTGTTTGCCTTGGGTTTGTCACAGATAAATGTGACAGTCATCTTCCTACTGCTGTGAATCTTTAACTTCTTCTTTGTTCTAGACCTCTATGTTGATGAGAAGAAGCAGTGTTATAAAGATTTAGGCTTTAAAAGGTAAGCCTGTGTATTAACCAAGTACTTCTGCTTCTGAAATGAATATCTATGCTGTATAGTGTGAATGGCAAGCATTTGCAAACGAATCTCTCTGTCTGGGTTCAAAATGTAGGTACAATGCTATGAATGTGGTTCCAGCTGCCATGGGGAAGAAAGTACGGGAAATTGCTTCAAAGGTACTCGATGTAGATTTCAAGTTTTTATGAACTTAAAGTTTCTCATGCTGTATAAGCCCATCATGCAATCTGGTATGGGAAATTATAAAAAATATAGTCAAATGTTTTACTACAATAGATAGCATATTAACCTAAATAATTTTTTTCATGCTGACTCTTTTCATGAAGGCAAGTGCTGAAGGGATTCATGGTAACTTCAGTGGCGATCTTTTGCAGAGTGGAGGAATGCTCATCGTTGCTAAAGGTAGGTTTGGAATAAATCTGTTTAATTTTGGAGTTTTTGGACATAATTTTGTTTGTGCAATCAGCAACGTCTTCGTGATGTTGGCCCAATTGATTTTATTTAACCAGGAGTGGAAAAAAAAAGAAGACCTGGGCTGCATTTCCTATAAGCATCTTAAGCTTAAGTTGTTCTCAGAAATTATCTCATAGCTAAAGTTAATATGCCAGTCTGTTTCCCAAGAGCATCATAATTTAAGGAGCACGTAAAAAATTGTCTTCGATTATGAGTGGTTTGGAGTGTTCGTACATCCACCTTAAGAAGTAAGAGTAAATGGGGACACCTACAGGACAAATAGATGTACTTCTGAAAAAATATATTTGATCAGAAAATGTTATAAAAACTAAATGTTTGCATATATAAAAATAAAGAAAAATATTGTGCGTCCATTGAATTATGCTTTTCTTTGTTGTGCCCAATGCTGTTAATTTATTATTAATGTCATCTTAGATATTTAGCTTTTCCTTACTTGTATGATGAGCTGGAAAGATGATAATATTCTCTCTGTTATATTGCAACCACCTCTAGAAGAATATTAACAGCTTCAGTCCTGAGTTATTTTCTTTTTACATTACTAAAATGTTTAATTTTCCTCAACTGAAGACTTGCAAAATCTAATAATAACTTTTTTTTTCTTCAAATTTTTTGTGTACATTTCTTTAGACACTGGGTCTGTTAATATATTCCACAATGAATCATATGTTGTTATGTTGTTGAACAATAACTATAAAAACCTCATGTTGTATTTCTCACATCATGTTCTATTTGGAGAATGATGACTTGAATTTTTCAGCCATTTTCTTAAAAATACTGCATAAAATTAATTAAATATCAGGAAAAACAAATAGTAGCAAAGCAACTTTAGAGAAATTGTCCTTTTGTAACTTATTTGTAACTAAATAACTATGCCTTTGTAAAGGTTCTTTAACCCAACTCCCAAAAAAATGCCATATAAATACTTTTTGATTGATTGAATGTAATGTTCATTTTAACGAACGAATCATCTAAATGGAGTAATTTCTTCGTGAAAGCGATGCTTTCTTGCTTTTTGGTTTACAATTTCATATATGGTGGTATTTCAGCTCTTTTACCATGAAAGGGATCTGTTTAAGACGCACTTAAAAGGCGATCACACAAATTCTTCTTAAGATTGTGTTTTGGAAACGCGTGGGGGCGTTTGTAACGCTGCATTTGGAGATCTCTCTTAAGAGTTGTACTTCAGTGTTGGAAAACAAATAAACAAATTTAGCTTGTTGCAAGCTACTGGTGTATCTCTTGAAAAAGGGTTAAAGCAAAAGCCAGCAGGTGACCCAGGATTGACTTTGGCCACCTCTAGTTTGAACTCTTAACATATCTTGAGAATAGAGCACAAATCACTTTTCTGGATGGGGGAGCATATATCTGTCCCTACATATTAACCATATTTCTGCTCATATTACTGGTTTAAAACCTGGTTTGAGAAGATTTTGAAAACACATTTAAGCAATTATGAAGATTGGCACTAGAGGGCATCATAACCTCAGATTTTGAAATCTGTTCTGCGATCCACAAGGATTAAAACAGGTTGAATGATAAACATGAATAACTGGTTATAGATGGTGATTTCCAGTCAGATCCTGTATGTTCACCTGTTCTATTCAAAGTGCCCTGCTGTACACAAAGAAACCTCTGTTTGTAGGGGTACTGTGTTTGTGGCATTTATTTGTTTTTGTAGAACATCGGTGCAGCACACTTCTGCATTGATTTTTAGCTGCTGTCATGTGAGTAAAGTGTTTGTTATTGATCCTGTTTAAATGTCATTAACTTTGGAATCCTCCAGTTCTCATTACTTTAGTGCAGCTGAAATGATTTTCTATTCCCATTCATCTCATGACGGTTAGATTTCACACAGTAAAATGGATTTACCAGACGCAATTTATATTTTTTGCTATTTTAAATGTAAACAATCTCCTTACATGCTCCCCAAAAAGTGAGAAACAACTGCTAGTTGTTTTTAGGCAGTAGATGATAATAAAATCAACTTTTCAATTAACATTTTCTATAATAATCTTGAAAGGAAACCAAGGGGTTGTTTGTGGACTTTTACTTGTAGTTTATGTAATAAGTAACTCATTATTGTGAATTCTATCATTGGTGTTTGAACAAAACCTCACAATGTAAATCTGTTTTTCCATGTTTAGGTGGGGAAAAGGTTTTAATGCATTTTATTCAGAAAACACCAGCAGACAATGCATCTTTAGAGGAAATCTCGAAAGCTCTGGGGATCTCTGTGAATATCCAGGCTGGAGAGAAGCCACAGGTAACATAGAAGTACACCTTCAAATTCAAATCTACTACTACTACTAATAATAATAATAATAAATACATTTTAATTGAGGTGCCTTTCATGATTCTCAAGGTCCCTTTATAAAAAAGACAAGGAGCAAAAAGAAGTGATGCATCCAAACAGGGTTAAAAACAAGAGATAAAAGTCTTAAAGGATATTAGACCACATAAAGGATATTAGACCAGTCTTGACTGGAGTTATTTGCCTAACAAATAAGTTTGATCAGACTTTTTCCCTAAGAAACTAATTTAATGTGTCATGTGAAGTCCGATGTTCTACATTAATTTCCATGAATACAATTTTGGGAGGAGCGATCAGACAATTAGCGAACAATCTACCTGACTTTTCAACCCTTCTGCCCGCTCCCAGATAAAAAACCTTAACCACTCTACCTACAATTCAACGTCGAAATCCAAAACACCCCCCACCACCCCTGTCTCCACATCTCACGGGCCCGAGCACAACTTGCCCAGTACACTTATCTTAATCTCGCCACATACACTTGCGTTTTCTGGGCTAATTCTATGTAAGCGAACTGGTGAAATGATGTTTGGATAAAATTAATGTGTATTTTTTTTTCTATTTGGAGCTTAACTCTTGATAAGTAAATCTGTTCCATTACAAACATAGCAAAGTTTGCTCAATGTGCTAATATAGGAAAAAAGTTGTGGACATGTTTTCATTGTGATTTTTAGAATTAGAATGACTTTAAATAAACGGAAATTAAACTTTTCCTTTTTATAGCATGGTTGATAAATTGTACGCCGACGTAATGAGTGGTTGTTTTGGAATAATGCCTGGCTTATCAATCAAACCATCAGTTAAATCCAAATAAAACAAAAATGATGGAGTACCTCTCAATGTGTTTGCTTTTGCTGATTTTGTTTGAGAATAGGTAAAACCACAAGTTTTTCCACATGCTTTTTTTTTAAAGAATATTTTTAGGAAGGTAAAAGGATTTAATAACAAACATGTGGATGCTAGTTCTACTGCCTTATCCAATCATTTTGGTGAAGATTGTAATTATTTCATAACAAGGTTAGGGTTGTTAAAAACTAAGATTTTAAAGTTATATTAACAAATGTTTTATTAGTGGTCCCTTGGAACTATTACTACTATTCTATTGAATTGTCTCAAACGTGATCACACTATTACATTCATTTGTTTTTAAAGGCCAATGTAAATGCTTAAAACAGTAACAGCAATGCAAAACAGATCAGAGAGCTCAATTTCACCCTCATGGCCTCAATACCATTTATCAAAGACTTTGTTTTCTGCCATGGCATGCCCTATTTCCTGTCAACCAGCTCTAAAGAAGGGCGTGAAACGGTGGTGTTGGAGCAGATTTTGTGGTTTATGTACGCAAGTGGCAGTTTTAACAAGTGATTGGATTGTAGAGTACAACAATGTCTTGTTGTCAAGCTGATCTCTCGGTTTAACATGATCTTATGGCAACATGATGCTTCTGGACATGGGACTAGGGCAGTGAAACCACTAAAACCAGCAGCTGCGAGCTGTTTTTGCGGCTGCTGTTATTTAAATGGGGGTTTCCATTGACATCATAACTTCATAGTTTTGGTTTTAAGCTGGTGCCCTGAAGGAAATCTGCAAAAGTTGATCTTAACTACAGTTGCTGATATTTCATGTCCTGAAAAGGATTCTATTTGTTTTCATATATTTTTGATCACATTGACTTGATGATTGTTTATATTATCCACAAAGTCCAAGTTTTAGATTTAAATGTTAAAATGTCTAATAATACAGCAGAGGTCTCAAACTCAATTCCTGGAGGGCTGCAGCTCTACACAGTTTTTCTCCAACTGAAATTTTCTACACCTGATTCCACTAATTAAGCTCCTTTCAGCTTATTTGAAGCTAATGGCTTTGTTGAAACAGGGTTGGAACAAAAACCAGCAGAAGCTGCGCCCCTCTAGGACTTAAGATTTAAACGTGTAATGGAAAAATCCAGCGCTTCTACCTTACATGAGAGAGAGAGAAACTTGACAGTTTAGGAAAACCCACACAGCAAACAGAGTCACCAGAAGATACTTCATTCGGTTTTTATTGATGAACAGTATTGAGAAACTGACAATCACGGTAAAGCATTCTCAACATGAACATAACATAGTGAGTTTCACTTTATACCCTAAAGTCATCCTCTGTTTGCGTCAAAACTGTTTATTGGCCCATCAACAGATGGTTTACGTATGAGACTGGCCAGTCAAACTTGACCATTAGAATAATTAAAATGTGATTAACCAGAAGGGACGTCAGAGATCATTAGAAGAGGCTAAATAAAGATATTATATTAGATATTCTAATCCATTCATTCATCTCCATGTCGGCTTTCTTCCTTTTCGGGGTCCCCACTGCGGAATGAACCGCCAACTCTCTGGCATGTGTTTTACGCAGCGGATGCCCTTCCAGCCGCAACCCATCGCTGGGAATGTTTTTATGTATATGATTAGAGGAATTTAAAACGATTTATTGGCCAGTTTAAAAAAAGAAATGTATTGCCAGTTTAAAACAGTTTGTAAATCCCTGCTATAAACAGCAGTACTGTTTAAAATGTTTCTCAAAAGTGAAAAGGGGGAAACTTGGGTGAGAACTTCAATGAAATTCTGATATAAATGCTTTAAAACATCGACTAAAAAAGTTGGAGTAAACTTTTAGGACGTTTTTCTTACATCAAAGACATTGATCGTACGTAGGACTTAGAACTTGGTATGCACTATAATATTCAATTGTAAACATTAAAATCACACAAAAATTGTGTCACTATCCAGTTTTATAGGAAAATGTGAATTTGGTATGTTAAAATGTATTTAGGCTTTGGAGATCCATCTTTTTTGCTAAATTAAGTGGACATCCTTAATTACTATAATGATGTAAATTATAAGAGAACACTAAGAGAACAAATAGAGAACCATGTGTGGCTGCTATAAGAAATCTTTAATTAGAAGCATGTTCAAATGAAAACCAAAGGATCATGTAAACATTGTCACCTAAGCACATTTTATTTTATTTTTAGCATTTTGTTATGTATGGTTCCATTGCTGTTATTGATGTCATAGTGGCAAGTTTTCTTAACACAAAAGAATACTTTGAACATTTTTTTTTCAACCACACCCCTGAAATCACCCAAATCCATCAGAAGAGTACAACACAGTCATTCATCAGCCAATCTGACATCAGATCAGCTCTGAGGGACTTTGTGCACCACCTCAGGAAGGAAAAGGCCTAATAAACCCCAGACATTTAAACCTACTGACGTCATTGAAAGACCAGACTCAGTCTCAAAGGAAATGTAGATGTGACGAGTACTCAAGATTGAATAAAAAGCTCTTCATTTGCACTTTTTGAAGTATCTGTTGCATCATAATGACTTTAAATTCTGCTCATGCCAAGGATGTTTAATCATCATATTTTTTCACTGAATAAATATTAGGGTGAACATGGAAAATGCCCCTCGCACAATAAAGCACTGTGCATGGACCTTCACAGAAAATGTTCACAGGTTTACAGAAATATACCATAGATAGTCGGAATAGGACATTCATTGTTTTTGCTATACAAAATAATTGCTGTTTCTGAAACATGAGAGTAGCAGGGGTAGCTCTAAACCTGACTGTAGCCTCTACAGTGCTTTGAAATGAAATAACAGGACACGACTCGTCACAGGTTGTGTTTATTTAATGAGGAGACATTGGCATCTCTTGGGCATTGTCAGCCGTCAGTGCTGTTTCCCCTTATAGATTAAGAGCTTAGAGGGTTGTGTATGCATCAAAAGACTGACTCCTTCTTTTACAATAGCTTTAAACAATAAGTTTTCTTTTATAAACTTCAACAGCGTCAATCTCCTCAACCTCTAGAGCGTTTGTTATGAATCCATTTAAATGATCTGTTTAAAGACATCCCAAAGATGGGCTTTGAAAATATAATTTTTAAATGTAGTATTTACTTTAAATTTTATATATATATATATATATATATATATATATATATATATATATATATATATATATACAGTGATGACCAAAATTGTTGGCAACCCAGAAATATTTTCAGAAGATCAAGTGTTCTTTTACAAATAAAATTACAAAGGATAATTGGGGGAAATTTTACTTAATCAAGAAAGTGTTTGTTTTTCATAATAATTCCAAAAAGTGCCAATAATCTTTTTCTTTAATTATTCAAATGTATTTTTATGATCTAATGATGTTTTTGGTCTCTTTCACAGTGCAATGAAGACGTTTGCACAAGATAAAGGATTCAATGGGAGGATTGGGGACTACATTATTTGTAGCTCATTAATTTGACCCAAATTATATTTTATGTTAATTTCTTTACTACATAATCCATGGATCATACAATTAAGATAATAGAACATGTACAGTACTTTTATATTGAATATGCTGTATTTCTTGTGTTGATTTATAGTAAAAGCTACATTTTGCCTGATGTTTTTAAACAGAATGACAAGAACATGGGTAAACTGGTGTTTAAAATTGTTTTAAAAGATGTCTGTGACCAAATGGACAGGATACGAGCCTGTCAAATTTGTTGAAACAAATTAAATGGAAACATTTTTTACTTTGTGTACATTTATTTTTGAAGCTTATACATATTTTCTCTCATTGTAATAGTTTAAAGTAGCTAAATAACACTTTGAACTGTATGTTTCAGCTTGAACAATCAGTTTAGACAGAACAATAAAATTACAAGCAATGGATTTGAAATGATCAAAAAAGTATGGTCTCAATAAAAAGTTTTTCCCGTATGACAGAGAGACATTTCAACAGTCTATGAGTCTATGTACAGAGTATGACTTGACAATATATAGCTGCATCTGTTGACATGCGACTTATTAAATCAGGATGAATCTAATGGAAACATAGAATAAAAGCACTTCCAGGTCAAATTTCAAACATAAGAGTTTTATACATTCACAAAAAAGTGAAGAAAGTAAGGCAGAATTAATCTTTTGAACGTACACTTGGGCCATCAATCTATTTTATTTATTTTTTTTTTTTTTTATAGATGTACATTAAATCAGGGTTGGACAATAAAAGTAAAATGCCTGGTGTTTGATCACTCATTGAGATTTAAGTATAGTATTTGTAGCCAGTCCATCTTCACATTGTCTTAAAGGTGAAAATAGAAGTCCTGAACCATACAGACCTTGTTTTCTGTGCAGAAGAATTGTCAAAACCAACCAGATACTTAACACATATGAAGACTGTGATCATAAAGGATGTTTTCCATTCTCATCTCCATCAAACCACTCCGTAATGAGTTTTTTGAGAGCCCAGACATATCTCCCATCATGTTTTGTACATCCTCAGTTTAGGATCGTTCAGTCTTCATATTCAGTTCTTAAAGAGATAAGTTCAATTTAATTTTTTAGATATGTTGACATTATCCAAGAAGGCTGTGATTGCCCTCATTAATACTCATTTTGCATGGATTTTCAATCCTAAAAAGCATTTAAAACACCACCAAATGTCTCCATCTGCATTTAGGAGTAAACCAGGTTTGTGAAAGCAAACTCTAGTAAGCACACATTTTTGACAAATCATTTTTGACAAATTCTTTTGCGATCAGAAAGTGTTCAGCACATTTTAAATTCCTTTTTAAGGTGTGAGAAGTGCTCCTTTTTAAGGTGTGAGAAGTGCTAATGGGGCAATTACATGCCTCCAGTATTATATCCAAAATATCTCAAAATGTTTTCATTAATAACTGAAGCCTTAATGAGTCTGTAACGAAATTTGGGTTAAGGATTAATGACCAAATTGTAATATTTTGGGGGTGAAGTCTTCCTTTCATAATGGAATAAGGAATCAATAAAGACTGAGAACTAAGCTCTGCTGCATCACTGTACACGATATGTGTACATGTTCATCAGTTTCATTGTCCAACTCATGCATGCACATGTTCAGAGGATAAATATGACATTCATCTCAACACTGATTAAATGGTTTTGTGTTTGATGATTTCTTGGTATTGAAATATACAACATAATAATGCTGGTTTTATGATGTGTGACTATAAGCTTGTTTCTTATCAAACACAGAAACCACAACTCACCGATTATACTTTAATACAGTTAAAGGATATAGGTTCAGCTTTTATACAGTAGAGAATAGACTTATTTTCATGTAGCGCAAATATCTTCAAGGCATTCATATAAACAGAGTGATTGAATATTTGATTTGCACATGATATAAAATGGATGTGCTGAAATGAGACTTTCTTGGCATACCTTGGCATCACGATGACAATCCTTAATAAAGTAGTACTTAAGAGTTTGAACCTAAACTAAAGGTCCGATATACATTTAATATTGTCCGTTATATGATGTATGCATGTGTGACCTATAATACCTAAGTATCTTAGTATCTAAACCCAAAATATACTTTCTCTCCCCCAAGTCGGTTATTTGTTATGAAAAATATGTTTTGACGATGTCCTACAATCACCATCAGTGAGTGCTCGGCTAGAAAGTGCTCAAATTTCTCACCGATTACAACGAACTGCAGAAGCAGATTCTTAATTAGTCACGGAAACATAAAAATTGTTATTTAATTCTTAAGGGGTGTGTGTTAAATTTGGTTCCTCTAATTGTACTACTATAAGCTGTTTTCTTTTAATATAGCGATGAATGTTTTATTATATTTATTACTGTCATAAGGCTAAAGTAACTAGCTTTTTAACGTTTAACCATGAATACAAGTAAAAAAAATTGAGCCAGTGTCGCTGTTTCTTTGGTGCCTCCTGTTTATTGGAAACAAGTTTGTTTTGATCCTGACCCTGCCGGGATGTTTGATAATCACTGTACTATCTTCATAATTTAAATGCTACATATAGATCAATCAATGTTCCCAGAGTTTTTCAAAATATCAAGTTACTCATACATAGTGTGGAATTGATTGAGGGTGAGTAACTAGCTATATTAAATCAATTTCCCAACATGAACATCTCCTAACCAAATGAACAGATTGTCCCAGTTACACTTCATAAACCTGCTTCACTGAGTCAATTGCTTTTCTACACTGAATCACATTTCATCACTCCAAATCTTTCGCTTGCGTAATCCGAGTTTTTACTATTTATCTGACCTCGCATGCTATCCTTGGCTTGTCTCCTGCCCATCAACAGTGCATGCCATTAGAGTTCTGTGAAAGACTATTGGTGAAGATTGGTGAAGCTTCAAAAGGCAGATACGAACATTCAAATGATTAAAGTCTCTGTACTGAGAGATAACAGTCATGATCGATAACCCAAGTCAACTCAATATTGACTCTGCTAAGCTTTTCCATAAACTCCTCAATACACTTCTATGTATATGTTTTTCCATCATCTCCTATAATTTTATTCCCTTCGTTCAGTTCTGCTGTCATTACGGGTTAGTCAAGAAAGTGAATAACCATGGCCTGCCATGACTGGGACTCTAATGAGAAGAGCTTTGACTGAAAGTCCATTTGAGGTATATGGGCTGGATTTCCTCTTACTCTTTTCCTCTTTCCTAAACCCACATCTTAAAATAATCTAAAAAGTCCGCAGGAGATTCAGCTTATATACTATGATATTTTAAATCAGCAATTTTTTACCATATACTCAAGCAACTGGAATGTTTAAATTAAAGAAGATGTTTGCTTAAAATCAAGGATGATTTTTTCTAAAATTAAGAATTTGCCTTTCTAAATAATGATGAATTTCTTGAAATTTGAATGCATTTGTTAAAATTAATGATCAACCTTCTTATAAACCTGGGTTTGTTATCTTAAAATATGGCAATTTCTCATGTCTGAAAAATACTTTCTAAAGATCAAGGACCTGCCTTCCTATATATTACGAAAATAATCTTGAAATATCTAAAAAATAAATAATCTTGCTCTCCACAATAAATCCTCTTTTGCCTTTTTCATAGAATGTCTATTGGAATTACTTTTTTCAAAAGCACTATCAATATCTCCACAGGTTTTCATTGGAGAAAAAGGTTAAGGGAATAATGAAAACTTATGCCATTTATTAATGAGCCTCCTGTTTTAAAATGCGCTTCAGAAAGTCTCTTGATGCATTGTTTGCAGAAATTAATGAGGAGGCTTTCATATAATGAATAAGGGAACAGGAAACAAATCTCTCTAAAGCGAAATCTTTCTGAAACACTGATAAGTGAGTGCTATTGTTATGTTCCGGCAAGACAAATATAAGAGACCATCGGTCTCTTCATCCACCTGCTAATAATTTCACGATCCCATATTAAATCTAAACCTAATTGCAAGTTTTCAAAAAAATGACTCATTACCACACAACACATAAAGCTTGAAGTGATATGGTTTAACAGTCTTAAGCTTGTCTGGTTTATGTACCCCTAAGCCCTCGCTTAGAAATTCTAGTGATTTTGGTAATAAACAGCACTTAATAAGAGTCAAGAGTTGATGTTTTTTTAACACAGCATGCATTTGAAAATTAAATATAATGGCACTGAAAAACGATGTAGAGACTGCTTTTTTAAAATGACTGGATTACTCCTCTGTTGCCATCCAACCCTTGAGTTTTGGCTAATTTGAGCTTTTGCTTGGAAAGTCAAAGAACTTATCATTTCACACAACCTGGGATCAGTAAGTGTTCTCTTTTGTAAAACAAATCTATAGATGAAAATTTGAAACCGAAACGTTTCACAATGTAACGTGATTAATTAGAAAAAAAGGGAAATCAAGGATAAAGTTAAACAAAAAAATCTATTAATTTACCCATTAAACATTTATTTTAAATATAATATTTAAAATAAGTTAGTGAATTCTTCAGACTGAAGTTGTAACAAATAACATGTACATTATGACCAGATTCTACACCACGTAAGGAGCACAAAATGAAATGTTGTCAGGAAAATTTTGGGGTCTATTAATTGTCTCTATCGATTGTTTTCCACAGAAATCAAAATCTCAATTTCCAGTTGATCGTCGTATGCCATTTCATATGAATAACTTCAATGTAACCATGAAACATTTCTCTTTTTTTAAGAAAATGTATGAATAAAGTGTTCTGATAGAGAACAGAAGCTTGCCTGTCAATCTGTAAAAGGCAGCCTCACTGTGCACGTCACTGGCCACGCCTGCACTTGTTGGATAAACTGGTTGTGCACTTTAAAAGTTAACACTGACATCTATGCAGTCACACAAGTACCGGAGGTGTCTAACACCCTTTTCCGTTTGTCTCTCAGACTAATAGACACGCAGCTGCCACCGTGGATTAACAGCACAACATTATATGATCCAAGCTCTCAGAACTGCTGCTCTGTTCAGGGAATGTACACACACAGGTTTCTACCACACTCGGCACTTCTCCTCAGGGTTCATGGGAGATCCTTGCGCACAGTGAAACGCTTCGGAAAATGCCTCAAAGTTCTGCAGGGAGCCTAAAACTCTAGAAGAAACAAACATGACAGTATTAGATGCTTAGATAGATTTTGACAATCACAAAGGTCATTCAATTCTTTGCTTTTGCTTTAAAGTTGTAGAGCAGGGGTCTCAAACTCAAATTTGCATAGGGTTGCATGCTTCAACTGAAGTGTAAGCAAGGGCTGTGAAAAAAGTCAAACAATATATGATTTAATTTTGAAACTCTTTCAAAGCACAGTTTTCTATCTCAGCAGATAAGAGAACCAGCAGCAATTAAAATACTGCGAAATTTGAACTATAAGTTAAAAAAATCTGATTAACTTACGATCAAGATTTTTGATTTACTAAATATTTACAATTTTTTCTGTTTTATTTTTCTTTTTCATTTTATTTTCCATTTTCACTTTAGAAGAAAAAGTGTTATTGAAGTAGTTTATAATCGACTGTTTTGAGTTTAACCTCATACAGATTGGGATGATCCGGGGAATAATGTGAATAAATGGGAACTTAAAAGCTGATGTAATAGCAACTGCAATCTGAAACTAGCACCAGATAACTTTAACAACACGAAACAGCCGTGGAGAGAAACACATTTGTCAGATAAAAGAATAACTAATACCAAGAAACAACCAGGACTGCTTCTGTTGCTTCTGGTGTTTTAGTAATGTTATATAGTGATTCAAAACCAATCAATCTGGTGGTTTTCACATTAAGTTTAGGTAAAGTTCCTTAAAACTGCACCTACTAATGTATACTGATGTATCTTTTTTTGTGATTTCCTGTCTATTTAGAAAAGGTTTAGTCCCTCAAACACATGAAATATCATTGTAGGACTTAGAAGGGTCGCTCAAATGAGTTGAAGTATATAGAAAAAAACACATCTCTACTAAAGAGGACATAAATGTAACAAAACATAAAATAAAATTATGATTTTTTTGGTTGATTGCTTTATTGATTAACAATCGATAGTTCAGGATTGAAGTGTTGTTGTTTGTTCTTAAATTTCACTTTTAGACTAACCTTTTCTCTTATATTTTCTTTTATATTTTCTTTAATAATTTTCTATTATTGTGCAAATGTATGGAAGTATGAGATGAATAGAAAAATAAGCAAATAAAACATTTTGTGTTTACTTATAAATCAGACAAAGCATCTTTAGAATTCACAGAAACAAAATGACCAGAATTAAAGTACCAGAATGTACCAGACCTCGTTTAACATTAAATACAATAAAAGTTGTGTGCTTGAAGATAAGTTTAGTGTAAACTCTTTCTATGCATTAAAAAAAAGACACTGTGAATAAGAGCCTGATGTGAGAAACTGAAAAACATTCTAAAGGTAGTTCTTGAAGAGTTCTTGCCTGTATTCCAGAGGGCTGTGTGGGTCAGTTTTAATAGACTGAATAGCATACTCAGGACGACAAGCACCACACCAGACCTGCTCAGAACACAACAGACGTAATAAAATCAGAAATCAGATTTCACCCTAAAGCAAAACACATTTTCATATGGTACTAACATAGAGTTTTAACCTATGTGCCATTTAAGGTTATGTTTTTTTCACAAAAATGTATTTATTTACTTTTTATTTGTTTATTTTTTCCTGTCGTGAGTCTATAAACATGACATTTCCAATCCTATAGTTTGACTTCTGCACTCACGCCACTGGATAACCTTATTCAATCGCTGATTTCATGCCTTGAGCTCACATTAGAGAGCCTGCAGTGCTTTATTTTCCGGAGGTTAAGCAGAAACTGCTTTTCACTGAGTCATGTCAGTTTCATTTGATGCGCTCTTTGCCAGTGACCTTGCACAACCAGCAAGCAGAACACAAGCACACTCCTCACAGAGGGAGCCAACTCATACTCATCATCTCACATCATCTAAACACAACTGAAACATTCTCATGTGAAAACATAATCTAATCTTTGAAATGCTAACAGTATGATTTATTAGAAATTATATAATGGCAGCGTTATAGTATAGAAAGATACAAATCATAATCAGATTTTATATGCTTAATGTTATGTGTTAGACAGGAGCACAAAGTAGTTGAAAAAAATCTAATGCTGTTTTTTGAGCAAGCAATCAATCAAAATCAAGCAAGTATTTACAATAGCACATATGATACCTGAGCAAAGTTTAGAAAGAAGAGCTGTTTGTGATCCATGTCCAGTCCAGGCAGATGGAGCTCCTCACCTTCTCTCTCTACCCACTTCAGATACGCCTGGTATAAGAATATAAACATTCATACATATGGAAAAAGTTGCTATGTAAGGCGTTTATAAAAGGCTTCAATGAAACCAACCTTAAATGCTTGACGAACTCCTCCATTATCTGCAATGTTCTCTCCTAACGTTGTGATTCCACTGACCTGCAACAGCACGAAAATAAATCTAATGTCGTTGCATAGAACAGTGTTTTTTTTCTTCACTTTGTCACGTTGTTACTATTATTTACGGAATGTATTTATGAGGGAAAGATAGGTAAAGATATAAATATACATACACAACAAATATACATAAATATACATTAAAAAATCCCAATATCAGAAAATAAAATAAATAACACAGCAGCTGGATACTTCTCACCTCGTTACCGCTTAAACAAAGAAATATGTTTTTCGTTTTTTTTTTGTCAAAGATCCACAATTTCATGTTTTAGTTGTTCTTTTTTTTTACTTTTTAATAGTATATATGAGCATAAGTAGTAATAATTCTTCAAGAACATACTATAACATGTTTATTTGTTATATATATTAGACATTTACACTAATTTTATTATGTAACTATATTCTTTTTTATCCTCTACATTCCTACAAGCTACTTAGATTTATAAACAGTGTGAAATAGGCACTAAAGATTATACTAAGATTAAGCTGAGATAGACTTTGACGGTGTAACAAATTGCATATTGTCTCTCCCCTAATGTAAGTCGCTTTGGACAAAAGCGTCTGCCAAATGCATAAATGTAAATGTAAATGTATACTTAAGCCATTTCAGCAAGGTAATTGTTTACCATGGATTTTTAGGGATCATGTTGCCTAAAGATTTTAGACAGGAAGTGAACTGGGGGTGGGGGGTGCACCTCACTGCACACTGTGCCAGTGAGCAGTACCCTTACTCTGCATTTAGTTTGATTTAAAAAGAAGTTAAAAGTATACAACCACTTACTACTTATCCTCCATATATGTCTCATTTTATATTTTTTAAATAATCTCTTCCAGATTCTTAGGTTTTTAAAGCGTGTGTCACACATCAACTTACATTTTGTCCTCCTGCAAGTTTCCAGCTGAATTTGCCATACTGCTCCACCATGCATTTGGACTGCTCCTCGAAGCGCTCCGCAGAGTAGTTGCTCCACCAGTTGTTCATGTTTCCATCCTTATCAAAATTCCTGCCTGAAAGCAGTTTAAAACACATGCATTTTGTCTTCATAGTTATTTGTGCTGGTTTATTTTGTTCATATTTAATATTAGCGATATGAACTCAAGGCGTAGAAGTATTACACATATACCTGCATGCACTGGGAATTGGAGCTTTTGACAACATGCACATTTTTTTATAGGAAATGCTGTTGTTTATGTCATGGAAACCAGATACTCTTTATACAGCAGCATCAAGATCCATGTGGTGAGTTATAATAAAACCAAAGAGATAAACAAGATGGATGTATTAGATCCACATTACCATGATCATCAAATCCATGAGTGATTTCATGTCCGATAACCATCCCGATCCCTCCGAAGTTCAGAGCCTGCAGCTGTTTCTCACTGAAGAACGGCGGTTGCAGGATGCCAGCAGGAAACACTGACAGAAAAAGAGAAAGCGAGAACGAGATAGAGAGATGCATAGACTGCAACGAGCTCCAGCAGAATGCATGGATAATTGAGCAGGAAAAGAGAGACGAGGAAATGGCTCTTTTTGAAGGCATGTAAACACTGTACTTTTTGGGATTGGCCTTTGCATTTTCCCCGCAAAGATCAGATTAACTTGTGCTTCAACGGCTTCATTTCAGATTGTTGGAAAAGCACACTGTTAGTAAAAATTCAGTCAAAGCCAATCCAAAAGATAAATAATTTTTTTTTTAGAAACAATGTTTGGTAACTATTTTTACTAAAGTAGATGCACAGATTAGGGAGATATGGACAATCAACATTGAAAGGGAGTGAGATAAGACTTGTCACAGACAAGTCCTCAATTATAGAGTTAGCTTAGCAAAACAAGAAAGGATGGCCTCTGAAGGACTTGCCCATTTCAATATATATATATATATATATATATATATATATATATATATATATATATATATATATATATATATATATATATATATATATATATATAATGCTTAATACACCACTAAAAAATCATTTTAACATACCAAACCATACCAAACTCTAGAGAATAAATATTGTTTTAAATTTAATCATTTTAGTTTATTTTTGTTTTACGCATAGTTATTTCACCATTTAAAATATGTGATGAATGAAATGTGTTCAAATATTAAATGAGTGTATTACATCGGTCTAATGTTATTTAAGTATCAAAGCCTTTAAAATAAAGGAATGTGATTCAAATGAAGTGAAAGATACTGCCAATCAATATTTGCAGCAGAGTTTCAGTGCTCCCATCAAAGCCCCAGATATCCCCTTTTTTAAAAGTTTTAGTATCTCTTGTAGAAAAATTACATTATGTACTGTGTTTAATAAATGATATTGTGCAAAAAAGAAGGTACAAGAGAATAAATGTATCAAAAAGTAATGGTTCCCAAAAAAAGAGAACACAAAAACTGTTAAAATATTCCACTATTTGGTAATTAGGAAATTATCAACAGTAAATATGAATGTGTTATAATTTTACTCTACGTAATTAGCAAAGAGTGTTTTTAATTCTCCCATGTTGCATTAAAATAATGTAAGCATTTAGAATTGATTATTTAGTTTCAGCTTTATAAAACAAAAATTAAACATCATTTCCATTCCAGCATGAATGTTGACTTAAAGATTTAGGGAAATTACATTTGTTCTTTCTGAAGAAAAAAAGAATAAGTCAGTGGACAAACAAGCTAATGTGATGAACATGCTTTGAAATTGCAGCTTTTTCAACAAAAGGCGGATTCTCAAAGTTTTATTTTCTGTCCTTTAGTCTGCTGCGTTTTTGAAAGCAACGGTGCAGCAATTACAGCTGCCACTCTTTTTTTCTCTGAAATAGCAATTCAGCTGCAAGTGTTTCCCAGATTGTCCAGCAACATTAAAATGTGCAATCGAAGAGTAATTACGCAGAATGCTCAAAATCTGCATAATCACTTGGCTTTTTGTAATCTGGGTATTAAGCCACCAAGAGCTTTGTGCTCGCTGGAGCCTGAAACTAGTTGGGTTTAATCTTGGAGAGAAGCACTGCAAGCATTAGAGCCATTATGAGGATGGGCTTCGTGATGAGAGCCCTCGAAAATAGCTCAGGAGAGAAAAAATATGAGCAGGACAAACACTTCACATGCAGCACAGCCGTAATGTTTTAGCTGATATTAGTGGGACCCTTTCTGGAGTGTATATCTCACTCTGTGACTCGATTGGTTTGTGCTGAAGATGGACGTAATTTACAAACATGATTCAAGCTTTAAATAAACTGCGTGATCTTGTGGCCTCTTGCGAGAAGCGGAACTTTTAAGTCAGAAGTATGCTTTTAATGCATATTTAGGTAATAAAAAACAGGGTCCTATAAAAACAATGATGGTTAGATAACTTGAGGCATTTCCATTACATTTATGTATTTGGTCCAAAGTGACTTATAGAGGGGGAGAGACAATATGCAGTTTGTTACACAGTCAAAGTCTGTCTCAGCTCCCTAGAAGTTGTATCAACTGATCAATAAACCATAGCAGGAAGAAAATAAAGACAGAGAAGGAAAAAAGTTTTAATTTTAATTAATTAATTTATTTATAGTAGGTGTTCCCTGAAGAGAAGAGTTTTCATTTGCTTTTTGAAAGCTATTAGTGTTGCTGCTTTCCTGACTGGATCAGGGAGTTTGTTCCACCAGCCAGGGACAGTGAAAGAGAAGGTTCTGCTGAGAGATTTTCTGCCTCTGTGGGATGGAACTACGAGTCCCTGTTCCTTCTCTGAGCGCAGGCTTTTGGAGGGCATGTAGGAGTGTAAAAGCTTGTGGAGGTAAACAAGGTCTGACTTGGAGTCAGTGATTTGATAAACTTCATACTTGATAAACTTTTTTGAACTTAACTAATGAAGATGACTGTGCTCTTTTATGAGGTGAAGGCGTCACCCAGTGGCTGTGGATCAATATGACTACCTTGCTGCATGTGCCTTGGCGGGGCAGTGGTCATTTTCTTGGTACCATTTGTACACTAACTCCCAAAAAACACATACACAAAACACAATAAGACAATAGTGTATGTCCAAGGACTCACCGATCTGGTTTCTGTTGTGTGAGTAGAAAGCGTTGACTACTGCTGCTCCGATAATCCACCTGAAATATTCAAGTTGAAAGAGACACTGCTTACTGTTTCCATTAGAGTAGAAAGGCTCAACTTAAAGCACAGAAGTGAGTTCATACATGTCAGGGTCCACCGGCTCTCGTAGCTTCTTGTGGCCTTTCTGAGCTGAAGCCTCCAGGTTCTCCAGAATGTTCTCAAAGTAGTTTTCCTCACTGAAATTAAGCTGTAAAATAAAGCTCCATTCTTTAACAATTCACTCTAATGGATTTTCGATTGTTTGTGTGAGATTAAGTGGACTAGTGTACATACTAATTTGATTTTTTTTGTCACTTTTTTTTAGAATTGTTGTTTACGAACATAGTTTTTTGTACAGTCTCCTTCTAAATGAGACATCTACCAATAAAGAAGCAAAAATACAAATAGAATTTCCCCAAATATGATCCTACTTGTAAGTGTAGCAAGGCACCTGGGGTTGTTGGTTACTTCCCAGAGGTGTGTAGACTATCCAAAAAAAATACTTAGTTACATGTCACTTCCGATCAGAAAAATAGCAAAATTGCTTGTTCTCAAACTATTAGAACATCTCGTTATCTCTCCTGACATGTAACAAGTAAAAGTACACATGTTTACAAGTAATGAAGACCGGAGTTAAATATAACAAGGGGCGAATGTAAAAGAAGCTCCTATCTCTCATTTGAACAAGCCAGAAGCCTAAGTTCCTCCCCGAGCATGCTCATTTCATACCTACATTTCCTGTTTCAATGTAAGCAGATTTTACATTTTTGGAACAACTTTTTTTAGTAAGCAAATAAAATATATTTCTTGACAAATATTTCATTGAGGTATACCTGTCAGCTTTATATATTTTAAAATAGGCTTTCAGGCCTGTCTTTGGTTAATTTTACAACAACAAATACCAAAGCTATCATAGGAAAATATCTTGAAAACATGGCCACCCTCGTAAAAGCAAACATAACAATGCGTTACAATTGTTTTGATTGTAATGCATATATGCCCTTTATTTTGTCCTAAAAGTGGTTTGTGTATTGTTTGTATTGTTTAATTGATTTTATTATTTGTTAGCACTTTATTTAGAAAAGAGTAAAATCTTTTTAGAAAAATCTTTGTTGTGTTTGTATCTATTAGGTTAATGGTATTTAAATGTTTGTAACAAAATTTTGTAACAATTTTGAGTGTTACATTTGCGCCATTGGTGAGTTATAGTTTTTCTTTTTAGTTGATAACAGTTTCAATATAAATAGTTTTACTGACGTCAAACCCATTCAAATGTCAAGCTAAGATATGAATCTTTCATTTTATTTTAAGCAAGTTTTTAGTTTTAATGGAATTGTTAAGTCAAGTTTGAAAAAGATATTACAAAGGTAACTGTAATTGTAAATGACATTAGTTGATACTCACCTCTGTTACTCGCACACTGAACTCGTTCAGAAGCCAATTTAAACAAAAATCTGATATTGTTGAGTGAAACTTGTGGGCAAACATTGTTCCTCAGGCTGTTGTTAATTAGCTGCAGTTCCTGATCATGTTTAGTGCTTTTGGGACCTTTTAACTAGCGATCGCTCTCAGGGTGTGAAAATAAGGATGATGTTCTATTGGTCAACAATGGCTCCTAGAATTATCACATTTCACCTCCTTTAACCTTAAACTGCATGTTGTGGACTGATTAATAATGAAAGTTATTGGCTATGTTGTTAACGATGTTTTAAAATGGACTCCATGTTCCCAGGTTATGAATAAGACGGGAATGTAATGGGATGTAAGCCTCTCAGATTTCCGTACATGAGTGTATTCCTCGTCCAGTTTTCTATTTTCATCTTCAAGGATGTGGTCGGGGTATCCGATTTGTTCTGAGATTGACATGGCCTGGAAAAATATCAGAATAAAAGTTAAGAAGAGAATGGATTGTAGTGAAATAAAAACCACATTTAGCTCACAGAAAAAAGAACAGAAAAAGAATACAATGGAATTTAAAAATACAAAATAGCAGTCTCAAAAATAAAAATGGAAATTTTGCTTTCCAATTATTAATCATGTGATGTATGCAATTATTGTTAACTTTTTTAGAAAACGTACAGTAAGGTTTAGTAACGCCAATGCACATAAAAAAATTAAAATAATGCACATTAAAAAATTAGCTCCTCTCCCTTACGAACTAAAGGTTTCCAGACCAGCTATAGGCTTTCTAAGTGAGGGGTTCTGAAAGAGAATGTGTTATATTGAAATGCTACCTCACATTTTCCAGTCAAACACACAAAAATAAAACGTTACACACTTTTTCATGGCCGTAATTTAGCTTATCTTTACTTAGCTTATCTTACTTGTTTAAGGCAGCGGTCCCCAACCCCCTTTGACCAGTACCGGTCCTAGGGTCATTTGGTACTGGACCACACAGAAAGAATAAACAACTTACATTACTTCCATTTATTTATGTCGGAATCTGAATGATCTTTTATTTTTAAAAATTACCCGATTCTCTTAGTTACATCTGTTTCTGTCACTAGAGTAGCAAACAGCTAGAGTGGATTCACGTTTATTATATTGTTTAGAAAATACCACAGTTTATGTTCAGATCATATTATATTATTTTGTTACATTTATCCATTACACCTCAAAGGCTGGTTCCTGAAAATAAGGGTTAAAGGGATATCAGAGTTTGAAATTGGCATGATTCTTTAATATCTTTTGACATATCAGGGCCATGTTATCGTTACTTATCACATATTTCATATTTTGATAATAGTTTTTTGCTTCGAGATGGGAGAGCAGCTGGATGAATGGATGGAGGATGAAGCTCACTTTCTCTCTGGCTTTGGCTTTGGATTGTTCATCCATCCAGCTCAGCTCCTCCAGAGTCTCCACATAAGCTTCCTGGATCTTTCTGATTAGTTCCCCCACCTGACAATAGAGCAGACACAAGCAAACACAATAACATTTGTCTGTTAATTAATGCAACTCTGATGCAATTTAACCACAACTCTTAGATTATTATTTGAGTCATGTTTAATTTTCAGAAGACTCAAACACAGTCTTCTTATACAGCATTAAGAATGTAATTTGATTACATAGTTGATTTCCATTTGTTGTTTTTTTTTTTTCTTGGTTCCATAATTCAGATTTTTTAAAAGGTTCCTAAAAGTCACATTTTAAAAGCTACATTCAGGGTGAAGCCCAAATCCGACCCTGGTGGATTTCATATGTGTTCCTGATTTTTGTCTGTTTGACCTTAGTCTGTACAGTGCATTTATCCTTCTTTCACATAATTAAATGGGGAAAGACGTCGCATTTTGGTGGCATCAATCATTTATTAACAATCATGGCTGAGGACAGAGCTGAAAGCAGTCAGAGGAAGGAGAGTGAAGTCATAGAACTAATAAATATTTCTTCTCTGTCTCCTTCTTGATATGATTTAGTTGAAATGAGGGCAGCTCTGATCAGAAATTAGCTGAAGCAAAGCCATACAATCACCTCAGATTGAATTCTCGCCCATATTTACTTTACTTTGATCAATGTCGGTTTCTGAGTATGTGTGCGACAGCGAGCTGGATTGTATTCATACACAGGATGGATTCAAGCTACATGTTGTGTGTAATGTGAACGACCAAAAAAAGTCAGATTTCATACAAAAAAAAATCAGAAAAGAGCATTAAGACCTGCAGTCTTAATGTAGCCAAAAAAGTATTTCTGTTCGCCTCAATCAAAAAAGTCTACCAGTACTAACAAACTCGATTTGAGATTAATATGGTAGTTTTTAAGAGGATAAAATTGACTAAAATAACATTTTATTACAATTGAGATTAATTTATTATATTTGCAGTCTGTTTGTCAAATTTTTAGTAACTTATATTTTTTTCCATAGGCATTAATTCTTACCCAGTTGTAACTCTAAAAAACTTATTTTATTAAAAAAGGTTCACAAATTGGAGGTTTCACAAGTTTGAATTAAGGAAAATTAAACTTAAAGCATTGAAATAAGTTAGCGTTGAATGGATCTTGCAAGTGGAACGGACACCATAAACAAGTTTCAGCACAATAGTAAGGAGCCCCCAGCTTTAGATCAGTTGCTATGGTAACAGGTAGGTCTGTGTGAGTGATGGTGTCTATATACATTCACTTTCACAATTTTAATATTTTTATTTGTAGTCTATCTGCAGAGGTTCTGTCACACCACAACCCAGCTCATCAGGCCCAATCCTCAACTATTCTCCATCACAGTTTTCTGATTTCTAATTATCTACACTGCAGTTGGACTCATTGACCACCCTTTATATTCAAATACATTTCCACCACCATGCTTTTCGGTGTACATTCTATTTGGTTTGAAAAAGACTTTGCATTTTACATTTAATGCCTAAACAGTGTTTATTTAGGCCTTATTTATTATCTTTAACTGCACTCCTCCGTTGAGTTTTCCCTGAGTACCCTGACAAGTTCCCTCATTTAGAAGGAGATTGCGCAAAAGTAGACAAGTTGTAAATTCGGGCCTTGCATCTACTATTAAACTGTATATCGGACATCTAAGGTGAGATCAACTTAAGAAAAACACTTTTTTAAAGTGAAGAGGACCTCTGAAGAAATTTAGTTTTTATTTGGAAAGACAAAAGTTTAGTTTACTGATTACATTGGTTCAATTGATGCCAGTTTGCTCACATATCCTTTAGGTAGTATTTATCCCCATCAATCTCTAGATAAAAAAAAGCCATTGTGTTAGCTTTTAAGCTTTGTATCTCAACCAGTTAAGTGATTAGGGAAAGTTTATCTTTCTAAATGTATACAGAGATGATGAAAAGTATCCTCAACACAATTTGAACAGTCTGATTGTTGTTGAAGCATTGACGGAGGATGTTCCTGTTATGTCTGGAGAGGTGCTTTGCAGGGGTTTGTGTTTACCATGCGTTTACTGTTTCCAGAGAAGGTTTCTCTGACATAGAGAGCGCCGACCGCGTTCTCCATATTTCCCTGAACGTACCGGACACAGTCTCTCCACCGCGCTTCCTCTACTGTAGTGCCGTGCAAAGCCTGAGGGAACAAGCAGACATGCATATATTCTATCATATTTTGCAGATCTCCAGGATTTTGTATTGTGGCCAAAGTTATGTTTAAGAACAGTAACATTCTCAGATCAAACATCTTTAAATCTTTGTCTTTGGGTGGATAATTTCTACATAAATAGAGCTAAAAAGTGAAACTCTTTAAAGAGTTATTTGCTGTTTGTATTGGTACCTTTGTGGGGACTTCTTACAGGTATAAACTTTCTTTTCTTCTATCTCCTAATCTCAACTATATTGCAAAATAGATTTTTAAGCGTCCAAACACCATAAAGTATTGTATTATACTTTGAAAAACGAATTACTTCAAGACAGTTTGAGTTTAGGTGAAACATTCAAGGGTTTCGTTTTCTGAAATAAAATAAAATGAAAATAAATACATATATAAAAAGTCCAGTCAACCTTATTTCCCATAAGTTCATGACAGATCAAAACTATCAGTCATTGACCTATAATGATGAGAAAGAACTATGAATAGATCAGGGAATTCGTTTTTGAAGACAAGTGAAGCTAAAATGCCACAAACGTGCACAAGCTGACCTTTCTGTAGTGTGCTCTGACGTCTTTGAATCGACGACTCATACTGCTGACCCTCTCCATCACCAGCATCCACACCAGATAGTTCTGCAGAGTCCTGCTCAACAGCAATCATCGCCATTATAAAACATAAAGTATACAGCAGTTACAAATGCTTTATGTTTATTTGCCGTTATTTAAACACGTTTACACTCCAAAGCATCTGAAATTTAATACAGGTCTTGTTTATAGTTTATTACAACTATCTATAGTCTTACTTAGTTGTTTATTTATATTTGGTTAAAAAATGTTATAGTAATACATTTTTTTAATAGAGAATATTGGTATCAGATTTCTACTGGAGCTGTTGTTCGTGCTTGAGAGATCACACCTGTGAGTGTGTTTGGAGAGGACGTTGTTGAGCTTCTCCAGGTATGGTGAGCAGTAGACAACAACAGGTTCGTCTGCTTGCACCGAAACAGACACGCTCGACATCACACCCTTGATGTACCGTGTCCAGTTAAAGCCCTAAAATTCGTTCAGGGAGTTAATGGTGTTTTGTCTACTCTGAAGAGGAAAAATCATTACAGTCATTGGAGACTACAGTATTATAATGCATTCTTTGCATGATTTGAGTGCAGCCCTGGCTAATAAAACAATGAGAAACAGAGGAGTATAGAGTATGACTATTTAATACATCTGACTTCTATTATTCTTGCTTTCATTTTCATTCATCCATCTTCTTGTCAACTTTGTCCCTTTATTTTTCAGGGGTCTCCACAGCAAAATGAACTGCCAACTCATCTGGAATATGTTTTACACTTGAATAAATGAATGCAGAGTAAAAATAGGCAGAGGTACGCAATACTCATTCTTAAACATGCTTTTAATAACTTTAAAAATGTCATTTGATGAAAGTGTGAACTTGCATAATATTTTACAGTTATTTTACAGAGCCAAACAATGCAACTCAACTAGAACTTGCTATAAAAGTTAAGAACAGTATTATTTTCTTTGCATTTTATGATCTTTTTATGTGTCAGTTTAACTTTCCCTGTTTGGTTTAGTTTTTCTTTGAGTTTGTTCGGACATCTAATCTAATAGATTGGATAAAAAATAATTAGATACTGACATCTAATAAACCCAAGATATTCTGAAACAAAACTTACGTTGAGATTGAAGGTCTGATGCAGTTCTCTAAGAGTCAGTTTGTTGTACAGCACAGTAATGTCATTGCGTTCTTCTGCCGGTGAGGTAGCCTGTTGAAGCATTTAGCATTATTTTCACTGCTTTTAAACAGAATTTCTGAGTAGCTGATGTTCAGTTAACCTCACATTTGCTATGTCTTTCTCCAGCTCCAGCACTTGAGTCATCTCCTCCCACACGTGCTCTTCATCCTGGGTCAGGTTCCTGTCCTCTCGTGCAATCCTCGCCATTGAAACCATGAACTCTAGGTATGCCTCACGTACCTGCCCTCAAAAGTGCACTCATTTCAAATCAACTCAGATCTTTGCGAGTACATGTTAAGTGTCTTTCATGATAACTACGAGTCGATGTGGATTGCCAGTACTGTATAGTGGAGGCTAAATAAAAAACTGTATTATGTTGGGTGTACTGTAGATAAGGACATTCTGAATCAGAATCAGAATAAATATGCTGAAGCGATTTAAGGTGATCACTTTACTAGAAACTTCACATTATCTTCATGTTATAAATAAATAGCCATGTTTTTATAAGAGCAAATGCAGATTTCAACAGAAATCGCTTAATTACATCTCATGATCAAAATGCTGTTTGTTAAATTCAAAACTATGTATATTGAAATATCTGTTGGGGTTCAGTGCAAGACTAATTTATTTCATTTATACATTATTCTCTGAAGAAATGGGATTAAAGAGAAGAAGAACTTCTTGCCATCTGGAGTTCTTGTTCATCATGGAAGCTGGTTAAGGAATTATTTCGTTGTTTCTCTCAAATTTGCAATGAATGTAAAACATCACGCTCATCTTATTTTATTGCTGAGTTTTTCTAGACGTTGATCGATTCCCTTGCAAAGGTTTGCACTTCTGTACCTTCTTATAATTGCCATCGCTGTGGTAATAATCTCTGGAAGGCATTCCTAATGCTGGCTGGTCAACCTGTGGAACCAAAGGACATTAGTTTTAATAACAGTTTCTGAAACAACTTTAAAAATACAATTGAAGGAAATTATCTAATGCTCCAGACACAGATTAACTAGCACTGGCTATGAATGATTTTAAATCAATTCATAAAAAATTGCAATAAGCCACTCTCTGTTTATAAACTGATGTAACATTAAAAAGCTAATTAAACTTAATGGAGTGATGAAGGGCTTTTTGTCTTCTCCATCCTCTCCAGACCATTGTAATGGATCATCACCAAATGCCTAAAATGTGCATGGCATGCATGGTATGATACACTTCAAATTAAATATTGAATGTTTCATTATATAAAATTCGATTTCTTTCTATCCTAAACATTTTTTACTCAGTGGGTTTTTTTTGTCAGCAGACAAAAAAAAAAAAACACATTTCCATTACAAATAGTAATCACTGTTTAAAATTGTCGCTTTTGTTGCATTCAAAAATGCAATTGTCATCAGCCAATTATTCGACCTGTACCTGCTTTACAGTTATGCCAAAACACCTCGTTTAATTGTTATGATGGTGATAAATAAGTGGCAGAGTTTTGGATTTTAGAATCAGAACTGAACATTTTCTAGGGAAACAAATCATTTGAAACTTTGGTCAATGGACAGCTGGTCGATTGCACATAAAAAAAACATTTATAAATGTAATAAACACAGAATAAATCAGGTCTTGTGCTCTCAGAAAGGCAAAAATCTCTCACCAGAACCTTCTCCCTGTCCTTGGCTGGTCAGAGAAAACTTGTTTCTTTGAGCTAAAGCTACCAACAATTCCTATCCTCAGGGCACTTGTTTAATTAGTAGTGATTAGTTGAAACGTCTTCTATGAGAACCTCTTGAGATGAACTGTTTCTTTGTTACAAATACCCTTTGTCTAAATTGACTCCATTCTTTATCTTTTTGAATCGTCCGTTAAATATGTATTAAATAAATTAATCTATTACACCAATTTGAAGAAACCTTCACAATAAATAAAGTTTAGGGATTTTAACGTTAAATGTTAAAGTGAAATTTGCCTCACTAACCCTGTGTAAAGAGATAATGTTTAATCCAAGTTGTGCACTTAATTTATTTTCCTGCTGCAAAAATCAAGCATTACTGCTTCCAGAAAAATTTTAATCTATATAGACTATAATATAATATAATATAATATAATATAATATAATATAATATAATATAATATAATATAATATAATATAATATAATATAATATAATATAATATAATATAATATAATAATAAAAGTTTGCTTCATTAAGAGAAGACTGTATGGTTTCTTACATGAATAATGTAGCGGCTGGAGTCTCGATCATCAGGCCACACAAACATCTCCAGCACAGCTTTCTTGTTGTAACGAGCATTTAGAACAGCCAGTGTGTCCTCCAGGCTCCACGACTGCTCTGTAAAGTACAATCATGTTACAAGATGGAAGCATGTATGTAACCTTAAAAGTCCTGAATGTAAGTCTGTGCTCAAAACTGGTACTGAAACAACATGAAAAATACTTTGCTGCTTGGATTCACTGCCTTCCCTTAAACATAGGTTTTAACAGAAAGAAATTGATGCTGAGAGTTTGGGTAAATGAGCCACTTCCAAATCATTACAACAAAAAGAGGTATTTGAAGGAATTACGAGAATGAAATCTCGGCGCTTGGTAAGATGCTCTCACTTGAATAATTAGCCTTTTATTATCCAAAAGATAAGGTTTTTTATAACCTAAAGAAAGGAGTAATAAAAAATTCACCTCATCAGAGTGTTCAGGAGGGTGAAAACCAGCAACAGGAATCAAAAAACCTTGAGAAACCTGTTTTTAAACATTTCAGCTGTAAGGGTGCCTTTTTCTTTTTCTTTTTTTTATGGGTGTTAATGAAAATCTGGTCACTTCCAGACCCAGCCTCAAGTGGTCAGTTGAGGTATTACAAGTCCAGTCGATACATATTTTGCCTAGGTTGCCACATGGTCAAAGCACAATATGTCAACAGAAAGACTATTTCAGGGCTGCAAGTAAACTTTTAAATGTGAATATTCTGGCTAGACGATTTCCTTCAGTGATGTCAGTGCTTGAAAATAACATAATTCATTAACGTTCTGGATCTTTCAAAGCCATTTTATCATTACTTTTGTTATGTTTCTTATGTACTACACCTTTAAAATATAAATGTATTTCTTTAGAATTTTAAACAATTTGATAGAAATAAACTTGAATCTACTTCAGCAAAATTTGGTTTGTTCACCTAAAGATGGATAAGTCCGTCAACACAACGGGTCAGTCTTCCTCCTCTCATCCTCTATCTCTGTAATTCACTGCTGTCTCATGACAGACGAGCTATTCTGCACTTCCCCATCAGTCTCCACTCTTATCAGCACCCAGAGACGGCGCGGCGGGAGCCTCTGCATTTATACCATTTAGATAAGAATAAAACACTCTGGCATTCTCTGACCAAGAGAGCCCAAGACACCCTGTCTTTCTGTGTCACCTGATGAACCCGCAGAGCCGTTCCAGAACTCAGAGGCCACAGGCCAGTCACCAACACTGTCCACCAGTTGCAGGAGAGGACGAGAGTCACGCTGCTCGATCACCACTGCAGAGAGAAGCAGAGTTTGGGGGACATCTTAAATCGCTGCCCACAAGACACTTAAAACTCCCAAAAAAGGAGAAATATTTTTGAGAGGAACAGGAGTGATGTCTGTTAGTATTTCTTACAACAGATTTTTAGATATTTTTTTTGTACTAAAAATAGGCACTATTTAAAAGTGACACAAAAAGATGTAGAAGAGAACAATTAACAAGGGCTGGACTTTTTGTGTGTGTGTTGAGTTCTTAGCTATAATTAAACCAATAAATTACCATATACCACATAGCTATTTTGACTTAGCCCAGGTCTATTACTAGAGTTTTTATGCTTAGCCTAAGTGCCACAAAAATTTTTTGTACATTACTGGATCAAGTCTGAATGTGGCTGGACATTAAGGGCCAAAGATGGGCCCATTACTAGACCAGGATTCTGCTAGTTTCATAATGTCAAATATAAAGCTTTTTAACACCTACATCATAACATCAAAAAAACATACAAAACTTTTTTTTGCATATTAAACAGTATGCTTCAAATAGATAGCCGTAAGCATCACTTTTAATATTTAGATTGTTAAAGATGGTTTTGTCAAACTCTGGCCTGATTTATACTTCTGTGTATATTTCATGAATTGCTCTCTGCAGCAGCTCTGTGCGCATCCATATGTAAGGCCAAATGAGCCTTAAAATCTATGTTTAGCATATATATTTTGTTCGAAATAAATTGCCACAATGTCACCACTTCTAGTCCATTTTTGGCCCACACACTGCATGCAAATACCAGATGTGCCAGAAAATGCCAAACTTGACCCCCTAGGACATCAAACTTTTTTGGAGAGGCAAACAGGAACTGAGGAACTCACTCTCATTCATGCAGGAGCTGTAGAGAGTTTTGGCTTTCCTGAAGGCCTCCCTATCCTCCCCTTTCTCCATCTCCAGGACTCCTGCGAGACATCATTCAGCAGCAGCAGATAAACATGATGAAAACATCTCCATATAAACCCCAAAATCCTGATGCCACCGACCCTTGAGCACTATCTCCAGCTCGTCTCGCAAGATGTTGAAGACGCTGTGGAGGGAGCTTGTTTCAGGAATCACATGGCGCTCCATCCATCCTCCACAAGCAAACTGATAGAAGTTCTGGCATGGGTCCACTTGAGGGTCCATGTTTTGAAGCAGTCGTGCAGCTGTAGCCAACAACAATAGCAAACTGAACAAAAACAGCTTGAAACACAAAACACGATTAAAGAAGTTGATTTTAAGTAAATGGTTACACCCAGACTGTTACTGATGACAAGGCTCGACTTAGATGAAGTCTTACCTGCAGTGACACACTGTGGAGTTGTACAGACATTACTGTCAGCGTTTGGTTGATATTTCAGCCCTATTGAGATGGAGCGAGATAAACCCAACATAAATGTTGAGTATCGTGTGACAACCTCCTAAAACTATATAATGTTTTTTCAGGACAAAGAAAAAAATCACACTCAAACAGTTCAAATAAATAGCATAGTTAAAAGTTGATGTAATTCTTGTCCAAAATCAAATGAAATGTGAATGGATACATTTTTATAAAGATAAAGCTTAAGATATAGATGAGTAACAATTAAAAATATGAAAAAACACTATACCTTTTGAAGATTCCGTTTTGCTGAAACGCTCTGAAATGTATACAAATGACAGAAAATGATCATATTATGGCGTCAGATTACAATCATACATACCTAATCGGACCTATAACAAGATGCAATCTTGTAAAATAAAAACTGAAAAACAAAGAACAAAAACACAAGATTTCACTCTCACATTTCTCTCTCTCTCTCTCTCTCTCTCTCTCTAAACCTTTCCCCTGTCTAAACCCATCTCTCTCTTAACCTCTCCCTCTAAACCTTTCACTCTAAACGTCTCTCTCTCTCTCTAAACCATTCCCTCTCTCTAAACCCCTGTCTTTCTCTATCTCTTAAACCTCTCTCTCGTTCTCTCTCTCTCTAAACCATTCCCTCTCTCTAAACCTCTGTCTTTTTCTATCTCTTAATCCTCTCTCTTGTTCTCTCTCTCTCTCTAAACCATTCCCTCTCTCTAAACCTCTCTATCTCATAAACCTCTCTCTTGTTCTCTCTCTCTCTAAACCATTCCCTCTCTCTAAACCTCTATCTTTCTCTATCTTTTAACCCTCTCTCTCGTTCTCTCTCTCTCTCTAAACCATTCCCTCTCTCTAAACCTCTGTCTTTCTCTATCTCTTAAACCTCTCTCTCGTTCTCTCTCGCTCTAAACCATTCCCTCTCTCTAAACATCTCTATCTCTTAAACCTCTCTCTCATTCTTTCTCTCTCTAAACCATTCCCTCTCTCTAAACCTCTGTCTTTCTCTATCTTTTAAACCTCTCTCTCGTTCTCTCTCTAAACCATTCCCTCTCTCTAAACCTCTGTCTTTCTCTCTCTCTCTCTCTCTAAACCTTTCTCCCTAAACCTCTATTTTGTTCTCGATCTCGCTCTTGCTCAACCTCTCTCTCGCTCTGTTTCTAAATCTCTCTCTCTCCCTCTAAACGTCTCTATCTAAACCTATCTCTAAACCGTTCCCTTTCTCTATCTCTTTAAACCTCTCTCTCTCTTTCTCTCTCTCTCTAAACCTCTCTCTCCCTCTCTCTCTAAACCTCTCCCTGTCTCTAAACCTCTCTCTTTCTCTCTAAACCTCTCTGTTTCTCTATAAACCTCTCTCTTTCTCTCTAAACCTCTCCCTCTCTCTTAACCTTTCCCTCTCTCTAAACCTCTGTCTTTTTCTCTAAATCTCTCCCTCTCTCTTAACCTCTCCCTCTCTCTTAACCTATCTCTCTCTAAACCTCTCTCTTTCTAGACCTCTCCCTCTCTCTAAACTTCTTTCTCTCTAAACCTCTCCCTCTCTCTAAAATTTTCTTTCTGAACCTATCACTCTAAACTTCTCTCTCTCTCTCTCTCTAACCCTTCCACCTTCTCTCTAACTTTTCTCTCTTTGAAACTCTCTCTCTCCCTCTAAACCTCTGTTTCTCTATAAACCTCTTTCTATAAACCTCTCTTGTTCTCTCTTTCTATACCTCTCGCTCTCTCTCTCTCTCTCTCTCTCTCTCTCTCTCTCGCTCTCTCTCTCTCTCTCTCAGATGTCTGAGGGCACCTCTGAGCGCTGAAGTGTAGAGTGCGATGAGTCCTGCGAGTGCGCCGCTCATCAGCAGCACAGTCACTGTAAGAGTAATCTCCAGCGCGCTCCAGCGGGGCTTCCGCACTTTGCCACTTTTCTCCATGATGTCCATCTGACTCTCTGATTTTCCCATTCTCAGACCTGTGGACAGACCTCATCTCAATTATTTATTTCAATTTTTCTAAATGTAATTTTGGTTCACCAAAACTGATCTTTTGAGTAACACCAGAACTTGACTGAGCAAACAATCAATATATATTCAAAGCGGGCAGGCCAATCAAATCTATTAAATAATTGTGGTTACTTGAATTGTGAAGTTACTTATTTCTTTATTTGGTAATCCTTCCACTAGGGCATTGTTAGTGTGTAACTTGACCTTCGTTCACTGTTCATTTTTAGGGATATCACAGCCGTCGGCTGCATATACACTCAGAAAACCGACAATTCCAACATCATCATGCCCAACTTTTGTTTTCTAATAATGCCAATGCATTTTATTGCCTTGAAGGCTCCATAAAAAAAGTTTATACTTTATCAGATCTGATGTAATGCACTCAAACTACCAACGGCTTTTGTTTTGTTTTGCGTTTAATGACAAGAAGAGCAGTATATTATTCATGTGTCTACTGCCTGTCTGAAAAGTCACATTAATATATTGAAACCGACAGGTTTTTACTTCATCGCAGCTCAGCACATTTTAAGAGCATCTTAAAAGCCATGAACTCCTGATTTAGTCTCAACAAAATGCTCCTTTCCAGAGTCATTTGATGGCTGAAGGCAACAAAATGATCAGGAGAAGCAGGCTCACTGAAATGAACTGCTTTTATACTGAGTGCTCTGCGCATTTCCTTTTAAAAAATGTCAAGTGGTGGGAAAAGACTATATGAATAGACAGACAGATACATTTATCTTATATAACAGTATGTTTCCCAGCATCTGTTGTGAAACATCATAATAGACCAATGGAAGATCCACAAGTCTGCCCTGTGATCTCTCAAGAGCTCCCTAACAGAGATTTTAGCTTGGACTCAAGTGTTATATTGAAAGAGACTTATAATAACCAATGCTTTGATGAAGATAGTCAAGTCTCTCTGAGTCATGCATTTAAATTTTTATATTACTGTACTAGCTGCAAAATTCGTACACAAATCATTTTATACACATGCGTATTTGACTTGTTATAAGCTGGTTACTCTACCAGACAAAACTTTGAAATAACTTTCACAGTATACAAATGTTATAAAAAAAATACTCACATCTTGAAGTAGTTCGATTTCAAACAGAAAAAAGAAATCACAATCACCTCTATGCAGATTTGTACATTCAGTTTTTTGGTAGACCTAGTGTATTCTAGCTGTTATTATAAAAAGAAATCTAAATATATCACCATGTGCTACGTTATTGTCCTTATGTATACTTGTTTCCTTCATATCTTATGGTCATGCCGTCCCATTAGAGCTTAATGAGGAAAGGAGCAGAAGCCCTGGTTTAAACCAGTAAATAACTGTTGCATGCACACTACATTTATCTTGACCAGCATCTCTCCTATCTCTGCTTGCTGTAAACTTAATTGCTCCCCCCTTTACTTGTTGCAAAATTAATAACTACTCAATGATGTCATCTTGTTTTCCCACATTGAATTCCAATGGCTATTGTTAATAGCCATTCTAGAAATGTCCTTATTTAACTTCATCATTATTATTATTTATTATGATCATTTTTTATTTTTATAAATCATAAATTTCTGTTATGTAAAGTGCGGTTGGGTTCTTCTGGGTTAAGGTTTAAATGTAAGTGTGAAAGCACCCGAGAGTGAGTCTACTATTACACCATTTCAGTTCTTGTGTAAGCTATTTACTGAAGAATGTTTTTTTTTTCAGTCCAGTGACTCAAAACAACATCACCCAAAACGATCACTAAATAGCTCTGCGAATCAATCTAAAGTGGAATAACATCACTGAGTGAAAACCTCTCTACAGCACACAGAATCAATTCTCAATTCGCAGCATAAAACTCCTGCAAACTACTGCCATCACATACCCTTTTTAAAGAGTGGTACAGCACAACAAGGAACAATGAAAAGCTGGTGTACCTCCCTGATGATAAAATCCTTTGGGGCCCTCTTAGGATGCCTTTCAATTTCCCAAACACCCCTCGTGAGTTGGAACCCAGAGCTGGTGTGAGGAGAAATGAACCAGCGTCCGCTCCGAGGGATGAGCAGAGACCGTCTGATGGCTCTCACACGCTCTTTACTAGCAGACTGAGAGAGGGGGAGAGAGAGAGAGAGAGCGCAGAGCTAAACAGTTGGGGTGAGAGAGATGGAGAAACAGAAAAGGTGAGAGAGAGAGAGAGAGAGCGCAGAGCAAAAGAGTTGGGGTGAGAGAGATGGAGAAACAGAAAAGGTGAGAGAGAGAGAAAGAGAAAGAGCACAGAGCTAAAGAGTTGGGGTGAGAGAGATGGAGAAAAAGAAAATGTCAGAGAGAGAGAGAGAGAGAGAGAGAAGGGCAAAGACTGAGAGATGGAGCTTAGAGAGAGAACTTTTGAGAAAGATTGGAGAGAAGAGATCAAAGGAAAGAGAGAAAAGTGAGAGATGGAGCGATTTAGAGATTTCTGGTGGAAGAGTAGAAGACAGGAGGAGAATTAAAGAAGAAATGAATGAATGGAAAGCTGGGTAGCAGAGAATGAGAGATGACTTGTGCAGTCAAGGGAGGAAATATAAAAAGTCATCTTGGAAATATAAAATTAATTGTTTTTCAACATCGCTTAATTTTTACATTTATTGTTCAAATACTATGAAAAAGGCGTCCAGCGCTGAGCCTCACCATAGATTTCACAATCACTGTGCTACACTAGCATGCTATACAGTGAGAACACTTTGCTGTCCCTCTGCTTGTCTCTATTAAAATGTTACAACACTTTATAAACGTTATTTGTATATATAAATGTATAATGTTCAACTGGTGTATATAATGCACAGTGTTTTTTATTTTCAACAACTGGATGTGTATTAATGTATTCTTGTGCTGATCCATAAACCTAAGTCATAAAGCTGCCTCATGGCAGGGGGCAATAGAGATCCTGGGATTTTTCATGCAACTCATCGGTTCCCCCCCAAAAAACTGAATTAATGAAAGTATTAGCAGGTTACAGTATGAACAGTTAGCAAGTCAAGGGATTCAGTTATTTTTTCTTGTTGATTGGCCTTATTTTATAAGAGAGGATTACATATCTAAATTATCTAAATGAAACCTTCAATCGAATCATGAGATTGTTAATTAGAGACTAATTAAAGGAAGGATGAAGAGTTTACTTCAGACTACGGGATAGTGGACATGCTCTTTTCTTTTCTTCTATGCTACCGTTTATATATAATTAATATAAAATTGTTGATAAGAAATGTTGCCAATCAAATGTTACATTTGCAACTCTGTGAGGTTTCTATATTAGTGAATTTGTCTGTAATGATGTCAGTGCCTCACCAGACATCCAGACATAAACCTCACCGCACATCACTGAAATTGAGGTACAAAATCTAGATCGAGAAACAGAAAGAGAGGGAGAGGGCGATGAAGACAGTTATTTGTGCCTGATGCTGGTTTGAGGAGAAATCTTCTGGGGCTTCAGAAGAGGGTCAGATGAAGACTGCTTATCAGAGCAGTTTTACAAGTCAAATTAGAACACACAGACTCAAACGCCCTCATCTAGAAAACGCTTCTTAGCATCTCGTTTCACTGTACTTGCAGTTAATTCATTTTGACATAAAGTACAACATAAACATAGAAGTAGCATTGGAGAGAGTTTATCACCAAAATTGAAATGTATAATAAATTGCCTGTGTAAAATAATGCAATATTTTGACAAACTTAAAGATCTTAACTTAGCACTGACTAAACCTCAATTACCTAAATTAGCTTATTTGCTCAACTAAAAGCACTCTTAAAACTAATAGTTTAGTATACTGTGTAATATGTCATTTTTATCGCTAATGGTTCCTGGGTGAAACCTGAGAGCCTGGAAACCTGAAAACCTAAAACCATCTGAACTGTTCGGTATTTATAATTATGAAATGTTTTCATTCGATGCATCTTAAGTATTTAGTTTCTCACTAATCTATTCATTTAAACATTTATTTGATTAACCAAACATTTATTCAATTGCTAATTATTCAGGCTTCTTATTTTCTATTGTAAATGACACACAAACCAAATAGACTATAAACATGACTTTTTCTCATAGAACAGGTTTTGTTTTGAAATGGCAAATGTGATTCATCCCAACTATCAAAACTCTTAGTTTGTTTAAAAATGTTAAAGATATGCTCTAATTTCACACAAGAGGAATATTGCGCAGCACAAAATGTGGTGAGTGTGGTTTTCATGAACACTGCGAGTAAAATGTATTTATGAGCTGTTTTATTCCCTCTCCACTGGCAGTAAAACAGAGGTTAATGCCGGCTGGCCTCTCATCATTCACAGGCCAGGTGGATGAAGACCCTGGTGCGGTCGGGGAGCTGGCAGGAACTGACATCAGCTTGGCAGGGAAGTGAGCCTCACTCCCACCGGTGTCAGATTGAAATGGCAGGCTGCCCATACTCATTAACAGCCTGATTAACCACTGTAATTAGCTGATATCAGTGAGCGTCGAAGCCACCGGTGGCGAACGATCAGCAGTGCAGCAGAACTACCCAGCTGTCCATATCAGTTAGGCCATCATAACATAAGACCAGGGAGAAATGCTAGAGACCAGAATAGAAGGAGAACAACCTTTAGCTCACAACAGGGAAGAGAGGGGTGAATGGCTGCTAATTACAGCCTCCATTAAAGAAGATGATGAAGATCTGGGGGCTGATCTCTGCTCAGGGATTACACATAGAGAGAACCACGATGGATTTATCCTACTCTTCATTTTGCCTAGAAATGGTAATGCAACCTATACTATAGACTCTATACACATTTGTTGCAAGCCTATGTTTGTGCAAGAAGTACAACTAGCATCACTGAAGGCTGTGTTGAGGCTGTTCAGAAAGCCTGCTTTGTCTTAAAAAGAATTGCTGCATTATTGCAGTTTGACCTTTGAACTTTGACATGCACAAACAGCTGTATTATACGCCAAAGTAGACAGTCCATTGTTCATTGTTTCTGAGAGCTAATGTTCAGTTTTTGTTCAGAAAGACTTCAGTGTACCATCAAAAGCACAAAAAATTAGTTTTATATTTTCCATATTTATAACTGACTTCCGTTTTAGGATTCTCAGAGGGGTGAATGATGATTGCAAAACTCTTTGCTCGTTTTCTGCTGAACCTTCAATGCATCGAGGGTGAGTGAACTAAAGGCTATTTTTGCTATGGAGCGCATCATTCTTTTTAGTGCATTAAATAACGTGCTGAATTTTGCATTAATGCAAGAATGAAGAAAATGTCAAATCTTAATTCCTTTTATAACACCCCATCTATTAGCCATGCAGAGCACAACATATCATTGGTATAAATATTAGTTATAGTAAGCAGTAACCTCATTTAAATAATGTGCCTTTTGCAAATATCAGCTATGCTGCTCTCTTAAGATACGCTCTCCACCTTAAGAGCGTAATTAAAAAGCTTTCAAAGCTTGTTTTTCAATGTTCCTAATCACTGAGCCAGTGAAGGATGTACCTGAGCGTCAGCCTCACACAGCAGGGCAAATAAATCTCTAATGGCTGAATTTGTTCTCACCGCACTGCTACACAATTAGACACGTTTGCTGAGAAAAAGCAGTCCTCTGTGTGTTCCGAGGTGCCTGAACATTCAAAGCACAAGTCTTGAAGAAGGTAATAAAGATGCAAGCAGACATCCGCGAGCTGGAGCATCAGTCTCACACCAGAAGCTGCTGGTTCAGCATTCAGAAGCACGACTTCACTTTACATGCAGGAGAGGTTTATTTTAATGCGAGAGTTCAAGATTAAAGTGGAAGAGGCAGGCCTGAAATTCTGTTGATTTTACGTTTAATGGATGTCCATAATGGTTCTAGGAAATCACTGAAGCACAGATTACTGTCAACACTCAAGCAAATGCTCTTTAAATGGGAACAATCACACTAGATTTTGACATTTGTGAGGAATGGGAGAAATGAATGTTAAATGTAAAGGTTTTCAGGGCATTGCTGTTTGGATGTATGACTTGGATGTATCACTTTTATTTTATCTTTTAAATAGTTTACTTTTAGCATTTTTTAACGGCCTGCTAAACAAGTGAAACTACTTCCTGTAGAGGTGAAAAATCATTCTGAAATCCTTAGTTTTTTAATGTGAAAACAACGTTAAAGGTAGACAAAGACTACATTTGTTACCTGACAAACGATGAAGACAAGAATGAATCTTAAAGAAAGATTTTTTTTTTAAACTGAAAATTATTTGGCAAAAAGATTTAGAAATTTTAATCAGATGACATCTGCATGAGCTAAAAAAAGTTTTTAGCAGTTCATTCAAAGCAGCTCCAGAAAGGCCTAACATGGACTAAGTTGGGTTAAATAAGAATTCCTATCGGATAATGATATGGGGGTAGAAATAAAAGTACCATATAATGCTACCTTCGGTATTGTAAAGTAAAGTTTATTAGTATGAATTTTTTTTTTTTATTTAAGCTGACCAGAAATCTCTGACTTTCTATAGAAGCCTGGTTTAAACCAGTACTTTGGGGGAGAAATAAAGCAACAAAGACACTTGTTTTTTATTTATTTGTGGAAAAAACATAGAGCCCAGAGTAAAACACACACACACACACACATAAAGACAAAATATCTCCCCCAGTGAAGAACCCCTCTATGAGATCACAGGGAGCCGCTCTGATTGGGGAAGTTGCTGGTCACCTCACCAGCATAAAGCCTACTTAAACTTATGATCCATTGATGAACAGATTGCCAGAGGTGTGGCTACAATAGAAGTACAAAACAAAATCTGAAACTTAAACACACAAGGGAGAAGTGAGAATGTTCCTCTACACTGTAAAATCAAATGGTATAATTTACTAGACAAATGCTATTATGCTTACTTGATTTTTACTCAAATGTTGGGTTTACACATTTGAGTAAAAATCAAGTAAGCATGATAGCATTTACTCAAATGTTGGGTTTACCCCCTCCATGAAACCGCCACCTTAACGTGTTGGAGGGGTTAGCGTGCTCGAAGGATCCTAGGAGCTAAGTTGTCGGGGGCTTCCTGCCCCAGGTAGGGTCTCCCAAGGCAAACAGGTCCTAGGTGACGGGTCAGACTAAGAGCGGTTCAGAAGACCTCCTTATGATGAGCACAACAGATTCCGCGACGTTGCCCGGATTGGCGTCACCGGGGCCCCACCCTGGAGCTAGGCCTGGGGTTGGGGCTCGAAGACGAGCGTCTGGTGGCCGGATCTTTTCCCATGGGACCCGGCCGGGCCCAGCCCGAAAAGGCAACGTGGGATCGCCCTCCAGTGGGCCCACCACCCGCAGGAGGGACCGGTGCTCTGTGATCTGGGAGGCAGCCGAAGGCGTGGACCTCGGCGGCCCAATCCATGGACACAGAAGCTAGCTCTGGGGAAATGGAATGTCACCTCGCTAGGAGGGAAGGAGCCTGAGCTTGTGCGGGAGGTGGAGCGTTACCGGCTAGAGATTGTCGGGCTCTATCCCACGCACAGCCTGGGCTCTGGAACCCAGCTCCTCGAGAAGGGCTGGTCTCTTCACTACTCTGGCGTCCCCCACGGTGAGAGGCGGCATGCTGATGTGGGCCTGCTCATAGCCCCCCAGCTCAGCCGCCATGTATTGGAGTTCTCCCCGGTGAGTGAGAGGGTCGCTTTCCTCCCCTTCGGGTTGGGGGTAGGTCTCTCATTGTTGTTACGGTCTATGGACCGAACAGCAGTGCAGAGTACTCGACCTTCTTGGAGTCCTTGGGAGGGGTGCTGGAAAGTGCTCCAACCGGGGACCCCATCGTTCTCCTGGGGGACTTCAATGCGCACGTGGGGGATGACAGCGTTACCTGGAGGGGCGTGATTGGGAGGAATGCCCTCCCCGACCTGAACCCGAGTGGGGTTCTGTTATTGGACTTCTGTGCCCGTCACGGTTTGTCCATAACGAACACCATGTTCAAGCACAAGGGTGTCCACCGGTGCACGTGGCACCAGGACACCTTAGGCCGAAGGTCAATGATCGACTTCGTTGTCATATCATCTGACCTTCAACCATGTGTTTTGGACACTCGGGTGAAGAGAGGGGCTGAGCTATCAACCGATCACTACCTAGTGGTGAGTTGGATCCGCTGGCTGGAGGGGGCCGGAAAGACCTGGCAGACCCAAACGTACGTTGAGGGTCTATTGGGAACGTCTGGCAGAGCCCTCTGTCAGAGTGAGCTTTAACTCTCACCTCCGGGAGAGCTTCAACCAGATATCGGGGGAGGCTGGAGACATAGAGTCCGAGTGGACCATGTTTTCCACCTCTATAAGGGATGCCGTCAAGCTGAAAAAAAGAGTTCTATCAGGCCTGGTTGGCTTATGGGACTTTGGACGCAGCTGACCGGTACCGGCAGGCCAAGCGTGCCGCAGCCAATGCTGTGTTAGAGGCAAAAACTCGGACCTGGGAGGAGTTCGGGGAGGCCATGGAGGAAGACTATCGGTCGTCCTCAAAGAAATTCTGGCAAACTGTCCGGCGCCTCAGGAGGGGAAAGCAGTGCCCCACCAACACTGTTTACAGTGGAGGTGGAGAGCTGTTGACCTCGACCAGGGATGTGGTCGGGCGGTGGAAGGAATACTTTGAGGCTCTCCTCAATCCCACTGTCACATCCTCTGTTGAGGAGGCAGCTGGGGTACTGGAGGTGAACTCGTCTATCACCCAAGCCAAAGTAACTGAGGTGGTTGATAAGCTCCTCAGTGGCAAGGCTCCGGGGGTGGATGAGATCCGCCCTGAGTACCTCAAGTGCCTAGATGCTGTGGGACTGTCCTGGCTGACACGTCTCTGCAGCATCGCGTGGCAGTCAGGGACAGTACCTCTGGATTGGCACACCGGGGTGGTGGTCCCTCTTTTCAAGAAGGGGGACCGGAGGATGTGTTCCAACTACTGGGGGATCACACTCCTCAGCCTCCCCGGAAAGTCTATTCCAGGGTACTGGAGAGGAGAGTTCGGCCGATAGTCAAACCTCGGATGCAGGAGGAACATGCGGGTTTCGACCCGGTCGTGGAACACTGGACCAGCTCTATACCCTATGCAGGGTCCTCGAGGGGTCATGGGAGTTTGCCCAACCTGTCCACATGTGCTTTGTGGATTTGGAGAAGGCATTCGACCGTGTCCCTCGTGGTGTTCTGTGGGAGGTTCTCTGGGAGTATGGGGTCCGGGGCCCTCTGCTAAGGGCTTTCCGCTCCCTGTACAACCAGAGCAGGAGCTTGGTCCGCATTGCCGGCACAAAGTCAGACCTGTTCCCAGTGTGCGTTGGCCTCCGGCAGGGCTGCCCCTTATCACCGGTTCTGTTCATAGTTTATATGGACAGAATCGCTAGGTGCAGCCGGGGGCCGGAGGGGGTCCGGTTCGGGGACCTCAGGATTTCATATCTGCTGTTTGCAGACGATGTTGTCCTGTTGGCTTCTTCGGGCCTAGACCTGCAGTGCGCATTGGGGCGGTTTGCAGCCGAGTGTGAAGCGGCTGGGATGAGGATCAGCACCTCCAAGTCTGAGGCCATGGTTCTCGACCGGAAAAAGGTGGCTTGCGCTCTCCAGGTCAGTGGAGTGCTCCTGCCTCAGGTGGAGGAGTTTAAGTATCTCGGGGTCCTGTTCACGAGTGAGGGGAGGATGGAGCGCGAGATCGACAGACGGATCGGTGCAGCATCTGCAGTGATGCAGTCGCTGTATCGGTCTGTTGTGGTGAAAAGGGAGCTGAGCCAAAAGGCGAAGCTCTCGATTTACCGGTCGATCTACGTCCCTACTCTCACCTATGGTCATGAGCTCTGGGTCATGACCGAAAGGACAAGATCCCGGATACAAGCGGCCGAAATGAGCTTCCTCTGCCAGGTGGCTGGGCGCTCCCTTAGAGATAGGGTGAGAAGCTCCGTCACCCGGGGAGAGCTCGGAGTAGAGCCTCTGCTCCACCACATCGAGAGGAGTCAGCTGAGGTGGCTTGGGCATCTGTTCCGGATGCCTCCTGGACGCCTCCCAGGGGAGATGTTCCGGGCACGTCCTACTGGGAGGAGGCCCCGGGGAAGACCCAGGAAGCGCTGGAGGGACTATGTCTCCCAGCTGGCCTGGGAAAGCTTCGGGATCCCTCCCGGGGAGCTGGAAGAAGTGTCTGTGGAGAGGGAAGTCTGGGCATGTTTGCTTAGACTGTTGCCCCCGCGACCCGGCCCCGGATAAGCGGGAGAAGATGAAGACGAAGACGAAGTTGGGTTTACTTAAAATAGTGAAGTATTGAAAGTGAAAGTGACCAGTTGGCCAGATGTGGAGTGAGCCTTATCCAGAATTTGTGCTCAGACAGCAGTGAACAAATACACCATCAACACACACCTGGAGCAGTGGGCAGCCATGTGAGCAACTAGAATTAATATAATTAAAATAACATGTAAGAAACTTTTCACTAGCAATGTTAGAAACAAACATCTAAATTTAATAGTTATTCTACAAGGTCCCCTTGCAGTGACACCGTTAATCAATCAGTCAATCAATTAATCAATATGTTTTTATATAGCGCTTTTTAGCAAATGCTTTCAAAGCAGCTTCACAAAGTCCTGACAGTTAACAACAACAGTTGTTTTGAAATTATTAGTTTCTCTGAGTCATTATTTGTAGAAATGATACTAGTAGGCATTTTTTTTAAAGTAGGCATTTTTACTAATACTGGTATCATTAGCATCCATACTTACATTGTTTTTACTTGTTTTAGGAACCCAATAATTTAGTAATACATAAAAGCCAATTAACAACCATTGAATTTACCTTCTCATCAAATATCTGATTTTTAATTTTATGAGTTTGCATGATTATTAATAAAAATTTAATCCTTTTCCTACTCACACACACACACACACACACACACACACACACACACACTATTCTTATTTAGTGCTCGCTGAACACATTGAGCATACACTGCATTCTATTATAAGATCAAATAGGGTTAAAACAGTGGAATCAGCAGGAGAAATGGCTCTTAGTTTGTGATGGCTGCTTGAATAATAGCTCTGCTATTGCACACTGCTGGTGAGGGACATGATTGCTGCTGGCTGCTTGTGTTCAAGATTCATGACCATGCATCAACCCCCTTACATCACACACTAACAAACACACACCTGATCGACTGCCTCCTTCGCTTCAGGAGATTTACTACCAGGACTCGACTCATCAAACCAGGGACACACAGAGCCGACTAGAGAGAAGCCATCAGTCACAACAACTTTTTATTCAGTACTCGGCTCATGAATAATGTCAAGTTAAACTCTCTGTGGGCATTGATCTGAACTTATTGGTTAAATGCTAAAAGCTAAAGGGTCAGAATAATGTGAAATGTAAATGTATAGGATCTACTGAACAGACTATTTTTGTTAAGGTTTCACTCTTTGATGTGAAGTCTGATCATGCTGGTGCTATATTTGCTTTCTGTAATCTTTTATTTTTAATATCTTAGTTTTATCAATTTAATCAATTAAACAGTACTTAATTTAAGACATGAGTTGTCTGTTTAAGATAACATCATTTGTGTTTTAAGTCTGTGAGTTCCAACCTAACATGATAAATTAATCAGATTAGTCCAGATCTTACCGCATTGGGCTTTGTTAAAAAAAAATGTCTACACAATTTGGAAACACATTTTCTTTTAAAATCTCGTCTATTAATTTTTGGACTTTTGCCATTTGAAACATGATACTAGTAAGGAAAACTTGACAAAAAAAAATTAGTTTAGGCAAAGCAAGAGAAGGTAATATTATACCAACACATTTTTGTACACATTAGCTATTAAAAAAGTGCATTACAGAAGAAAAATCCAAGATAAAAAGAGAGGGTTAATGAGAGCATTACAATTCAGGAACTTTAAAGCGCAGCAATGATTGGACAGCAGTTGTCTAGCTCAGATGTCTAGTTTCTGAGATGATAAAAAGGAGATTAGTTATTAGTTATTAGTCTTATGTGACCTCATCCCAAGACTCTTAACCTGATTTTTAGTTCTTTTACACTTACAGCAATGACTTCAGTTTCTTTTTTTAATTGAAGAAAGTTTGAGTCCATCCAGCATAACTACGATAGGCATTCTGGTTAATTCTCATTATTTGACCCAGTGGTAGCATGAACAAAATAGGTGCAAGAATTGAGCCTTGAGGGGCCCACATTAAACTGATGTCCAGTTTGACATCTGATCACCCTTACTATCATAGAAATCTCTCCTTCCCAAGTATGACCTAAACCATTTTAGCACTATTCCAGAAAGCTTTGCTATGCTATGATCAACTAGAACCAGCACTGTCACCTTTTCTGAATCTGTGATTGAATGTTTTAGTATATTTAAATGTTATGAATATAGACAAAATTACTAAAAATGTTCACTTTTGAAATTCATGAAAATTCTCAAACATTCTCTCTCTCAATGTCAAAACTAAAACCCACCCAAAAACTACCATCAATTACCATTATTTTCTCTCCAACTCCAATAATTGGTTTCAGTTCTGGTATTTTCCTTATGTTGAAAAGATCATTGAATTGTTCTTAAAAACACTTCAAAATCTTTACTATGGAAGCCCAGGTCTATCAGTTTCCAAAAGACTACTGATTACCTTGAAGTTCAAAGATGAGTAAAGCTCAGGTGAAATATCCCTTCAACCCTCGGCTACTCTTCCAGTAAGAGTTGTGCTGTTAATAACATGCACAACTGAATAATTATACTGTACTTGAAGCTCCCGGGCATAACCTGTTATTACTGCCCATGTTACCAAGGCGATGAGAAGGAGAGCATCAATCCCATCATGTGGAGTTGACCCGTCTCTATTTAACAAATGCTGCTTTTTTTCATCGCAGCCACTTCACCATGGTTTTCCACAGATTTGATAAAACCAAAACAGCAGTGGACCTGAGCTTATGTTGTATTCATCTGGGTCTAATCCATCTTATCTTAATAACATCCAGCTTGTGTTTGGCACTCTGCAGAAACAATCGACCCAAAATGCTTTTTATCAGCTCATTCACAGGCGCTTCATTATCAGACCCGCTCTGCCTCTGATTTTATCATTCGACTCCGGAGTTTATCAGAATGTCTCAGTCTGAAAAGCTCCGGTTTTCATGCTAAATATTCATTAATGGTATTATCTTGATTGAAACTTGGTTTTGCTACTGGATGCACTCTTTATCTGAAGACACTGAAATTCTTAATCAGATTCCGATGTGATCATTTCACATTAATCCATCACCAGATCAAGCTAGAAACATGCTTGCCGGACTTTAACAAACTTTAAATGACCAACGACATGCTGTGATAAGTCTGAACAGTAAGTTTACAGATGCCATATTATGAAGAAAAACACGTTGAAACTCTTGTTAAATGCAAAAAGTTCAGCTAAATGTATTTCAAAAGGTGTGGAGGATAGGTTTGATGGGGATTGTTTACTATGTTTTGCACAAAATGTAAATGTTGAGTTTTTTGTTTTAAAAAAGAAACCAATTAGTTGTTCAGTTTAAGAGACCTGTCTTATTTTCTCTTGAGGGATATCTTGGCGATTAAATGATCTAACATGTTTTATTTTATTTACTTTATTTGTGTATTCATTATGAAATATTTCAACATCAATGGTTATAGAAATTTGTACACATCACCATGACTGTGCAGAAAATGTGGTGTACATGAGAGCATACGAGGCAATACATTCTCAATTTTGCTTTTTAAATGAGCAAAAATATATTTTATCCGATTAATCAATTACATTTTCAGTAGAATACTCAATTACCAAAATTTTTTGATAGCTACAGCTCTAATTTTGTCACACTTAAAATCAGAGCTGGGTAGTAACTAATTACATTTACTCAGTTACATTTAGTTGATTAACTTTTTAGGATAATGAGTACTTTTTGAATAGTTTTAAGAATGTGGACTTTTACCTTTACTCAAGTGCATTCTTTGTGGAAAAATCTGTACCTTTACAGTACAGTTTAGTTGCATTTTAGTTACAACATAGCTATGTTCCTCAAATACTATTATAATGGAAATAAATAAATAAATAAAATACTCAGAACTTCTATCAGTCTCTTTACTTTAACCAATTTTTTTTCTGACCCGAGGACTTGCACAGAACAAGTGACTTTAAACACATTAGCCATTTTAGGCATGTCCATTTTGTATTTAATAGTATTGTATTTTTGTATTTATCTTATATCTTACATATATGTTTTCTCCTTTTATTATTCTACATTTTAATGTGTTAATTTAATGTGTAACTCAATGTTTGCAGGTTGGACAGTTGTACAAGAACATTTTACTGCATGTCGTACTCTGTATGTGAACATATGCGACAAATAAAATCTGAATCTGAAATGCAAAATATCAGAAAGTTAATTTCAAATACAATGTAGATTTTTATATATTTTATAACTAAACAGCAGTTATATGACTTGAACAGATGAAGAAACTCACAGTAAAATATAGTGTTCCCTCTCTTTATCGAGTTAAATTAGCACCAAGCCCCTCCGCTTGAACCATATAAATGTAATCATTTCAATTTGTATTGTTGTTACATTACGATGGGGAGATTAGAGTTGTGCGTATTTTAGTAGTGAAATCCAAACACATCACAAAGTACAAGTTTTCGAGGAAGAATTGGTAGTTTAGATGATAACCTCATAAGTTTCTTTTAACATTGTTTTTGTTTTTTTTGTACTCTATTTAGAGTGTATTTGGTCCTATTCTGAATAGATACTTTACCTCTCATAAATGTACCTACTATTTTTTCATGAGATTGTTTACTCTTACTCAAGTAAATTGATAGTTGTAACTTTTACTTGAGTAAATATTTTCACAAGTAACTGTTACTTGGGTATTTTTGGATACTCTACCAACCTTTATCAGTTTAAATGAAGCAGAACTTTAGAGAGCAGCTTTTAAAGTATTTTGCAATATTTTGCATAAGATTAATTTTGGCTTTTGCTAACAGTTGCTGGAATGCACGCCATACTCTTCTCGGACAAAAGACCCAAAGAGGTCTGAGAGGTCTCTAATGAGACCTTTCAATGACTCTGGTTGAGTATGTGACAAGGCGTTTAATGTGAATAAAACTAAATCAAATACTTTTAGTTTTTAATGAAGTTCCTAAATTGGACAAGTAGGTAAAGATAAAGTAAAAGCCATCTAATTACCTATTATTGGGGTGATCTTTAGCAATTACCCCACAGTCCAAATTTGAACTAACAAACGCTGCCCTCTGTTGGTGGAATCCATACAAACGTTAATGCAATTCACTCTTTGTTTTAGTCATTATTCACCCTAAAATGCCAAAGACAGACTTCCTCATTAAATTTCAAATCTTTAGGTTTGATTTTTGTTGCTACAGGTGTAGGCCCACCAACTAATGTACTGATAAAAAACTGAATTGTAAAATTGTAATAAATAAGGCAGACAGTTTGGATGTTTGTTAAAAAAACAGCATATTCAGAACATGCTGAACGTGAGAATATAGAAATTGGTTATGCAATTCATGCAGTAGCCTGCTGTACTTCTGATTTAGTTAATGAACCAGTTTCAACAACTAAGGCTTTTTTTACCTGAAATTTCAACCCAAACTACTCTAACCCACTATGAGCTCCATCTCATACACATGTTTGTTTGTCTTCGGTGATAAATGGCTCCTCATTAATGAGCTATAAAGTATTCCAGCTGCAGGCATTAATCGTTAAAGCGAGGAATTATAGGGATGGTTAGGGGCAACCTGACTGCATGACCAGAGCATTTATTGTTAATGGGATGTGCCTCTAGAGTCCAGTGGTCAGTCTAATAACAGGGCACTTGCCTGGGCACACTGATACGTGCTCTGAATACGAAGCGTCTATCATTACTGAGAACACACACTGCACTCTGATTACTGACAGCATACTGAGACAAGAGAAACACTTCAGAAATCAAACCACAGGACCACAAGCCATATATACACTGGAAAAATATCCAGTAATATGGAAGATGGTACGACTTGAGTGTTTAGTTTTGTTGCCTCAGCCCAAAAGATCCCTTGTTTGAATACCGGTCAGAGGGCTTTTGAATGGAATGGTCTCATTTTCCATAATGGTTTTCCTCCACGTCACTTCTTCGCCAGCGTCGATTTGTGATTAAATGCTGGCGATTGGAGTGAATGTGAATATGGCTTTGTTTATCCATAAAAGTAAATTCTCAAATTCTTGAGAACTTACTCTTCGTATGGAGACTCTTAAATGTCTAAAAATTCAAAAGCTACTTCCATCTTTAGCCACTTTGAATCTGTTTATGATGTCATATGAATATTCTTGTCATTTAGTTTTCACTGTTATTTTTTTTGTAACTACATTATGCAACTTATGTAATGGATGTACCATTGCAGATATATATTCTGAAATTTTCATGTTGTATTTTTTTGAAACCATCAAAAAGAAAAGTAAAAAGTGATTTTTTTTGTTTGGCTTTGTTGTCTGCATTTATACTTACCAATAATTTGAATTGTGAAAGGAAATCATGGGCTTGACACAAACATAGAAGCAATGAGAAAGTAACCAATCTTTATTTTAGAAGGCCCTGATCCAAACTGAAACCATGTTTCATGAAAACCAACATTTCTTTAAGTGTTTCTTTCTATGGGATGTGGCCTTTCAGATACTAATGTTGAGCCCTTGCTTTAATAAAAATCTGATATAAAATTCGTATATCTATGTACATTTATAGTACATGTAGGTGTGCAATCTAGTGTTAATAAGGAATAAAATAAATAGGGTCAGCATAGTGAGAAGATCTTATAATTTTCAGTAAAGGTTTGGCAGTTTGATGGTATCTGGAGCGCGCTTACGTTTTAAACATGCTTAACACTGAAAATGTATGTTAAAATTATTAGATTCTAGTATACAAATGCTGTATTATGTTATGTGATTGTACTTATTTAAAAGTACAATAAAGAGATTTATGTTGTTTATTTTACTAATCGTTTTGATCGACAACAGCGTTTTAACTTGATATCAGATCGTTGACGCCCACAGACATACATATGTCTGTCCCTTTAAATAAAAGTACGACTTCAATGCATCATGGGAAATATCTTGAGCCAATCAAAGTCGCCGAGTGACATTGTTTGAGTTTGGTTTTCCCAGTTACTGCGGAAGTTTAAAGATACATTTTCAAATTGAAATGTATTCCAGATTATATTATTGTAATGAGTCGGATATTGTTTGTTTAGTTTAGTACGTGCGCGGGTTTTAAGGATAGTTTCCAGTCGTTATTACCATGGCGACGGAAATGGCGGCGCAGGAGCAGATCGAGTCGTTGCAGAAGAAGAACCGAGATTTATTGAATAAACTCAAGAAGCAAGCAGAAAAACTGAACCAAATCACTTTCGCGGTACCTAGAGGGGGTGGCGTGAGCCAGAACACGGTGTGTGAAGCGCTCACAGCAGCGAGTGGACCGAAAAGAGGAACTTCATCAGAAAGAAACGGAGAGCGGACTCCCAACGTTACATCTTCACATCTCCCGGGTAAAGGTTTTCAAAGCTCAGGTCAGAATAAATAACTGATATATTCATTTTTGGTTGTCGTTAAAGTAAAAAATTTACTTTAAATGAAACTTTCAGGCGCTTTCTGGCTTTGTTTGATTGTTTTACAGTAACAAAGTGAACATGTTATCTTGCAGCAGCTAATATAGTTGTAATAATATGCAACATACACAAACACACACACACACACACACACACACACACACACACACACACACACATATATATATATATATATATATATATATATATATATATATATATATATATATATATATAAATATATATGAGGTAACTATATAAACCATAAACCAATATAAATACATAAATAGGGCTAAATGAAATGTGCATTGTAGGTTTTCTGAGTGCCAGTGTTTTCATTTAAAACGACTAAAAACAAACTCACCTCTAGACCAATGGTGCTTCATCAGTACTATAATAGGTGACTACAATACAAGATCAACTCAAATTTGCTTTCTTGATATCTCTGAAAGAAGTCATATGCTACAGGTTAATTCGAAATGTATATCAATTAACTCTATTATGCTGAAGAATTTGTATTCATTATCTATACTTTGTGGCTATTATTTAATGTAAAAGTTGATAGTTGTTTATATGAAGAATATTACATTCAGTGAAAATGCAAACCGTGAAACATTATATCAAAAATCATATAATGTTTCCCGGGTTATGCATTTACACATTTTTTTACAACATTTTGGTATTTTGTTTATATAGATGCTGTGGTTTTAATGCTTTATGTTGCATTTTATTTTTTTTCCGAATGTTGATTTCAGATAAGTGGCTTGACAGACACTTTGAAAATCCAGGAAGGGCCATCCAAAAACCCAAACCCAGTGAAAGTTCTGACCGGAACTTGAACAGCTTACTCTTACACAACAGAGCTAAAAGCCAATGGAGGGGACAAAGCCGCTCTGTGAGACTGCTGATACCCAAATCTGCTCCTCTTGCTACGAACAGAGAGACGGTACAAATGTGCACTTAATCACCGAGCCGGTGGGATCTAAAACAGTCTAAAGAAACCCGAGACGCTTATACGTTGTATCAGAAAAGTGATAAATAAATATTGAGAAAGAAATCAGGGTTCACACTGGTATTTAAAAAGCCTAAAATTTTAAAACCTGATTTTAAGGCCTTAAAAATGTATTGCTTGTTTGACTTCATGGTGTTGTAGTTTTTTTTTTTTTTCAAATGAGACCAACAGCCAAATAGCTTTCTGTTATTTATCTTAATTTTGGTTCTTAATGATCTTAAAAAGTCTTAAATTCAGCATTGTAAAAGCTGCATAAATCATGAACATGTTGTTTTATGGGACAATTACTTTTCATCCTAATGGATAGCAATATCTACCAAATTATTAGGAATATGTTTAACAAGGAAAAAATCCAAACATATTATGCAAATAATGAGTATGTGGCTAGGATTGAACCCCTTACATGAGCTATGATAGCAAAGATCTGAAAGTTAAAAAAGCACCTTGAGAGAAAGAAATCCCTTACTGCTGCAGTTTGGTGTTTTCATTTCAAGAGTTTAAGATGTGTTGTACTTTTTACTTTAGAGAGTGACTGACAGCACATTGTCTGTGGGGATAGAGAGGGATTCTGTATCAGAGAGACACATCCCACCTTTACTGGGCTATGATTGGTTTGCAGGTGAGTTAAATATGAAATGCATTATATTAATTCTGATGGACATAAAAGAGGGTTGCTAAAATTTTGGGAGTGATGATAAATACTGCTCGGTTATCTTCAGAACACGTATACATTTTAAACACAGGTATAAATTTTGTCTTTATTTTTCCTCTTGTTCTGAAGATACAGATCTCAGAAGATACAGAGGTAAAAATCACCATGTGTTAAAGTTAAAGCACAATACCATACAATCAATTAAATGAATTAGTATATAATATATCTTTATAAATAATAATTCAATTTCAAATCAGACACCGAAAGGGTTACAGGATGCGTGTCTGGAGTAATTGAATAAAAGGCTAACTTTCATAATTTTTTTGTATTTAATACACAGTAAAATCTAGAGTGTTAAATTGACACTGCTCTGAGTCTATGTGGTCCTACTCTAAATAGAGTTAAATTAACACTGAGCTCACCATAAAGCTGAACCATAAAACGTTTAAGTTTAACTCTTATTTTTTGTTACAATGTGATGAGGAAAATAGTTGTGCAGTTTTTTTATAGTGAAATACAAACATTTATCACTACGTACATGTTTTCGGTGAATAATCAATGGTTTAGTTGAGAACTGCAATGATGATTTAACTCAGTTTAAGTGTAATTGTTTCACTCTGTTTAGAGTGTATTTGGTCCTCCTCTGGATAGAGTTCATTTTACTCTTAGGATTTTACTGTGTAGGAATGGGGTTTTCGGGTAAAGTAATTGTTTTAAATGCGTTAGTTTGGTTAAACAGTTACCGTATGATTTTCCATGAAGCTGAGTTACACCGGGTTTAAAAAGTCTTAATTTAAAAGCCTTAATTTTAGGCCTAAAATACTTTTTTTTCACAGATATTAGGTCACAGGTTTTCTGATGTCCATGTGAAACTTTTGATGCGTTTTTTATTGTTGCTTGGGGTTGGCAGAGATTGAGAAAATGCTCCTAAATGCTATAAAAAATGTTAAAATGAGGGATAGGGTTGCCATAGACTACAAAAAACAGGTTTCCTTTGTTACAGCCCTGCTGGACACTGAGAGCTCTCTGACTGATCGCTCGGAGCAGTTCTTCAGGGACATCCACAGCTTCCGTCAGGTCTACAGAGACGATTGCATCCACGGCTTGATATCAGGGTGCGCTTCGTACGAGGAGCTTCTGTTTGTGTCGTGTGTTAGATAGCAAGATTTTAATGCCACATCCTGTCTGTGATTTGTCCTCATGTTGGTATGTTGTTAAAAATGTGTCTATTCTCTTCTGACAGTTGAACTACATAACATCTAAATCTTTGCACTGTTATATAAAGTTGTTGGATCATAAATATTTTAGGTAAAAATATGACCTTACACAATCGTCCCACAGGCTTCCATCTGTCGCTGATCTTGTTACCTCCACTCTTGATGATGATGAGCCAGCGCCGATTTCAGATATGCATCAATGTAAGTGTTTTCCCCCATTAAAAAAACAACAACAACTATACATATACATTTATTTTTGGGGAGGACAAATCATACCAAACCTCAAACTGGAGAATTGAATTTCTGATTTAATACAGACAATTCTTTATACATCGTTAATACATATGAAAAGGTTAAACTATGTTTCCACAATGAATTACATTAAATATCCAGTTAATTGATGAGTTATTTGTGAGCAACAATCAAATTTCATTCAATCACAACAAAAACTCTTGACTGTATTCTTTGACCACAGGCACATTCTGCTACAGAATAAACAGTCGGCTGTTTGCTGTACCTCTGGATTCTCCGGCTGCATGTCCAGTGTGCCAGAAACTCAAATCTGAGCACCCTCACACTGATTCTGAGCCTGCGTTAATCAGGTGAAGACTTGTACGCTACCTAAGAATCAAACCAGCCAAAAGTGATCCTTTAGATGCTTATTCAACTAAATATGGTTTAGTTCAGAGCAGTTAATCACTGACATCTGGATTAACAAATGATTAAGTGACGCTTTGAGTCAGAAATAAATAGTTTCATATGAATAGCACATTAAATTTTACCTTTAAAACTAAACAGAAATAATATTTGGAAAAGTAATGTTCTATTTTAAAAGTGCCATATCGTGTAAAATTGTCATTTTTTAGTATTGTTCCCTCATGAAAAACATGCCTCAAGTCATATTCGGATTGGTTCAGGCATGTTTGTGTAATTCTCTTTTTTTTAGAGCTCAAAACAGCTTAATGGCTGTAGCCACACCCATTGGCCATAGCAACGCCCACTAACCAATCAGACAACACTAATGCAGCTCAAGTTTGCATTGACTGAGCCGGAAGCGAACCATAGCAGATCCGCAATAAAACAATTAAAAGTGCTTTTGTATGTCGTAGGCCAAAAGTTTAATATATTCATTGGAATTGAGTGAATTTTCTTTGTACTAGCAGTAAAACCCAGCTGGGGGAGTGATGGAAGCAGATTCTGAGACATGGTTTATGATAAATACTACCTTTTGTAGGTTGTTAAAGGTGCTGTGATAGCCTAAAGGGGTCAAATATTTATTATCAACGGTTTAAAATATGGTTAATATAGCACCTTTAAAACTAAAAAGCAGTCCTGATATCTTACTGATAACGAGAACATAAAATAAGTATAATAGGAGATGCTTATTCAGTATTGAAATTATTCCATATTAGTTCCTCCTGTCCTGTGAGATGTACGAGGGTCCAGGACTCCTTAATGGTTTATTTCTTTATTTTATCTGCACAAGCAACTGGATAACAGCATATCACTTTTTATGAATAAAAGCCTTTTGAAAAGAGCATACATACAGCTTACAAAAAAACACTAAATCCTTTACTACAAAAAGCCACTCAATTAATTCAGCAAATGACTATAATGTAATGAATAATAAAATCCTACTGTAACTCGTGATTAATTCAGCTAGTTATAACACATTTCCTAGCTGGCAGTTAACTGTTTTTATCAATAGGGAACTATTTATGCTTTGTAAAGCGTTTAGACACGAGACTAAATATTTCAATTTTTTTTTTGTTCTGAGCTTTTAATTCTCACGTGTTAATGTTTTACAAGGTATAAATTATCCTCACTTTATATGAATTAAAAGCCAGCTAGTAAATATTTTATAACTAGCTGAACTATTATTTTTGCTTAATTAGACATTCGCAGTATGTAGTTATTATATAGTTTTGATTAACCTTTGTTTACAGGGTTTGTTGCATGTGATCTTTAACTGATCAGCACCTCTTTCTCCTTCTCTCTCTCTTTATGTGCGTGTTTCAGAGTCAGTGTTCCTCGCTCAGCTTTGCTTCCAGCCCATGAATACAAAGCTCATCGCCGCAGCAGTTTCGATCCTTCAGACAGCCTCAGTTTGCCCTCCGTGAGTTCCTGAAAAGACATCCATTGCATTTAGAAATCAGTTGTATTGGCTGATGCATAAATAAGTAGTTTTACCTGTTTAATAATTTCAGTGATGAAGAAGAGCATGTCCTGATTGATTTGTTTTCAGCACTGTTTGTCCGGCTGGTCCAACGGTGTACTGAACTCTGGCATGCAGATGAGCAATCTGGATCTTAGGAGCTCCTTGAAAAAACCGCTGAAGGCTTTAACAACCGACTGATGAGAGGTCATTATAATGTGAGGCTATTATACACAGTCCTGGGTTTTCACTCTTAAACAAAGCTGTGTGTTACCTAGTAAAGAAATCACCACTCATTGATAATCAGTGAGAGCAGGGCTACTGATGCTCTTGGTGTTATTATGCACCTGTTCAGATACTTTTGGAAAGCAACACTTCCATGGAATTCTTCTGAATATCTGAAGAAAGATCTGAATATTTCCATTGAATTGCCAGGTGTTGCTTCCGACACAACAAATGCTGTTAGGTTTGTCTTTGGGCTGTCATGCAAATGCTTATGTGTTTTGCTAAATATATGTAAATATAAAGTTAAAGGTAAATTAATTAGTTTGTTGATTTTTTTTTGGCTGTGCATATTGGTGCACAAGGAATCATTTGGAAATTACAGGGTATTATGTTGATTATTGATCTTAATGCACTAGCAGCAGAGTTGATTTGAGACTATATTAGTGTATATTTAGCTTTAATTCATTTTTTAATATTTGTCCAAGTACGCTTTTTACCTCCAGTAGTTCAAAAACTGTATAATTTTGCCTAACATTAAAGGAATAATTATTAATATTGTATCGTCATTCAGCTAAGAAAAATAGAAATATGACTTTTGGTCCATATTGGCCAGTCCTAATATGTAATCAAAATTTTTAGGGTTCCTTCTTGCCCAGTGGATCAAACTCAGAGGAGGGCATAAGTCTGAACAATCCCACCCAAAGACTGAACCATGAATCATTGCAGGAGTCTTTGTTGAACTCAAGGATGGGTGAATTTGTGATGTTCAGCAATAATTTGAGTTTCTGTTTGAAAGAGTTGGTAACAGTGCTTGTTTTCTCAGAGGATTTTTTTTACGAATGTAATAAAGTGTGTAATAATTGCTAGACGTCTCTGTCTTTTGTTTAAAAAGGATTTTAATTCAAGTGTATCCCAAAAAAGATAATGGCACGTTACACAGTGAATAAACAATACTTGTGCACAAAGCTAGTAACATTTTATATTTAACTTGTTAAGTAAAACTACTAAAGTTTAGAAATTATGATGGTTGAAAGGACTCAATCAAGCCAATTGAAAGTGAGCAGTTGGCCAGATGTGGAATGACCCATACCTGGAATTTGTGCTCTGCGTTTAACCCATCATATGAACATGAGATATTTATTATATGATTAGCACATTTTATTCAGATCAAATTCTTGAGAAATCATGAACACACTTCATGTCTTATTTGAATTTTTTTTTATTTGACCCCCTGCAGGCAAATTGAAAATTTCTTTCTAGACTTTTTTGGACCTGATTCAACATATTTCACATTTCCCTGGAGTATTGAAGGCTTTACAGGTTTAGAACAACATGTGGGTTGTTGATTGAAAGAGTTTTACAGTTTGGATAGGAGCATTCCCTTTAAACAAAATCCAAATTACACCTATAAGTCAGAAAAATTATTAGATATTTATTTTCTTGTTATTTTTACTTCCAAAGTATTTTTTTAATCAAACAAAATGACTAATGGGGGGGGGGGTCACATACCTCACCTTTAAGTCAGAATATTTTTTCGAGAATTTCTCTGTTGTATAAACAAATAAAAAAATAGATCTAAACCCTTAGGGGTTAGGAATGATGGTGATTAATGAGTCTCATTATTGATGTCTCATCGTGTGGCGGAAATGGGCTTACAAAGGAATGGTCGTAGATACCAATATCTAAGAAATGTGTTTTGTTCGCATGTGTTAATTTTCGCATGTGTTAATTAAAACTTTATTTACTCTTAATACGTATTATAACTTCTAAAACACTTCACTTGAAAATAATTGAATATTATTGAATGTAAATGGAATTGAGATTGTTTAAACCCAGGCGAAATGACCTGCTTGTAAAAGAAGATGTGTCAGATAGGTGACGCCTCCTCTTCCTCCGCGCGCAAATATAAAGTCTTTCAGATAAAGCGTGACTGAGGCGCTCAGTAAAGACTGGTCATCATGACACCGTCTACCTCATCTTCCTCCAGCGCAAGCTACTTCTTTCTGCTGCTCCATGCGGTGAGTTCCTCTTTGTTTTTGACTCACGTTTGTTCTCTTTGTTCAAATTGGCGCCATATTTGGCTTGCAGCTTAATACTGTAAATACCTCAGAAAAATGAAAGGATAGTTTCCTTTAATTCTAACTTATTTCTTGAAAATCCTTTCAACGAAGGAAAAGTATCTAGTTTTAATGTATTGTGTACTAATTCGTCCACAAATTCATTCCACACGCACTAAAAAAAAGATTCAGTATATCTATAAGTGGAGTAAAATTGTTAAACAGAGTGAGGATTTAAAAATGGTTTAAGTATAAAACTGATTGAATTGAAGTATACAAATGTGTGTTTATCAAAGTATTTGATTGAAGAAATTTAAAAGAAGATTACTTGGAATGTTTGAGTTTTGCAACATGATGTTGAACTTGAAGTAGTTGTGTTTGTTAAGTTAAATATATACCTTACTGATAAGAATTAGTTAGGTTTTTTTTTGTTTTCTTATTATAGATAGTTTGATGATGAATCTTGGAGAGTTTGAAAGGAAGTCCTAATTCCATTCAAGCATGGAAAAGAATATGCTGTATATTATGGTTGTGTTTGACTGGCTTTTCCCTCTCATTCGGGATGTACTGGCACTGTTTTATGGATTGTTCATTTTGTTTTTCGTTTGTTTGTTTTGCTTTGTTTTAAGTTTACATGCTTTTAATGAATGAGGGGGGGGGGGGGGGTTGTGTTATTGAAAATTTTTAAAAACAAAAGTGTTGATGCTCCTTTAATAAAGGATTATGTAAAGCAGCTTGTTTGTTTGTTTGTTTGATGCTTCTTAAATCTTTTGGGCTTGAAACAAGTGCTCTTTAAAATTTGGTCAAAGTGTTTCTTGTCAAACCAATTAGTGGACTACAAATCACCAATGCCAGTAATCTCTATTTTACACATCTCTGCTCTCATGAAAAGACTTGAACTGATAGTTAAACCACAGTATGACTAAGTTTATAAAAAGCTCTTCCAGAGTATAACAATGAACATTTTTGGTTGAATGAATTTGAAAAAGCAAGATATCTCAGTCACACATAGTACATACTCAATCACCTGTACATTTTGTGTGGCTTTCTTTGTGGTTACCTGGCCAGAAGAAGCATGATCAGTGTTTTTTTGTGCGTGGGGGTGTTTGAGAAATGTATTTCATTGTGACCTCTTATCTATTTGCATTCAGGGAGTTTTACAACCTGAGTTGTTATGCTTGTGTTATGGTTCATTCTCATATTGTGAAAGACTGCATGTCAGCATCCATCTTTCCCAATGATTGATTGAGCTTTTAATCTCATTTGACTTTAACAAATGAATGCTCATAATGATTCAGTCCAACTGAACTGATCTGTAATCTGTTTTCTGATGTTTCAACTGCTGTTTAGTCAATATACTGTCATCCAATCAATCAGGATGACAGCCCTACAAATTAAACACTGGCTAACCATTGTTGTGAAATGACTCTGAAGCTGAACACTCTTACTATAAAGTTATTAACTTTAGGTAGTTATCTGGATTGCTGTAATTTTCCAAGCGGAGTTTGATTCTGATGGTCTGTCTTTGACATCATCGATTGTGGTATTTTACTAGGTAAACCTAAGGTAGGCATCATGGGTAGAACTCTAGCTTGATTTGTCTTTCAGGCAGGTCACATTTCATGGATATAAATACCTTTATATCTTATTATGTCTCTGAAACATGTGGGGTGTCTTAAGGCTCTGTGCTTGGTTCTATACTGTTTTTACTTTACATGCTCCCAAGTTTGTCATCGGGGTGTGTCATATCACATGTATGCTGATGATCTCCAGCTTTATGCTTTTAACCCAGATAATAATTTACTTAACAGTTTGACAGCAGTTAAAGCATGGATGTCTAACAAGTCTCTGCAGTTAAACACAGCTAAGACTGAAGCTCTCATTATGTGTTAGAAAACTACTGTAAGGTAACATTCTGTCTGGGCTCTCTAGCTGGAAATCTTTGTTCATCCCTAAAACACCTGGGTGTGTTTTTTAATCAGGCGATGAATCTTGACCGTCATGTAAATGTTCACGTGCCTCAGCTAAACATCTGGGCAAAGACTGAATCAAAAAAGTCCTGTCACACAACCCCTCTGTTAGCCCCCCTTCATTGGTTGCCCATAAGTTTTAGTTTTTTTAAGGTTTTGGTTTTAATGTAAAGGGTGATGCATGGTCAGACTCCAGGGTACTTGTCTGAGTTACTCCACACTCACAACCCCAGCAGATCTCTGCGATCAGAAGAACAGAATCTGCTGGTGGTACCATGCACCAGGCTTAAAACCATGAGGAATAAAGCTATTTCTTCTGTGACGTCGAGGGTCTGGCACGATCTATCCCATTTTAGCTCTGAAGTGTGCTCATCACCACCCTCACTGCACCATTAATGTGGTCTTTGGCTAAGCCTGCATTGTGACTTTTCCTACTTTCGGGAGACACAAGTCTGACCAAACCAGAAATTGTGTTTACATTAATGTTGGCTTGGGTTTACGTTGCTAAGGAATTGTTACTGGTGTTGGTTTGTGCTCTCATTTTTATTTAAAGGTCTGAGCATTTGTGGGAAGATGTTTTATCAAAAGCACCAAATTTCAGAAACAAGGAAGTTTTTGTCACACAACGTGTCCTATCATTGTGAAAATAGGCCTGATAGAAATAGGCAGAGTGAGAATAGGCCTGTTATAAATAGACAACATTGACCTATACAGATTATATATATCAAATTTCATTTTAAAAAGTATTTCCTCCTTTTGTCTTTCACAGCTCTCTGTTCCACTCATCAGCTGTGGTCTTATTGATGCTGGTAAGTATTGACCACTTCCTCCTTGTTTCCCTTTCATGTCCTACACATGTTTAATTCTTATATGGTCACATTTCAACCCTTCTCTAAGTCCTTTACTGACATCACAATCATTTGTGCCACTCTGACTCACCATGTGTGAACATTTTTGCATTACTTAAAATAAGATCTGGTGATGACACAGGAAATAGTGGTATCTCTTCTATCAAGGCCAACTGGCTTTATTGGCATATAAAAATGACCAATCAGAGGTAATATGACTAAAATTTGAAAAAATTGGAGGCTTAACTAAATGACTAGACCAATCAGTTCAAGCTCCATCTAAAACCTGTTCGTACAAACACAGAAAACAGAGTTCATGACTTATTTAATTTAAATGTAATTATGTGAATCAGACAACAACTCAACTCTGCTTTAGAATCCAGCACATGATCAGAAAACTCATCAACTTTCTATCTGATGCTGTTTATGGTTTCTTGACACTATTTCTTTTGTGGCACTAGACTGGGTTAAGACATTTGTCAACTCATTGCAATTATAGTATTAAATCATACTGAGAAACCTAAAATATCATGAGCTTTTGAAATAAACTGTCCCATAAGTGCTGAGGGGAAAATTCTCTTAAACTTGAAAAACTCAAAATGTGTGTTGGTTTTTAAATGGCAAGTGAACAAGCAAGTGTAAGAAGTAGTAAGTTTGGATAGTTTGGATAACTCATGAGTAAACAAAAATGCACAAAGGAATGCCAAAACAAGGACATTTTTAAGAAATAAAGAATAGCTTTAGAAACTCTGTAAATGCTTGCGAACCTGACAAAATATGGATACCCCTCTAGATTGAAACAAGCCAAGAAGATCGTGTTCAGTGGTGACCATACATCACCACTGCAGGAGCAGCAACAGTAATATTTGAAGAAATATTGACTGTTAAGTATTGTATCTAGTTGTCAGCATTCTCATAAGAGAATGGGGGGTAACAGAACCCAAACGCACAACAGTCAGAGGTTTGGTCAGAATTGTTATTACTAAAACAGAAAACAACAACATACAATTGCCCACGAGGGCAATAATTAAAATAAGCAGAAAAGTATATGATTAAAGACTAAAATGGAACAAAGCCTACAACAGAACTAACCAAACAGAATGAAAGGTGTGACATTAGCCATGCTGAAACACTGAACATGGGAAGAAGAAGTCTTATAAAGGAAGACAATTAACCTAAGCGAGAACTTATACAGGTAGACTGAACTGGGAATAACTAGACACAGGTGGAAATCAATCAAAACAGGAGTGAATTTACAAAGTGCAAAGAAATAAACAGAACCTAATCTCTATAATGATAGAAAACGAGAAGACTTAACAAGAATAAAAACCTAAAGGAGTAAACCAAAACAGAACTCTGACACTAGTGCTGTGCAATTAATCACATTTTGATCACAATATTGATTTATCATTAAAACTATTGGTTTGTCATTAAAACCATAATGATTACTTTCGTAATCCCCGTTCCCAAATAGGGAACGGTGACTTATGTCGGTGATGACTATTGAAGCTCCGCTAGGAACGCTCTACTCTCCTCATACTATTTAAAAATGCCAACGTGCTGATGGTCACGTGACCACATTGTCCCGCATAAAGCGGATGCAAGCGTGATGCTCTTTCTGTTCTGTTCTGTTACTCACAACCTTACTTACGTTTGTGGCTGGGGGATATAAGTCTACATTCCCTTAAGTATAGACTTAATTTTTAATGGGCAATTGGGCAAAATTCTCTCACACCAGTTCATACCAGAGGAGGGAACATCAATCCCAGAGCTGAAGGGAGTTCCGTGGAGACGGTACTCGCCATCTCGAAGGCTGGACTTAGAACTTCCGGCAGTTTAAAACGTGCAAGGTTTTATTGAGGGACCTATGGAAAATGTGCCTTGAACAACTAGGGAAAGGTCTTTTAGAGGGAAGATAGCATAGATGGAACTAGCTAGAGCAATAGATTTCGAAAGTTAGCCTTTCGGGGAACTGCTCTGCCCTCCCGTGCCGGGGTCATAAATGATTTAGCCGGTAATCCCTTATAGAGGGTACACACGTGGACAGAACATAGGAATACTCCGCTTTTTTTAGTGAGAGGAGCCAAAAAGCTGGAGGTTATCTCCAGGGGCGAATATAGAATAGAATGGCGCAACCGAAGCTGGACACCCCTTCGTACATCTCAGACAATGCTACCACCACTTAGCATGGCTGAAAAAACGGATTCAATGCTCAGGTTATAGTAACTGGTGAAGGTGTTGGGTGTCGACCAACCCGCAGCTTTGCAGATCTCTGCTAGCGGAGTACCTCTTGCCAGTGCCCAGGAGGCCGCGACTCCCCTGATGCCGCGACTCAAATGCAGGGAGCCTCCTCAAATGCTGTGTATGCAGCAGAGATGGCCTCCACTAGCCAGTGGGCCAACCTCAGTTTGGAGACAGCCTTCCCTGTTGAGACTAACGTGACCAGAAGCGCTAAGGATGCTCCTTGAACTAAGGATGACCTAGAGGGTCTAACTTCTAGCCCCTCTGAGAAATTTGACCATTAACTCGTGTCGTCCCAACAGGTTGCCTTCAACTGGAAGGTGATAGGCAGAAATCGTGGCGATAAACCTGCAGGGTGGATGGAGACAGTCCTCAATCCAGACCCTCTTGAAGAAAGGTTAGCATGAGTTCAACGGGGTACCTGCTCGGGTCTACTTGGCTAGAGTGACACCAGGCGAGGAACCGACCCCACTCGCGGGCATAATAGGCCCTAGTAGAGAGAGCTCTGGCATGACACAGTGTTTGACCACAGAGCGTGGTATTCCTCGGGGGTCCTACGCGGTTTGATGTGCCAGACAGCGTGGTCACGGGTGCTTGTGCCCACATCCTGGGTCAAAAGCTCCGACCGCAGGGGAACTGGCCAGAGAGGAACTGTCACAAGGGAGCAGAGTTCTTCAAACCAAGGTCGGTTGGGCCAATAAGGTGTCACCACTAGGACCTCTGCCTCGTCCTTCCTGAACTTGCACAGGAGGGGTGCAAGGAGGGTCACTGGGGGAAATGCATATAGGCATTTCTTCTTGGGCCAGCAATGTGCCAGCGCATCTATGCCGAGAGGAACCTGGAACAGAGTGTAGAACAGCCGGCACTGAGTGTTCTCTGGGGTGGCAAACAGGTCTACCTCTGCTATACCAAAGCGTTGCCAGATCTGCAGGACTGCCAGGGGATGGAGTCGCCATTCTCCTGACCGGGGTTTCCACCAAGACAGTGCATCCACTGTCTGTTGCAACCTGCCGGGGATATGGGCTGCAACTAGGGACAGACCCCAATGCTGACTCCAGAGGAGCAGTCTGCGAGTGAGAGCTGACAAACGGGGTGAGCGTATCCCTCCTTGTCGATTGATATACACCACTGCCACCATGTTGTCTGTCCTGAACAACACATGATGTGCCTGCAGCATTCTCCTGAAGTGCTCTACTGCTAGGAACACTGCACTGCTCCAGGAAGCGTGTTTCTCAGTCCAAAACCCTGAGATTTTGTGCTTCCATCATTGTACTTCCCAACCGGTCTTTTGAAACATCAATCTTCAATGAAGTTACTACTATGTGCCTTGCAGGTCCTCCCAGGGGACACAGGCAAGGAGAAATCAAACATCTTTTTAAAGATGCAGGTGAAGGCGGCAACGTAGTGTCACATTCACCTTCGGTCGTCCTGGACGCCATGTTCGCGACGGAACTCGGAACTTGAGCCAAAGCTGGAGTGGTCTCATTTGTAATAAGCCGAGCGGAATAACCGCTGCTGCGGAAGCCATATGCCCCAGGAGCCTATGGAAGTTCTTCAGAGGGACCACTAATCTTGTGCAGACTCTGCGGGCTGCCTTCAGCAGGCTCAGGGCGCACTCTAGAGAAAGGTGTGCGCGCATGTTCAAAGAGTTTAGATCCAAACCCAGAAAAGATATGCTCTGGCCAGGTGTTAGACGGATCTTTTCTGAGTTGATCCGAAGCCCCAGATGGCTGAGGTGCATAAGACCCTGTCTCTGTGGCAAATCAACTGGGACCGCGTTTGGGCCAGTATCAGCCAGTCCCCTCTGTGGGTGAGGCAGAGGTCATTAGAACCCCGTTGAACCTGGGTGGCTTGACAGCGAACTATAGTCAATAGCCGTGGCGGATAGTGCACACAAGCCAAGGGGAAATATTGGGAAGCTCCCACCATGCTTCCTGAAACTCCACTAATGGCATCATACACACTTTGCCGATAGTTTCCATAGCAGGGCCACGAACTATCACTACAGAGCCACCTCCAACACAATTTCTCTGGCAGCCCGAGTAAGCAACTCAGCCATCTTCTCCGCAGCACAATCTGCCATCACCCCAGAGGGGGAGAACGATGTACCGTCTCCTTTGGGAGATTCGCCGTCTCTCTCGGATGCAGCAACGGAGATCACATTATCAGGCGCACAGGAGTCTTCAGAAAATGCAAACAGCGCATCATCCGATAACTCACTGTGGCAGATAGCGGACGCGTCTGGGGAGCGGCAATCGCACGTGGCCGGAGCCAGCGCATGCGACCCTGCTCGACTTCTCTGGGCGCCGGAGATATGCACTCGTCAACTCTTGTAGGTGGGAGCTACAAAGCCTCCAATGGTGGTCTAAAAGTACGCCAACCTGGCCTTAAGTGCGCTGCCGGACAGAACTGTGCAATCCACACAGTCTGATCCCTCAATCGCTGCCTCAGCATGTCTACGCCCAAAGCAACCGAGGCAATGATCGTGGCCATCCGTCAATGCAATCAATCCACCACATCAAACAGACTTGCACGGTCGCGACATGTTTGGAACACTCTACAAACAGTCGACCGGCAAAACAAGTGCTCTACTAAGAATAGGAGTCTTACTTGTTGATTGAAGGCAGTGAAAGAGCAGAAGTGTGGGGCGTGCAGCGGTTCCAGCTTTCTGGATCTGGCCAAAAAACCTTGGTTGGTTGCCGTCGACTCACCAGATCTCCAATAATCCACACAAGGTATAATCCAACTGTTCTCTGGTTGTCGCTCACTGAGTCACTCGCGTGTCGAGAGTAGGCTCCAGCAAATAAACAGAAAGAGCGTCACGCTTGCATCCATTTTATGCGGGACAATGTAATCATGTGACCCTCAGCACGTTCGCTGATTGGCATTTTTAAATAGTATGGAGCAAGTAGAGTGCTCTTAGCGAAGCTTCCATAGTTGTCACTAACATAAGTCGTAGTGACCGACTGATGGGAAACTATATAATCAGGAAAACGATCATTTTTACTTATTATTTACATTTGTTTACAATTAAATGAACACCTTTAAAGTGTTTTTATAATATCAAAATATCTATGAAAAACTGTATAATATAAATTAATTGTAATACAGTATATTTACAAAGCCAAAAAAATTTATACATTATTTATGATTAAAAATGTTCCAATTATCAAGCATTTCAAATTTTTTATTGCTTTTATTATCAATACAGTTTAAATCCTTTAAATGTTAAAAATATAAGACATTGTTAAAAAATGTTTTATATACCTCTGATTTTCCTCTCTATACTCATATTACTACATAAAATACACTTAAATTAAACACCAAATGCAAAAGCTAATGAATGAATGCTTTCAAATGGGAATTTCATATATGTTTCAGGGTCAGACTTTAGGTTTAAAACACTTCACACATCAGACATTATAAAAATGTAATAGAGCAAAAATGCAATTTTGAACTTTGACCGTCTTTTCAAGTTGTTTTGATTTAATAAAAATAGTTACTAATGTTTAACACACTCTTCTAAACACCTGCATCTGATTGAAGCCTGACTTGTAGAAGTTGAGTTTTTACTCAGTCTTTTTTTCCCTCAAGTTTTGGAATGTCTGTACATTTATGCTTTGTATGACTGTACAGTGCGTCTGTATTCGGTAATCCTAAGCCTAACACCCTTTTACACTTGCTCACCAAGTCGACCTGAGAGTGTCACATCATGAAGTGAGAGAACGTTTTGATCTGTTTCTTTGCTTTCTCTAGGTAAGAGCACGCCGTGTGAAAGAACCCATTACCTGGAAGTCAGACAGGACAGACTGACATGTCAGCGCTGCACTCAGAATTGTGATGGTTAGTTCCTGCACACTTCCCAGCATCTTGGCTTTCAAAACATTAATAGAGGGTGAGATAGAAATTGGTAATCATCTAAACCTGTGTTTGCTTTTTTATTTTATTTATTATATAATTTTTAATTCAGCAGTATTTGCAAATAATTTCAGATTTTAAGGTGTTTACGCTAGTTTATGCATATTAATGCTATACTCTTCGAGTTCAGTGGGTGGCAGCAGGTAGCTAATTTCTCAGTGTTAATTCCAGAGGGGTTTTTAGAGTAGGTATGAAACAATATATCATGCTAGCCACTATTTAAACAAATCACCATATGTTTTATGCTATTAAAGGTGGAAACAGTAACTATAAGCAGCATTAATGTTGTTTAAATAAACAGTAATGCTGCTAATAGTGTTAATAATGATGGACAATGCATTTTTAAAGATATATAAAAAGACACAATGTTACTCTGTAACAACAGCGTAACATGGCTTCTCTGCTTATTTTTGAAGCCATGTTGATGTAAGCGGTTTATTCAAGGCAATCCCTGAAACTTTACATTTGTTTAATTTTACAAAAATGTATGGGCAAAATGGAATTGGGAGTTTAGTAGTGTAAGTTTTGTAAGCGAATCTTGCAGTATGTTCAAATTCAAAGTATGAGAAAGCCATTGGTGAAAAATTCCTGAATAGTATTATACATCCAGTGAAAATGTTGTGTGCAAAATCTCCATACTTCTCAATCCCATGATACACTGTGGTAAACACTCCCAATCATGTGACTTTTTTGACAAGGCTGATCAAGTATGTTCAAAATTAATTTGTGCTACACATATCCATACTATAGTAGGTACTGCATGACCCCTTGGAAGGTATTCCAATGAAGTCTGAAGTTTGCAATTTGCTGTCATTAATTTATATAAATAGTATTGCAAAATTTTGCTTCTTCATATATAAATAAATTAATACTTTTTTTAAATGTATTTATTCCAGATGACATTAAATGATTGAAAATGTGAATTTTTGTGTTCATGACCAAGTTAATATTTGAGTATATATTGTGATATCAACTGTAGCTTGAATTGTGAGAAGTACAACCTCTTTGGGGCCTCCTAGAAAATCTTCAGCTTGTGAGGTGTTCAGCCCATTGTCTTTAATCTGCAAAAGCAGACATGGGGCAGCCCTTTGCCTCAGCTGCAGCTTTAGAAGAGAAGTTATGGAAAATACTAGATTTAGCATACTGTAAAAAGAAAACTATGTTCAATAAATCAGTAACAAATGTTTTTGTCTCTCCCTATTGTGCTGGAAACAGGGAACAAACATCAGACGGAAGTGAGCTCTTGCTCTCAAGGAAAGAACAGAGTCTGCTTCTGTAAACCAGGATTTTACTGCTCTAGACCAAACAATTATAAAACTTACTGTCATAAAGCATGCACTCCTTGTGAGATGGGGACATTCTCCAGTGAGCCCTCCCTTGACCCCAGCTGCTCACCTCACACAGAGTGAGTATATGATAGTGTTCTCATCTTCTCATGAGGTGGAGGAAGAGAAGTCTAATCTCTCACTTCTACAGATTAGGGGTGCAGAATAATATTGAAGATTTCTGTCCATCTCTAATAAATTCGCAAATAATGTGAAAGGGAGCCATTGAAGTGATATGAAAAGTGATGGTTAGCGTTGCCAGAGATTAAGAAAATGTGTGTGAACGCTCATAAATGGTCAAAATCCTAAAAGTGATTAGGGTTGTAAAATATTGACATAAGACTCTTAAATGTTAAAAAGGTAAATGCGACAGTTATGCCAGAGAATAAGAAAATTTAGGGTTGCCAGAGTTTTTAGAAAATGCTTATAAATGTTCAACAAAGGCATGCTTAGGAGGCCAGCATTTAAGAAAACCTTTGTAAATGTTTAAAAACTTAAATGTGATGGTTTGGGTTTCAAACGGCATATTTAAAGCATACTGTTTGTTATGCAAAAAAGTTTTTTTTTTTGTATTTTTATTTTGTATTCTTAATGTAAAGATATAGGTCTTAAATTTGATTATTAAAGATCTGAAAAAGGTCTTCAAAATTCTCATGAAACCTCTCTCTCTCATATAGCTTAACTTGTATTTAACATTTGATTAAACTGAACAAGGATAACATTACCTTAAAACACAGTTTTAAATGAGATTTTAGCCATATATTAATGCAAAACTTCAACAAAACTAAAAGTGATCTTTACATTTTCTTTCTTTCTTTTTTACATTTAACTAATCTTTACAAATTCTTTTTTTATCAAACACAGAGGGAGTTGCCAACTGAAAGCAGTGTAAAGGATTACAGTTTCCATCATTTTTTAAAATCTGTTTAATCCACAGTCTGACCTTGTTCTTTTATTCCCTTTTGTGTGCTCTTTTTCTCAGCTGTGTGAAGATTGGGATGGTGATGCTCAAAGAGGGCACAGCTACTCAGGATGTGGAGTGCGTCCCTGGCATGAAAACCGATCCTTTACCTTCAACAACCATTGCCAGTAGTTTAACCAAAGCTTCTCCCTCCAGTTCTTCCAATCTCATTCCAACAGTTTCTTCCTCTGCCAGCTATTCAAGGGTTGCTCCCGACTCTTTCAATGAGAGTAGTTCCAATGCTTTTCCCATTAGTTCTTTCTCTGCCAGCTCTACGGTTGCTCCCGACTCTTTCAATGAGAATGGTTCCAATGCTTTTCCCATTAGTTCTTTCTCTGCCAGCTCTACGGTTGCTCCCGACTCTTTCAATGAGAATGGTTCCAATGCTTTTCCCATTAGTTCTTTCTCTGCCAGCTCTACGGTTGCTCCCGACTCTTTCAATGAGAATGGTTCCAATGCTTTTCCTATTAGTTCTTTCTCTGCCAGCTCTACGGTTGCTCCCGACTCTTTCAATGAGAATGGTTCCAATGCTTTTCCCATTAGTTCTTTCTCTGCCAGCTCTACGGTTGCTCCCGACTCTTTCAATGAGAATGGTTCTAATGCTTTTCCCATCAGTTCTTCCTCTGGCAGCTCTCCCAATGGAACTTCCACCTTGAGAAATGGTATTGAAATTAATAATATACACTATATTAACTGACTAATGTATAGTATAATCATGTTTGTAAATATGTGAATATAAATGTGAATGTTGATGTTAAATCGAGTAAAGTAGTTTTTCTTTATGGGTTATAACCATGCAGTAAAAATTACATGCAAATTTTCAATGCATGGTCTATTTTGTTGTATAATCTATCTGAATCACTATTTTAGAAAATTATCCAAAAAGCTACCCAATTTATAATAACCCTAAAATGTTCCAGTAGGTTCTGCGGTGTGCATGTGCAATCTGAGCTGCACAATCTCATATCTGATTTGGATTCAAGGAAAATGTTCACTTAGTTGGGGTTAGAGTTGTTGAAGATAACTGTCACTAATAAAAGAAAAGTGACTGTGTGTCCTACATTAATGGGGAATAGTCAGAAAACTGTGTGACTTGCTGAGAACCACTTTAGACTGCACGTCTGCAACCAGAATCTACTGAAAATTTCTGTCTTCTGTGAACACCGCCGCATTCACTACATTGTGTCTCCACCAGAGGGCAGTGCACCCTTGTCTCAGCCTGTGCACAACGAAAGCTCTTCTCATTGGCTGCTGCTCATCATCCTGCTGATGCTCCTGGCTGGATTCTGTCTGATACTCAAGAGAACACACAAGAAAACACTCTCCGAATGCTCCGGTATGAGATGAAGCTCCAATACTTTTCACCTTTTCTTAATAGTAAAATCTATTGAAAAACATAACTACAAAGCAAGATGTTGGCAACCAAGCTACAGATAAAAGTAAATATACAAAATGTAACATACTCTTAATTTCCCTTCTTGACACTCCTAAGCTTTTTAATGAGCTCAAAGAAGGTTCAGTTTCATTTCAGCGAGAGTGAAGCTTTTACTGTGCTCTCCTGTGAAGATCATGTTTGTCGTTTTTGTTCTGGGTTTTTCGAGTAGTTAATCTTTGTCTATGTTTTGTAGCTATAATTACTTTGGAATTCACCCAGGTCTGCTCTTACTGTAAAGTAGAACAGCACTCTGTTTTTCTGATTCTCGTAAAGCAGTGGACGCACAGACTGTTTAAATATGATGAGCTGTGAAACGAGTGAGCGCTGAGTGTAGTGCTACACACACACACACATTCACTGAAAACACAAAAACACACAGTCACTGAAGGATAGTCACTTACAGTTGCTCTCTTTCTTTTTAGGTTTTATTGGCAGACAGCGTGTAAGTGTACTTTATTTACTCATTATTTTGTGGTTTCTGATTTTTTTTATAACAAATTAAGACTCCAAATAAGGAATAGGAAAGTGATGTGAATACTAGGATTTAAAGGTTTAAAGTGAACATGTTCACCATTTCTTGACGGTGACACATTAATTTATCTTGACACATGGTGTTATTTTAACATTTAAATTGTTGAATTATGATTAAAACAGCCAATAAAGTAGTCCAGAATATGTTCCTCATTTAAAAAATCCCACTGATGTGCACAACCAGGCAGAAGAGTAAAATTAGCATCAATATCACCATGGCTGGCAGAAATATCATCTGTCAGATAAACTATTCACTAAAGGTGATGTTTCAGAATGATACATGATTTCTTTTAAACATTTATTAAAATGCACCTATTAAACATAGAAGTGGAATAAATGAAAATAAGGTTACCTTTAAAATAAACCTATCAAAAACCCCACAGATGTAAATGTAAAATTAATAGTGTGCACTGCAACTTTGCACTGTCTTTAAATTTGAATGGCACACAGCTCGAAAAATTGTTCAAACTTCAGTTGTAATTATAAGTAAAATTTAAGTTAAACTTAAACATAGTTATATCAATAACAGTCAAGTCAATCATTGCATAATACTGTCACTGCAAACGCTGACTTACATTTGGAAGGCGTGAACCTATTTTATAAAGTCATTGATCAGTAACAATCCCAGGACAGCTTTTTTAATTTATATTATTTTGTGTACTTCTCACCACAGGAAGTTCCCATCGCCAAAAGACAAACAGCAGAGAAACAAAATGTCTCGTGCAGTTTTCAGTCACATGATATAAACCCTGAGCAACCCTTTGATGGAAATTTTAGAGAACTTAAATGTCACAGAACGGAACCAGATCCACATTCTGGAAGAGAACAGCAGATCACGATGGAGCACAGAGGGAAGGGAGAAAACATCAGCAATACTGTCGGTGCGTATTCTTTAGAAGCTTTTATTTAGAACCAACCACGTTTAGAGCCCGAAGAACCACAGAAGTTTTCTGATTCGGTGGGATAAAGCACTTTTCCATGTAACCAGTGTTCTAACCGTGGCTGGTCCAAAATAATTTGAAAATCAGTTCTACTAAGTAGCACTTTCGGAGAAACCCCCCCAAAAAATCAGATTTGGTGCTATGTATAATTATTTGGGAGTATACTGCAAGTGAACAGTAGAGGGAGTAGAATGCCATTTTTTTTTTATTTAATTAGGTTTTTATTTAATTAGGTGTTTTTTCATTCATTCATTCGTTTCACAATTTAGCAACAATATTTGCTATTATTTATTACTTTTTTTCTTGAGGATAAACAAACCTTGTTTGTGGTCAAAAGTTACATTTAACACAAACTCAAACCTTTTTGAAACACTTTGCATCAGAAGTGTTGAGACAGTTTTAGTTGTTTTCTAAGAACTGCAGCAGACCTGAGTTTCCTTGACATTGAGTCACACAGCAGTTTATCCTCATATCCACTATTGTCTTAAGTTTCACTTCCTGCTCCTCTGGGGATTTTTTTCTTAAACATCTCGATGTTTTTTTCTACCTCTATTTCCTTGTTCTAGTGGAGGAAGTCTGCTGATAATTGACCTCAAAAACAAAAACTCTCACAAAAGTCAAGTGAGACATGTCAGCCATGAAGCAATGCAATATCTATGTTCATGCTGTCTTCAAGCACTTTAAGGGAAGAAACCTACATTGTAATAAAAGAAACAAAACGTAGTGAATTAAGTTAAATAATATGTTTAAGCTAGATAAAGTCTCATGATGTTGCTGTGAATAGTGTTAATACTGAAATGTAGTTAAGTCAAATAATTCAAGTTATTTGAGTAAAATTGTGTAACTTAAAGGATAGATCTTGTAAATTAGGCTTGCTTTTTAAGCTACAAACTACTGTTTTAACACTAATTAGTGTTAATAAAAAAAGTATTTTTAGAACACATAATTTACTATAAGAAAATGTTTATTTTAAGTGACATCTGGGCTTGTGTTATTGCTGCGGATAAACAAAAAAAATTGTATTTTGTTCATCTTTTACTCACTGTAAACTCAAATAGGTTTCTTTACTGTATACAGAAATGCAGTTATGTTTACTTGATTTACTCAAATCTAGAGTTTATTTAAAATAGTTATGTATTGGTAAAATGTTTGATTACAGTTTTGAGAGCACTAACAAAACTTAAGTAAATTTACTGAAAACTTTTAGTACATATCATTATAGCTTGCATGAATAACATAATAAGTATCAGTATGTTTACTCAAATATAATCAGTTCAATTTACCTCTAGATAAATATTAAACTTACTTTTCCCTGGGTTTGCTTTGAATAAATAAGGTTCATCAATAAAGTAATCAGCTTCCCAAATTTTTTTTAGTTAGCCCTACTAATTGAATTTACAGTGTTTAAATGTTTTAGGTGAAGGAGATTTATGAGATGTATAAAATGCTTAGAATGCATCTATAGTACTTGTTTTGAAACTGATTAGAAAAGCATGCTCTCTGTTTCAGGCTCCATCTATATCTACTCGCCTGGGACAGTGATTCTGGGTTCTGGTTCGGCTGAGAAAGATGAGTTGGGAGTTTGTGAAGAAGCCGTTCCTCTCATGAGGAAACCTCGACAGGAGTGCACGCCTCTCCCAAAGGATATCAGAATTCGACTGAGCTCTGACGAGGACCTCGGGTTGTGTTTTCCTGTACCTGCTACTGGGAAGTGAGGAGGACAATCAATGGTGCGATTCATGAATCTCAGAATAGAATTCAGGGGTTTTTACCTTGATTGACACTCACACATGCAAGTGCCCAGGTGCATTGTGGTACAGAAATGACCATTGTTGAAGTTCTTGAAAAAAGTGCAAAAAATATGTCAGCTTAACAGGGTTTCCACAGGGTCTTAAAAAGTCTCAAATCTAAAAGCCCAAATTTTAGGTCTTAAATTCTCTCTTCTAGGTCTTAAATAGTTTTTCACAGATCTTATTTTTCTGGTGTACATGTAAAACTTGTTTGATATGTGTTTTTATTGTTGCTTGGGGTTGCCAGTGATTGAAAAAATGCTCCTGGTTGCTAGAAAACATTTTTAAATGATGGGTAGTGTTGCAAAAGTCAGAGAAAATTTGCATACATGCCCATAAACATAAAAGTCATGGTTAGGGTTGCCAGAGTTTCAGAAAAGGCTAATATACACCCAAAATCGTAAAAGTGATTGTAAAGGTTGCCCGATAGGGACATAAGACTCATAAATGTTTAATAATGTAATTGTGGTTGTCAGTTTGGGCAGAGATTAAGAATACGTGAAATACTCAAAAGCATAAAAGTGATTGTTTTTGTGTTGCCAGAGATTGAAAAATCCTCTTAAATGTTACAAAATTTAAAAAGGCAGCTAGGGTTGCCAGAGTTTGAGAAAATGCTGATAAATGTTAAACTTTGTAAAAGTTTTTTTTTTTTATTACGCAAATGTTATGCAATGTTTTTAATGTTATGACATAGGTCTACATTTTATTCTTAGCGTTCTTAAATTTGAATTTGAAATGAAACCTGCAGAACCCCTGCTGGAAAGTTCTTTAGTAAATGAACCAGACTGGATCAGATAAACGGAACGGCTGATTGGCTACAAATTTATAATGGTTTAGTTATTTTGGGATTTAGTTATTTATTGGTTCCATCTCATGTTATATCCAAATCAGAAGTCCCTTCTATTGTTGCACTCTGCACAAACACATATCCAAGACATATCCAAAAATCCCATGATCTTAAGTGTGCCCATGTCATTGACCTCTCTTTTCCTCCCTCTATTAACTGCTGACTGTAGAGTGACTCATGTTCATATGACTAGTGCTTCTTTCTCTTTCCAGTTGTGAACGAGTGAGCTTTCAGAAGTACATGGTCCATAACAGAACTTTTTGTTAACATCTTACAATTCCTCTGGAACTTTCTGAAAATGTTTCTTGTTCCAAATTTTCTTTCTGATCTTCCAATCTTTCGAAAACAGTTCTCTCTTTTTAAAGGTAGAACATTTAGCATATGGATCAAGGGGTTCTCCCTGCCGCTGCGCAATGGGAAGTGACTGAAATGTACTACCTCCACTGGTCACTGTTGGCAGGGGGCAGAAGTGAGCAGGTTATCATTTAACCCAATTTTAAAACTTCCCAAATTTTGAACTTGAATGTTTACTTCCCTGCTTCAGCAATTTTGATTCAGATCACTAGTTTTGACCTTCATGAACACTCTGAGGGCGGTGAATTATTTTTAAATTTGTTTGTTTAATTTAAAATTAAGAGTTAAAACTTCAGCCAATAAAATGTCTGCGCTACAGCTAGTCCCACCTCTCTGGGCGCATTTTTCGTTAGATGCACTTCCATGATTGTGTTGAGTGGGTACACCCATTCAAAGATTCAAAAAGGTGTGCTAACAGATGGAATATTAATGTGTTGTGTTTATAAAAAGGTCAGAATTCCAACTCAAAACTTTTAAAAGAGGATAAATTGTTTTTACTGCTGCTGCCACTTTATTTGAAGGCCTCCAGTTGTGTGTCTTGACTGAAGCTTTTATTTCATTTGTGTTCTCATTTCTGCTGGGTACTCTAGTTTACTCCTACAGTCCAAAACCTACTTAGGATGGATCACAGACTTTTAAGGTGTTCCCTACCTTTTTTGCCCAGTGTGAGCTGAAGATGAGCACCAGAAGAAGCCTATGCCTGTAACCTGGACAAAGCATTGATGATATAGATGCATCAAATTATTTAGGGTATTTTCAAGTGGTTTAATACAAATGTATACGTTTGTCTTTACATTTAATGTTATGTTGAACTTTTTTTCTCAGTAAAAGTTTTGTATTTTGTACTCGTATATAGGACTATACACTTTCAAAGACAAAGGGACAGATATTTAATAACTTCTAATGTTAGTGTGTTTTAAAACAGATTTTTCTTCATGTGTACTCTACCCTGTAAATAATAAGAGATGTGTTTGAAATGAAAAATGAGAAAAAATAAACATCTAATGACATAAATAAGAAAATTCCTCTGTTCATGAGTTTTGCAGGAATAGATCACAGACGTTTTTAATAATTTGGATAGCAGAGTTGCCTTATTGTTTATGTCTACATAGAAATGAAGCAGGATTCTTCAACTCAATTAAAGTGCTTATATTGTGATTTGAAAGGTACCTTATATGCCTGACACACATGCAAGGTCAAAAGAAGCTTTCGTTTTCTTATAATAGGCATTTGATTTTACCAGATTTGGTCGCAATTCCACAATGACTCACTCTATGGAGCTGCTAAATGAGCTCTATCAGGCCCGGTTTTGAGAGTGTTTAGAGAAATTGTGTCAAGAGAAATGACAACCAATAAACAGTATGACAAGCTCACAAGAGAAGCTCAAGCAGTGAAAGCGTTCATTATTAAGGGTCGTGGTTCAAAATATGGTTCCAGGTCCTTGCTCCAAAGATAATCAATTCGTTTCTCAGCAATCAGACGCAGATAAATTAACATTTTCCCTTCCTGTATGCTAATCACTGAAAAAGGCTCAATTGGGCAAAGTGTTTTTTTTAGTTTGTTTTCTCTGCATGAATGAATGATGTGGTAGGTTTTATGGCATGATGCATGACTTCGCGGGCTTAAAGATTCACTTTCAACTAGGACTCATTTCAGCAGGCCTGAGTTGACTCTCATTATTTTTTTGATACACAAACGGCTTTCAGTTTTAAAACTCCAGCAATATGTCCCTCATTCCTAAAGCTATCTTTCACGTCACATAAGAGGTAATTTTTAGTTAGTACTTAAATTGAGGGAGAGGAGGTATAGCGGAGAAGGTTGTTCACTTTTCCTATAGTGTTTGGATTCCAGTTAAAGCATTCCAAATTGGACCCTTCAGTGTCAGAGTTCATTTCCCCAAAATGATTTGAAATCATAAAACCAAGAGATGCTCGGAGAGGGAATTTAAAAGCTGTACAAGGCAAGCTCACATTTATTTGTCTAACCAAATTGCATTGTTTCCAATGACTGCCTCTCATTCCTGAGTGGGCGCGGCTAAGACCCTTCAGTAATGAAAACTTTTTCTTTAGTTATTAATCCGCTTGTTGACGTTTGAGGAATACATCCGTTTAGACCTGGCCGCGGCTGAGGAGCAGCTCGCGTCTCTGAGGGGACGTGTGTTTCGCTTCCTGGCTTCTGTAAGGGACTTTCGAGAACCGCGCCCCAGTTCCGTTCCGTGCAGGGGTGACGATGGTCATCAGTCCGCTCTGAGGCGCTCGCTCTGAGGGAAACATGCTGAGGTCTATCGCTCGGTTCCTCTTTCTGACCGCCGTGGGGAGCCTGGTGGCAGGGAAGGTAATAGAGCGGGTTTATTTACCAAGCTAGAAACCACCTAATGATTCATTTAAAAACCGGAAAATGTTCGTTAGCGTGTTTGGATAGACACGACGGCAGAATCTGAACTGCTTAAATGAGAACCTGTTACTATCCAACGGGTTAAGATGTTATCTTTTTATATGTTGGATCTATGTATATTTTTTGTGCTAATTGTTTTCTACCATATGTTTGTGCTTGTGTCCGATTTCATTAAGAGTGGACTTTTGATCAAATGGTAAAACCTGTTGTGCTAAAAAAAACATGAGTGCAGTTAAAATTAAGATAAAAACAGGGTTTAAACGTTATAGCAAATGCTGTTGTGGTGGTTTCAGTTTTATTGGGTAAACAGTGGGTATTTTGTTTGATTAAAATGTATCAAGACTTCATTCTTCTGTTTCTAATTAGGAGATTCGTTTCAGACATATCAGGATAAAACGATTATTTTTGCATCATACTTGCATGAAAAAACTGCTGGTCCCCTTCTAGCAAATAATGAGAGCAAAGAAACTAGAAACTGAATGTGCCCAGGCAAGAAGGAGCCATTATGGTCCCCAACTGGGTACTAAATTTAGCAAAAATCACAATTAAACCTCAAAAATGTAGGCATGCTTCACTACGATGAATTTCGTTTGATCAGAGGATAGGAACGTGTATATATATATATATATATATATATATATATATATATATATATATATATATATATATATATATATATATATATATATATATATATATATATATGTAAATCGATACATTGCAAAAATCCACTTTTCCACTATTTTTTAATTAAATGTTTTTCAAATGTAAGTCACCAGTCAATTTAAAATTTACATTGACGCCAACACGTAAAGATATCGTATCATTTAAACACAGCTTTTCAGACATTTTTTGCACATTTTAATATCAAAAACTATTTAGATTAGTTTATGTCTGTTTGTGTAATCCTATTTACTTTTCTGGGAGCTTAAATTGGCTCTAGCCACACCCATTGGTTATAGTACCGCCCACTAACCAATCAGATGAACTGCTGATGCATCTCATCTCAATGACAGAACGTATTCATTGGAAACAGAAGAATTTTCTGTCTGCCAACAAGCGAAACCCAACAGAGGGTGTGGCATAAGCATGGCGGTGGGAGGAAACGAGGGTACACGGCTTGTTTGGTGAGCACAACCATTTTAGATGATTGGAAGACGTTTTAAAAGAGGCTTAATATGGCACCTTTAATTAATTGCCTCATCGTCATATAGACAGAATACAAAGGAAATCACTGCAACCACGGTTGCCACAAAGTTCTTTACTATTTGTGGAGAACTTGTGCGTCATGTATGTGAGCAGCAAGATAAAATTGGTCCCCTTGACTTGCCAATTACGATGGTTTTGAATATTATTACTCCCTCCTATGCACCCAGAGAAATGCACACACCAAACACACAAGTGCCCAGTGCAATGTCGTAGCATGATAAAAATTAACAAAACCAATTGCGAAATCAATAAGCTTTTATCATTGCTCATTGTCATAGTCAAATTAGAGATCTACCAATCAGAAGATCAAGATTTGGAGTCAACGGTGATTAAGTAGGGTTTTTAAATTGTCATTAAGGGAGTATGCAGAGGTTTTTTCAACATTGGCAATACATAGAAATATTTTTGTTCAATTATTTTGAAGTTGTTTTTGTTGAACAATTCAAATTATCAGACTGAGAATAATGACAGGTATTCCCTGAAATTCAAAATTTGTTTTCTCTCATAGCCTCCTCTCTCCCTTTCCTATAACCTGATCGTCACCATAGACAAATTATGACAAATATCAGAATTGTGATATATTTGCATCCCTGAAAACCAACTTCAGCCTTTGATATAAATGCATTATATCTGTCCTGTTGGAGCAGTCTGAGCTTCCGGAACACTACTATGCTCAGACTTCATGACCTGTGATTCCTTAAGTAACAAGTGCAGCCAGTGGAACCTGCAGTGTTGGTTTTCAAGAGCTGCTTTCAGAGAGGAAGGCTGACTGAAAGCTGAATTCATGAGCTTATGGTAAATTACACGGATGTGTTCTGAGAGGATGATATGTGTGTTATCTCCCCACCTTCTCAATCTAAACCACAAAGTTTACTTGATATTACACTGAAAGGCCATGCTCTCTATCTAGGTTACAAATGAATTAGAAGTTTGTGGCTAAAACTTGCATTGTTGCAGTCAAACAGCTCGTTCATTTACTTTATATGACTCTTTTAAAAGAGATCATTTAAACTTGACTTGACCCAAGAAAAAGTTTGGGTTGCAACAATGTCTCTTGTAGGGTGAGAATAGTCCCTGAGGTTTGCACCTAAAATACTAAATAATGCTGGTCTTGGTTAGATACATCTATAACAGTTGAGTTGCTCAAAACCCTTACTTCAGTAGAGATTGGCTCTTTAATAAAGTGAAAGAGGAAGTCTGCTGGAGTTTGTGTGTGGGTCATCTCCCACCAACACATCTCAGCAGTTTCCTCTCGACACCCGGAACGTTTCACATCTCTAAAGATATATGTGGTTGGTTACAGAGGGGATGCTGTAATTTTTTGTAACAGCTATTTGAGTTTTTTTTGTTATAGATTATATCTATTTTAAGATGTAGAATACAGCTTTTTAGATTTCTTTTTTAGATGTAGATTACAGCTTTTTAGATTTCTTGTTAGATGTAGATTATAGCTTTTTAGTTTTTTTTATTGTGTTCGATGTAGTTTGTAGATTTTTTTAGATACAAATATTTTAAAAACTTTTTAATGTTGTTATAGCTTTTTTAGTGCTCTTCAAAAATTCTCTTACTTTTTAAAAATTTTTAGATGTAGTTTGTTTAGATTTTTTTATTATAGTTCGTAGCTTTTTAATATTTTTATATGTAGATTATAGTTTTTTAAAGATTGTTTTTTTCAACGTTTTGTTTGAATATTTTTTTTGTAGTTTGTAGCATTTTTTATGTTTTCTAAAGCCTTTTTTTACTCATTTGGTTTGAATACCGACTTTGACCTCAGAGATATTTAGAAGAGTTGACTACTTCATTGAACGTGACACTAGAATGCTGCAACTTTTAATACTGTGCAGGAAAAGTGCAATCCTAGCAACTTCCTCTTTTTATAAACGTAGATGCATTGTATTACTGAAAATGCTCTGAATGAGGTCAGGTTTGTGTTAACGGTTTAACCCTTTGAAGGTAAAACTGTGATTCCCCATTTGAACCTGAAAATTGAAAAGGTTTTAATTGGAAGACAAACCTCTCAATAAAATAATGATTGTGCAGATTGCAGTCAAAAAAGGTCAAATAATAATGCTTTTTCTAAACATTAATATAGTGACACTCTAGCAGGGCACATTTCCTAATGCACAACCAGTGTCTGGCATCCACCCAGCTACCATTCTGAATGACACTGCTCACTGGTGGATTGGAGACTTGGAGACATGTGATGTGGCTTGAACATTACAGGTCATAATTTTTAAAACCATAATAAAAAAGGAACCTCCTGCGATTTTTATGTTCACCGAAAGTGTGAACCGTTTATCATTTCATCAGAAAGACAGTGACTCTTTACAGTGTAGTGTCCTCGTCACTGCAGAGTTGGCAGGTCCCACATACAGATATTTATTCCTCAGAAAATGGTGACAATGTTACCAAAATTATTGTCATTTTGAATTTATTTTTTAAAGCTCTATAATATGGATTAGAATTTGTATTTATGAAATTTGTAAGTAATGTTCTAAACGTATCTCTGGTTTTATATTTATACAGCAGTTCAACACAGGACTGGCTGTATTTCTGACAGTGTAGAGGTCAGAGTGTTATTAGAGAGCAGAAAAACAGATGGCTTTTGTCTTTGACTCCCTCTATCGTCCCTGACCCACTTTGATGTGTGTATCAGTTTCTGAAACAAAAATGTTTGTAATGTGGGAAAGTGATTCATCTCTTTACTGCAAGCATTTTTTTAAAGGATGTACTTCTGATGTGAAATGTCTTCCCCAACATGTCATTTCCCAAACGTTCTGATGCAATTTTTGCAGCATTTAAATACCTTTTATTGGGATTTTCATGATTTATGATGGGTAAAAACAAGTCAATAAATTGTTGCTTAAAACATATCCGAACGTTTCATATTGCAACAATGCTTATACTTCTACATGATTGTTGCATTATATTGTAGAGATGCTAAAAGTGTATTTTGTAATTTCTTTTAGCATTGAAGATTGAGGGAGTATTAAGTGCACGTTCACAGCCTGGCTCTATAAATAATCTGATTAAATTCTCTGCATGCTAGTAGTTTCAGTTTCATCGTCCACCTCTGTTTACTTTAACGAATAGTAGATGAAGTTCACCACACTTGAAAGTGCATGGAGAGTAAAATCTTGGCTTTATCGCTGTGTTCTTAGATGCTGCTGCCATACAGAGTAGAAGACGGAAGCTGTAACTCCAGCTCTGAGTATTACCAGAAAGAGCTGGGGATATGCTGCAGCAAGTGCCATCCAGGTCAGTGGGATCATATTACAGTTTGAATCTGTATGCACATATTAAAACACTGGAAGTGTTTTTTGTGTTCCCATCCAAGATAAAAAATGTCCAATAATATCCAATATCCAGATTAGACAAATTTCTAGAGTTGACTTAAATTTGGTTTCATCATGGCTGGACTACTGCATCGCTCTCCTAGCAGGACTTCCAGCAAACGCGCTTAAACCTCTGCGGATGATCCAGAACTCTACAGCTCCTCTTATCGTCAAGGAACCGAAGCAAGCTCATGTTACTCCCCTCTTCATCACTCTTCACTGGCTCCCCATTGCAGCTCGTGTTAAGTTCAGATCGCTGATGCTGGCATACAAAACTATCTCCAGATCAGCCCCTGTTTACCTCCATAAGCTCATTTACTTCTACATGCCCTCCAGAAGCCTGCTGTCACATGCCCGGCTCGTTCCCACTCTCCCAATCACAGTGCACCACCTCAGTCCCAATCAATCCCGTAAACCTTCCCCCGAGTTCTAACGCGTCCCCCGAGCACCTGTTTCATCATCATCATCAAGCACACCATATAAACTCACCTTCTCTGTTCACTCTCCAGTCGGTATTGAAGTCTGATAGTTGTTATCTTCCAATCTCCTACGTCTTCTCCTCTGCCATGGATGTTCCTTCTGAGTCTTCGTATGCAACGCACTGTTAAGGAAAGTGTCTTTATTCATCTTACAGTCATCATGGATCTGTGTTCACTCTCACTAGCTCTTTGCCTTATCACCACCCACGGAGGTTTGGACACTAACCACTTCCACCCCTCTCTCCGGGTCAACCAGGCTCACGCTCTTGTGGCGTTTTCCCAGAGAACCTCCATGATTTGTGCTTGTTTGAGCGATCCTCTGCTAGTTTGTTTTCTTTAGTGATTGTTGTAAATAAACCTTGTGAAACGAGATCACCTCAGTCTTCCTTGTCTCCAGCGTGATACCTGCGCTCAGAGAAGGAACAGCGACTCGTGGTTTCATCCCAAAAAGGCAGAAAATCTCTTAGCAGAACCTTCTCTCTCACTGTCCCTGGCTGTTGGAACAAACTCTCTGATCCAGTCAGGAAAGCAGCACCACTAACAGCTTTCAAAAAGCAACTGAAAACTCTTCTCTTCAGGGAACACTATATAAAACAAAACCCTTTTTTCATCTCTCTTCGTTATTTCCTTACTGCTATGGTTGAGTGATCAGTTGATACAACTTCTATTATGAGCGAAATGAAATAGACTTTGACTGTGTAATAATGTAACAATGTGTAACAAAATTGCATATTGTCTCTCCGCTACTGTAAAACGCTTTGGACAAAAGCCTCTGCTTAATGCATAAGTGTAATGTAAATGTATGCAAGCAATTTCCAGGGATTAATTGCAAAACTCTGTCAATGGACTGAGCACAACATTTATGTGAGAAATGCATAAACAAAAGAAACTGAACACAAATGGTATTTCACTGGTTCGCTGTTGCTGATAATTGCCTTTTACTATCTTCTACTACTATCTTTGCTATTTATAAATGTTTTTCCATCATGTCAACATTTTTTTGATTCAGAAAAACTTTGGTTCTTCATATCTCTCCAGGGACTCATCTGGAAGCACGGTGCACAAGTGAATCAGATACGATTTGTGAACGCTGCTCTGAGGGACTGTTCTCAGACACAATGAACCATCATGATAACTGCTTCAAGTGTGTGGCCTGCAGAGAAGGTGAGTCGGCTGAACATGTTCAGTCTGTACATGCATCATTACTGCCAGTTATTTGAGCAATCCCTAATAAACTCAGGGTTTTACCTTTAGAGGCCATCTGATTCATTAAAGCGTATTTTGTTACCTCGATTTGTTTTCACTTTGAAACATTCTCCTTTGTGTCTGTAAAGTAAAGTGTTATCTTTACTTTGAAAGAAACTGTGTTACTGTTAAAAGGTGGACCACTGAAGCGGAGCAGGATTTACAAGCCTGCTTCGACTGCATGGACTGGAGTGTTTTTGAAACTGCTGCCTCAGACCTAGATGAGCACACTGATTCGGTAACATCCTACATCAGTTTCTGTGAAGAGATGTGCACCTAGACATATGTGGCATATAACAACGACAAACCATGCTTCTCTGGTGTAATGGAAATATTGATACTCATGAGACATGATTTATGAATACAATCGCAAACAGCATTTTATTAGTTGTTCCAAACATGAATTAAGCTCATACCTTGATATCAGTGAAGAATGTGATCACATTACAAGCATCATGGAGGGAGAAATTAGAGGGAAAGAGGAGAGAGAGGAAAGAAGAGAAAAAGGAAAGAGACGAGCAGCGTGCACACACTTACACTCGCTAGGGAAGTTAGAGAGAGAGAGAGAGAGAGAGAGAGAGAGAGAGAGAGAGAGAGAGAGAGAGAGAGCCCCTAAACCCTTGAGAGTCCCTTCAGTATAAATCCCGCCTCTCTACGCCACTTCCTGTTCCCTCCCAAGTATATATACAAATTCAATCTTATTTGAGAATTACTTACAATAATTAAATATTCTATTACATTGGAAAACTCAAACAGCTTCATCTAGCCAAGGGAGCTGCCTACAGGAATGGAGACCACGCTTTGTACAAACAGGCCAGAAATACATTGAATAAGGAGATTAGAGCTGCCAAAAGAACATACTCTAAAAAGCTGCAAAAACAGTTTACAACCAACGACCCTGCTTTAGTGTGCTCAGGCCTAAAGACCATCACAAACTACAAAGCTCCAGCATCTTCATCAATGGGCAGTCAAAACTTGGTTAATGATCTGAATTATCCGATTGTCTCCCTGAACAGCCATTAACACCTCCAACACACAACCTCACAAACACCTTCAGCATAGACCATCTTCCCACTCCTCCTCTACAGATCAGCGAGGGTGATGTTTATCAGCTCTTCAGGAAGCAGAAGAGGAGGAAATCACCTGGTCCTGATGGTGTCTCTCCAACATGCCTCAGAATCTGTGCTGACCAATTGGCTCCCATCTTCTCTCTGATCTTCAACAGATCACTGGAGCTGTGTGAAGTCCCTGCATACTTCTAACGCTCCACCGTCATCCCCATCCCCAAGAAGCCTAAACTCTCAGGTCTCAGTGAGTGGATCACAAGCTTCCTGACAGACTGACAACAGCTTGTGAGGATGGAGGAATTCACATCATGCACCCGAACCACCAGCACTGGCACCCCCCAGGGGTGTGTTCCCTCTCCACTTCTGTTCTCCTTGTACTCCAACGACTGCACCTCGCACAACTCCTCTGTAAAGCTCCTCAAGTTTGGAGATGACACCACCATCATTTCGTCTCATCCAGGTTGGTGAGGAGTCTGCGTACAGACAGGAAGTGGAGCAGCTGGCTCTCTGGTGCAGTCTAAACAACCTTGAGCTCAACACCCTCAAAACAGTGGAGATGATAGTGGGCTTCAGGGGAACACCCCCTGCACACCCTCCCCTTACCATCATGAATAGGACTGTGACACCAGTGGAGTCATTCAGGTTCCTGGGCACCATCATCTCTCTGAACCTGAAGTGGAGCACACACATCGACTCCATTGTGAAGAAGGTCCAGCAGAGGTTGTACTTCCTTTCCCCAAGCTATCTGTCTGCGGAACTCTTAACCCTTAGCTCCCCGGACTCTGTTACCTGCACCTGGACTCTCGCACATTTCATCTCCTTACATTTTGCACTTAAGCACACTACACTTTATAGACTTTGCTCAACTGTTTACATTTCATCAATCCTTCGGTCTACCTCATAGGCTTATGTTGATTGCTTTTTGTGTTGCACTTTACTGTACTTATGTGGTTTGTATTGTAATTATGTTGTTTGCAGTGATGGCTCCATTGTACCAAAGGAAATTCACACACATGGCAATAAAGCTGATTGTGATTCTTATTCTGAAGTAAAACTTAACCTTTACGCTTTTCTTTTCTGCAGAAGATGGACTGATGTACATCATAAGCTGCTCTGCTGACACAAAAAGTGTGTGTAGTTGTAAGCCGGGTATGTTCTGCACGAGTCCCCCTACTGATTTTGGGTCGTGTAGAAAGTGCAAAAAGTTTAAGTCCTGTAAACCAGGGGAAGGCGCTGTTAAAGCAGGTATGAAAGCAACAGAGATATTTTTGTTATGTAATGTTATGTAATGTTAGATTATTGATGATGCTAGAACAAAATTTCAATTATAGATAGGTATATTTGATTTGGTTAATTTTTATGGTGGTTTGACCGAGAAGTGAATTGTGGGATTACTCAAAGCTGATAGGTGGTCATGGAACAAATATTTTTTTGATAATTGTATAATTGCACAGTAAATATGAAAATAGTAGTGCTTTCCAAAAGAAACAGATGAATTGCATGTTCCTCCAAAAATTAAGCGGGATTGATAAAAAGGTAAAAAGGTTTGCATGATTTTATATTGAAACATAAATGGCAAACAAACGGAGGAAAACATCGATGTTTACTACTCTTTAAAAGAATTAAAAAGAGAGGTACCTATTTCCCAAGACTTTACTTTTCGAAATAACTTTGTTTGGTAAACCGAAAAACTGATTTACGAGTGCGCACCCCAGTAAGGCAGGAATATTTGGCAGAGCTTAAGTATCCCAGATGAGCTGTCCGAGAGAAGGATCTGAGCTCTAGGGGGCGATAATGAGCATGATTAGGTCAATGCCCAGTTTAATTTTCTGCTCCAGCATCTCTCAAAACATGTTTGAAGAACTTAACTAAAACTGACTGAAAATTAGTTCTGTGAACATCTCTCCTGAACACAGAATCAAAGCAGCTCAGTTTAGTGATATCTTGATAGACACCTCCTACTCGACACCGCATTGAGCGATTTAAGCAGAAGTGACCGATGTGAACCCCTTGACTGATGTGAACGAAGCGCCGTTACGTCACGCGACTATTCAAGTAGCCAGGATGTTGGCAAGCTGGTCCAAACCACTGCCTCATGGGACAAGACTGCTATTATCGTCGTTCCCATTTTAATTATAACGATGAAAGGTTTTAGTTTAGGTTTATTTGTATTTACTTTAGTTTATATAGTTTAAACACTGAACATTCCATACATACATCACATGTACATTAAGCATACGCACATCCATACATCAGTATTATTTAGAAAAAAATCTAAATAGAATAGAGTAGGTTAAATATTAGTTAGTGAGAGAGAGAGAGAGGTTATAGTACGGGAAAGCTGTAAGTGAGGCAGTTAATCAGAACATGGAGGAAGAGCCATTGACAAAAAGATCTCAGTCATATTCTTGGGAACACTATTGTAGTAGAATTTGTTTTTTATTTTTGAATATTTTTTTAAAGATTGGCACACCTATTCACTCAAACATATAAGTTATTTAAAAAAAAAGCATGAGTTAATTCATTAATTTTGACAAGAAGTAAAATACATATTCAGAGTGAGAAATCTGATCAGTCAAAGGCTAATTTCACTGCAGCATTTATAACTCTAATTCTAACACACATTAGTTCTAACACTAATCTTTAAAAAGATTCTAAATCTGTTGCATATTCTTTTTTGCAATGTGAGTTTGAATGATCATGACACATTTATCTAGCTTTTTTTATCTAACTCAAACATTGCTTTAAATTATTTGAGGTACTAGTCAATGACTTTTGATGATTGTGTGTTTTTATAAACGCAGGATCACCTACTTCTGATGTCAAATGTGCACCATGTCCATCTGGAACATTTTCAAACGAAACCCGCAGTGAGGTTTGCAGACCCCACTCAGAGTAAGACAAACAATTACACGATAAAAATGGACTTCTCATAACTTCAGATACATCCCCTTCTAACATCATTGCGTTCCTCTGTCAGATGTAAGGTCTCTTCAGTTTTAATCCCCGGAAGCTCGACAGCTGACACTGTGTGTGAAATGATATCAACTGAGACAATGCAGTTCAAACTTAAAGGTTACATGGGAAATACTCCTCCCATGAGTGGAAAAACCACCATGCCTTCTTTGTTTGCGGCGAGGAGTGCAACATCACTGATGCCTGTGATACAAACTACAGCAAAGTCTCACCTGGACCATGTGACTCTCATCTTAAGCATTGGTAAAATAATACAAATCATTAGAGTTCATGATCTATTTAAAGGGCCTTTCAGACTGGCATCTGTATTCCGTTTCTAAAAACACTTGGGTCTGGTAATGGTTCATTGTAGCGTGTGTGTATACAATTCTTTTGTTTCCATGAACCGTTTCCAAATGAGCAACATGATATTTTGGCAGACGAGAGCATCCAGTCTCTCAGCTCGACAGGACCCATAAAAACTCTGAGATAACAAACGTTATTATGTATAGACAATCGCATATTTTGGCGAGCATTCGCAGACTGATGGCGCGAGAGCTTTCAATTTTTTCTTCTTCCACTCTCCATGCTACGTGTTTCCGGTGACGTATGTACGTAAGCGCCTCTGAAACAGATTGGAAAAATAGCATGTGTACACAAAACAGGGGGGATTGAGGAGAGGGAGCGAATGTTGTCGGTAATAGAATATTCTAGAGGTTCCCAATCTGAAAGGCCCCTAATACTTTACATAGCTTCAAGAGTCTATTTTGGGTATTAGTACTTATTTTATTTATTGTATTTATTACACCAGTTTTAAGATACTAAGCTACTATCGCTGTTTAGTAAGTTTAGTAATGAGTACTCGCTTAGAGTCTGTAGCAGCCAAATATATGCAAGTAACAGTCTGTATTTAACCAAAAACTAAGCAAGAGAATATATTTCTTTGAGGCCATCTGAGGTTTCTAGTGCAGTCAAAACTGACTATGACCACTGCACACTCACAATATGATGGCATCTAATTTGCTCATTTCATTCTCCGCCTTCTTGATCTGGGTGCAGCCTATCACACGATTTCACTCTCCATCCTCAGCGATGACCAACATAATCCTGACCTGGCTGAAATGCCTCTCTGATGGCACTCAGTTGATTCAGCTTAAATCTTTTGCACTCGTCCTTCCCCAGTCACTTCTGGTGTACCACAGGGATCTGTACTTAGTCTTCTGCGCTTCATCCTCTTCATCATCTACATTCTTCCCTTTGGTCACATATTCCATAAATATCAAATTCACTTTCACTGCGGATGACACCCATCTCAACCCAACCCAATGTCACTTTGCCTCCCATATCTCTTAATAATATTATTTATTAGTATGAATAAACATTTCATTCTAAAATATTTAAATTCATAATGACGAAACTTATTTTTGGTACCAATCTATACTTTCCAAACCTACCACTTGTTCATATTTAAATTTCTATTGCTTTTTAAAAGTGAATTTAAAATTTCTTTACATTTAATGCAAGTGTTCTGAAATCAAACAACATATTGCATTTTAAGATCTTTCTTTTTATTTTATTTTATTTAGAAAGAATTCTATTTTTACATTTTTTTTTTTTAAAGATGGGCTCTTCTTAGTTGCTCGTTGGCTTTTGAGGCTTGGAACTTTACACAATAATGACTTGTGTCTCACCAACAAAAACAAAAACACACAAAACCAGGTACAAATTTGTAAGTGAACTTGTAATAACCATCGAGCTTCTAATTAATCATCAATTCAGGACAATTCAACCTTTAGAGAGTTGGTTTTATATTTTTGTATATGTAGTTATTTTTCTTTTTTTCGATTAATTTTAATAATTTTTCTTCTGTTTTTTATTCATCCCCAGGTGCAGCCGTGGTGATTTTACTGGTCATGGTAGTGATGGTGGTAACATGCAGGTTACTCAAGAGGAAAGGTGGGTGTTTTTGATGCTGTTAAATATGTACCCAGATCTGAAGGGGCCTAACTGTGTGCGCTGAATGAATGCACATTTTTGGTTGGTTTTTAGACTTTACATGAACTTGTCCTGTTGTCTTTGCAGAATTGGAAAAAATCCCAGTCACAGATTTCAACAAGGTAACTTGTGATCAATATTTTTTTCTTTAAATTAAGATCAATAAAAAGGGTGATTTTAAGTGTCTTGTCTTAACATTTCTAGGTAAAAGTGAGAACTGTCAGCTTAGTGGTGACTTTGTCCCAAATGGTCTTAATGTACCTAAAATCATTTATCATATGATGTCCTTTGGCTCGTTTTGGGAGTTCATGAAAGATAATTATAAAGGGTAGTGCACTAAATTAATCATAAGCCGTCAGCCTACTGTATCCCTCAGACTTTGAATTGACAACCTTCCACCTCCCCTTCTCAAAACTCAAGCATTACTGCCAAAACTGCTTGCATATCCACAGCTAATTTCCTGAGTGTGCACTCGTGAAACTCTTGTCAGATGCATTTCTAGTAGGGATGCCCCAATCAGGGTTTTTAGATTTTCAATTTTAGTAGATCCAATTCGATCGTCAGTGTTTGAGTATCTGCCGATCCCAATTTTTTTCCTCTCCATAAAATTCTGATAATGATTCTAGATCAGATACATTTCGCCAATGCAATAAGAAAACAAAAAGACTAAAACTCATTCAAGCTGTCACTAGTCTCTGTTTCCATTCATGGACAGAAAACCATATACATCAAAATCAAAATAAAGCTTATACAAAATACACAGTATAAACGATGTAGCTAAAATGAAATAATTGCAAACTCAAAAATAACAATAGTGTGATAACGAAACATAAAAAATAAATGATCCTTAACAAAGGTAGGTGAACTAAGTTTGGTGACTTTTAAATAAAAAACTCACATACACACAAAAAATAAATTTTTGGTTTAACATTGGTGAAAAATTCTACGATGAAATGAACATCAGAAGCTTAATGGAACAATAACAAAGGAAATACATGTATATGTGTTATTATCATTAATTTACAGTTGTTAATGTTTAAATATTTATAATATAATATTTTTAGCCCAATACAGTTTTCCTGATTCCTATCATTTGGAAATCACAGACCAATTTATCGAGACAACGCTAATTTCTATTTTTTTTCAGGTGGCTATTGCTTATATGTCTCCATATATTTTCTAACCACTTTCTATCTAATGTTTTGAACCAAAAGACCTCCTATAGATGGGAAATTAACATGTTAGATGGTTTAATACCTGATTTGGTTATTAAAATAATAATAATTAAAATACCTGCTTTGGTTGTTATTATTATTTAGTCCAAATAAGGAAAAATGCTTTAACAATGCTAAAAGCAAAAGCTAAAACTTTAACAAGCCTTCCATTCTCCTGTGCCCCCTACAGCCACCTGCATACCTCATACCTCAGTGTTGGAAGCACTGCTACAATGATTAACAATCTTTTTATGTTTTAAATGTATGTGTTTTCTCAGATGGAGCTGGACCCCTCCCCGAGTAGCACCCCTGACTGCCAGCACCTCTTATCTTCCAACATGAAGCAGAATAATGCATCGATGACGTCATCAGAGAGTCAGAGTCAGCCAGAGAGCAGCAATGACTGTACAGAGGATTGTGCTCCTGTCTCCAGCCCTGTGGTCAACCTGAGCATCACAGCAACCTTCAACTGCCGGCTCAACCCAGGGAGGTCTTCTTTCTCTCACCAGTTCCCCGGGAGCCCTGAAACACTCTCACCCCTATCTCAGGAGGAAGCCAGCACCCTTTGCCAGCAGGAGGAGGGCAAAGATGCTCTGTGTTCAGTCCAAGAGAGCGGGGCTGTTTTTTACTGAGGATCAGGGAACTCGTTACTGGTCTATGCACTTATTTTCTGCACTCTGTTGAGATTCCAGGGGTGACAAGAGCCAGGGGAAAAGTTCCTCTACATTCTGTTTTTTTTTTTACGTCCCTTTTAAAAGTTTCATAAAACAGTCTAGGTTTGCTGGTGTCATTTAGTTGTACAGGGCTCCAGCAGAGAGCGATAACTAATCATTTTGAAAATTCTAAGATGCACTAAGCTCTAATTCTTTTTTTCTTCTTTGATTTCTTTACTGTTTACTTTTAGGTAGGGATGCAATGATTGTGATTTTGTGATTTTAGTCACAAGAAAACTCCTTATATTTAAAATGTTATTTATTGTTGATCAGTAACCAAATAGTATGTAAAGTAATAAATAAGTACCAACAAGTAATAAGAAAAACACTATAGTCCTTTTCTCTCCTTGGACTATGAAATAAGTGCATTTTTTTTAGATTTGTATATAGTTTATGTATTATATGTTTAAGATTATTGTCAAAGTTTACACTGACAATAAATAACAGAAAAATATGTGAACAATTATAATACAATGATAATAACAAGATTTCTAACTTGAATTGCAATAAGGATATATGATCATTTACAGGGTTTAATAATATTTATAATTATATTTCTGTAATTTATCATAATATTAATGTTATTAAAATCAATATAAAAGCTTACCATTAACTTAAATTAACTGTTATCATTAGTTTTCCTTCATACATAATACTTTTTAATAATAAGTCTAACATATCATCAAACAAAAGTCGAGTATAACTACAGCACTGATCCCGAAACCATTAATATTTAATTCCCATTTAAGTAATTTCTCATTTAAGTTAATTATGCATTACCTTTAAATGTGCGCACAAATTAGAATTTATATGGGACATTTTGCAAAAAAGTTTGAGCTTCATCTTCTATAACACATTGGTGTTTATTTGTGTACCGAAAGTAAGCCAAAACTGTCCACTTTAACCGCTTCTACAGAGAAAACAGAGCTTTACTGTTCGGTGTCTCAGCCATAATAATTCCAATGTGTGTGCCCATAGCCTTAGGACGTCTTATAAACCTGGATTTTTAAACACATTCTGCATTCTTTCTTTCTGTGCAACAAAAACAAGGTGTTGAGAATCCTAAATGATTAATAAACCGTGATTATTTAAAATGTGGAAATCAGTTAATCATTGCATCCCTACATGAGCTTCCAATAACCATTTTTGATTGGAACTTTCATTGAGTGATCATTGAAATAAAGGAAATGATTTTGTTTTTTAGCTTTCAAGTTCTTATCGGCCACTGATGACTGAAATACAGTATTGTGAAAACATATTACCCCTGATAAGCCTTGAGGTTTTGTTTTGTTTTACATTTTTCACTCTATTTCATTTAATCACAAATCGTAAACTCTATTTTCATGTATTGTATTTTAAAGTATATGAAAACTCTGAATAAAATAACTGTAAAAAGATCTGAAAAAATACAAGTAAAATACTTGGTGCTTAGAATACATTTTTTTCAGCACTGCAAACATGTTAGAATGTATGTATATAGTTGAGTATAGTTTTCTATATGTGTTAAACCTGTAAATGCTATATCGTTTTTAAGTTAGTGTAAATAACATTGTTCAATATTTTATAACAAATCTATACGCTGGTCCTAAGCTGTGAAAGCTAACGCTTGGTTTAGATTGCAGCAGTTTATCATGAAGTAAAGGTGAAGGTTTTAAAGGCAGTGTGAGTCATGGTGCGATCAGAAGAAAAAGCTGAAACAGGAACAACGATCTTCAGATGTGATGTGAATTATTCATCAAACGATGTTCTAACACACTTTACACCTGGTGAACAGAACCTGGTTTACTCCCGCTGAATTACGTTTCCTTCCTGGCAGCAGAATAAAAGCTGTTTTACAAACCGTATTGTAGAGAATACTCACAGGAGACTGTGTTTAACGTGAGGCCGAAGCGGCAGATCAATAGAGCTGTTAACTGACTGAGAATCACACAGAGGTATCTGATTAAACATCGATCTGGACTGTTTAAGAAAGCACTGCTCTTTCATTCATTCATTAATTATTCATCTATACATTTTAAATGTTTATTCACTTTGATACATTGAATACCTTTAAATAATGTTATTAAATTATTGGCAAGGATGTACATTATAATTGTATTTTTCCGAGTAGATAAAAATAAGAAGTAATGTTGTATACAATCTTTGATATCTCCAGATTTCCTATGTAGTCATCATTTTTCATCTGAATATTGAATAAGAGTCAAGAGTTTCATTCAGCAAAGATTTTTTATGATAAACTGTAATATATGTTCTATTTTCTGTATAGTTTTTTATAGCATTTTTATATCAAATGTGTTAAAACAAGAAGTCTTGAAGATGTTAGCATATGATTTTAAGTGCTGGATTAAAATAGAGTGTGAACTGTAAAATGTAAAAAATTCAAATTTTTTAACTAAACGAATTGGTACAAAAGCAATAGATTAAAGTGATTCCTAAAATACTGTTCTGACCTTTTCATTTTTTGTTTTTTTTTTTGTTATTTTGTCCTCGGGTTTACATATGACTTTTTGTTATGCTTCTGTGGTCCACTGGAAGTCACTATTGGATTTCATCTTCAGGATGAGTCGAGTGTTCTAATGCAGGTAGTTCAGGATGCACCACAGCTGCTCTTCAGTGACTCATTCTAGTGAAATAATGAGATAACTGAGATAATATTGTTTCTTCAGAAATTGGTTTGATTTTAAGGCTAAGGAGGTGAAGCAAAGTATCAAATACATGCTCTGATCACGCAGAACTTGAAAGAACTCAAGTGTCTTTTTTAATGGTTTGAAATGAATGGAAGAAATTGCATTTAATGTAGATAATTCTGCAGACTAATTGAGAGAAAAAGTTTCCCTAGATGAATATGTCATGAAATGTATGAATAATAATTTTGTACTTTCTTCAGGAGTTTAGAGATCCCGAATGATCCTGGTGACCTTGTTTTCTTCTCTATAAAAAGCAGCTTCATCTTATGCATTTGCTTTTTTAATGTTCAATAATTTAATAATAATTAAATTTAATAAATATAAACCTGACCAACAAAATAAATGTTCATTAATGTCAACTTCGCATTCAAAGTCTTAATAAAAACGTGGGACTTAATGAAACACTTTACACAATACGCCAGTAGAGTGCGAGCAATCGCTGTTATCAGAAGATGATTTCTGCCAGATCAGAGGAAGACGAGAGAGGGGGAACAATTTCCGCAGTTGGAGGGATTTAGATGTCATCCGTGTTAAATTCTATTTAAACATTATTCACAAAAGCTAGTATAGACAACGAGATCCCTTAAATATATAAGAATAAAGTTTGTTATTTACATTATTACAAAATCGAATGTTAATATTGGTTTAACTAGAGCTGTTAAACAATCGTGCTCCCCCCTTCCTGACTGGAGTTGGTTCGGTCCGTTGCTGTGCGCCTCTGGATCGAGTGTGGAGCAGAGAGCGGAGGGATTGTGAGGAGCAGTGCGCTTGCAGATAGAGACTTCAACGTTCAAGGACCCGACGTGATGAAAATGTCTAAATAAATCAACAACTTGCTGCCTTAACTATGTGACAGTCGGCTGTATACACCTATTGAGACTTCGGGATCGGTTTCGGTAAGCGCTTGAAGTTATAGTACCAATGTTTTGGAAGGATTGAACAGATGGGAAATCTGTTTACACATCCGGCTAGCTAGCTAATTATTTAGCTACCGGCTTTGATAAACAAGAGGAAGAAAGAAGAGAACGGAGGAGAAAGGGGTTGTTGAAGAGCAAGCAGCGATGATTATAACTTTTGAGTTATTATTGGACACAGACTCGTTTACTGCTGATTTAAACGGACTTGGTAAGATCCAATTAACTTCAGTGCAAGTCTACGGAGGCTCGGCGAGCAGCAGAGTAACCTAGTTTAGAGATTCAGGAGCTTTTACTGATTTTACTCATATTATGCTCTCACCGTTTAGTGTTCTTTCCGTTAATACATGTCATTTTGTGGTAGAATTTTGCAGGACTGTTGGGCCGAAATAATAATGTTAGTACGCTGTAATAAAGTCCTCCGGCACTTAACTATCCAAATAATCTGATTAATAATTATATATATATATATATATATATATATATATATATATATATATATATATATATATATATATATATATATATATATATATATATTCTTTTTTTATTTTTTTGTGTGTATTTCTGTAGTAGTAGCTATTCAATAAATAGATTAAAGAAGTTCAACAGAACATACATTTATGTTAAAGTATGTTAAAAGTAAAACTCTTCGCAAACACATGAGAGCTTAAATAGAATTATGGAGTACAAATATGGGATGAACATTTACATTAACGTTCAATGATCTGCATTTCAGGTTTTGTTAATTGGAAAATAAATATGTATCGCATCTGAATTTTTTTTTCTTCTCTAAATCTGCTTTAATCTTGTTAAATAATTTTGCCCATACTCACCAGTTCAAGTGCAAATGTATTTCTCTCTAGCTTTTTATTCCTAGCTCAATCAATTCGTTCATAGATGGAATTGAATTAAAAATATTTTATTAAGAAATTGTCATTCAAGTACCAGTACATACACCAATTTAAGCAAAAACACATGCACACAATTTAATGAAAAGAAAAACTAAAAAGTTTTAAAGTAAAAACAAAAAGAGCTTTAAAATAACATTTAGATTGTTATTTATTATGATTAGACTGTTAGGTTGCTAGGAAAACAGATGTTTATTTGTCAAATTCACACTCTGGGTTACCAAATTACATAAAATTTGATTTCCACTTGAACCAGTCACTGACAGTTATCAGTCATCTGCACAAATATTCAGACAATAGTGCTTTTTGTGTTTGCAGAAAACTTGATTTGCATTATATACTATATATTTTATGCTTTATTTTCTCAACACACAGCAGACCTTTCTTACTCTACTCAAATTTGAGTAAATTAGAAGAATGACGTTGAATTTGTTTTATCAAGAAAATACAGCTGTTGTTCTACAACCTCAGGGTTGTTGGTTCGATTCCCATTCTGCAGTCGTGGTCTTGGACTCGCCATCTCACCCACATAGCCTTGTATGAATCTGTGTGGCTGGTGGGGTATGTTTGGTTATGGGCAGGAGGCCATAGGCGTGGATTGGTAGCCAAGTTCTGTCTGCTATCAAGATAGCTTATGAATGAATAATTCACTAATAATTCTAAAGTGTCTTTGAGCTCTGGAAAGCTTTATATAAATTAAAGCTGTTTTTATTATTCATTATAAATGGATAATTTTTGTTGAGCTTCATACATAATTGTTTTAAACTCCTCTAAATATTTTATGGGAACTTGTTATGCTCATCTAATTTCAGCTGTTGTTTGAATTTACATATTTTGAACCCAAGTCATTATAAAATTTGCGATTAGAGAGTGACTTAGCAAACATTACTTGTTTGATAATAACTGGGTAGCTGTTGCAGAAGTGTATCACTTAATCTATCTTTATTCACTTTTTTTCTAGAACAAATCCTCAAAAAATTATTTCAATTTGGCAACCCCAGCTCGGCTGTTTAAAGAAGCTCAAGTTTGGTGCCTCCTGCTCCTTGCGCAGTACATGAGTGTGCCCTCCATAGAGTTCAATGGCTTGCTGTCTGAAGGACGAGCTCTTATGTTCCATCTGTTTGAGCATTTATCAAGACCCGGTCAGTTTCGGCTGTGAGCACTACTTCTGCCGTAAGTGTATCACTGAGCACTGGAGCAGACAGGAGCATCAGGGGACTCGTGACTGCCCCGAGTGCAGGAGGACCTTCACAGACCCCCTCCTGTCCCCGAGCCTCAAGCTCTCCAACATCGTGGAGAGGTACTCTGCCTTCCCTCTTGATGCCATACTCAATGCCCAGAGGAACTCGTATCCTTGCAAAGACCATGAAAAGGTTAAGCTCTTCTGCCTGAGTGACAAGAGCTTGGTGTGCTTCTTCTGTGATGAGCCAGCATTGCATGAACAACACCAAGTCACCACAGTAGATGAAGCCTACGAAGAGCTACAGGTGGGTAGGGGCCTGTCAGTGTTGTGTTTGGTATTGCAGTAGTCAGTTGGTGCTTTTTTATTATTTAAATATAGGGCTATGTTCAGACTACAAGTCTTAATGCTCAATTCCGATTTTTTTTATTTTTTATAAAATTGTATTGTTTTGTGTGCTCGTTCACATTACACACAATATGTGACTTGTATCTGTCCTGTGATGAACACAATCCAGCTTGCTGTGAGGTGCACCTTCACGGAAAATGGCTTTATTCAAAACGAAAGTAAACATGGACAAAAATGTGATTCGATTGCAATTGTGTGGGCTTTTGTTAAGTTCATTTCCAATTGTAGCCACTGTCATTTTAACCAAATCATATAAAGAAGAAGACAAAGAATGCATATTTATTAGTTCTTGTACTTCACGTTCCTTCCACTGACTTCAGCTTCGTCCTCAGCCATGATTGGCATGAAACTTCCCTGTCCCCACACTAGAGCTAAAAGTTGAATAAATGAGGTCACATTGCAAAAAAAACTGATATGTATGAATATAAAAAAGTGTATATTTAAGAAAATTATCGGGATCAAATTTGAAAACATCTTAATTGAGCTGTTCAGACGGTCATGAAAATATCAGATACAGGTCGAATATGGAGGGAAAAAGTTACGAATTTGGGTGACTGCAGTCTGAATGTAGCCTCAGGTCTATTGAGAACAGATTTCTGAGTGAAGTTTCTAGCTTTTATAGGGTTGTACAATAGTGAGCTGTGCAACAGTCTGTCACAGGAACAGTATGTCTCCACCCATGATTCTCATACTGGTAGACTGGCAAATAATCTCTGAGTGACGGAGAAATTAAGACATTTATTTTATAAAGCTTAAAAGAAGACATATGCAGTTTTCAGTGGCCAATCACAGAGTTGGCTGCTTGAAAAGAAAACACCCTGCCTGCCTGAACATTCCCGAAGTAATAGTATAATGTCACCTTAAAGTGTAGCTGTAAAGTATATATTTGTTGTAAAGTATAAGAAAAATATTACACAAACACACTACTGTTCACTTATTATGTTTTTTTTAGGCGCTGTTTTTAACCATAATTTATCTTATGCCTCTACTGAACATGTTAAGTGAAATTTTAGTTGAAAAACATTTCAGATCTTTTTTTTGTTTAGTGTTCATTGACAATCACATGATGAAGTTGTAAAATCAAAACTCAAAATATGATTTAAACCCACTGAAGACATCCAGATCAGACAGAATGAATAATGCATTTGCAATTTAATCTGAAACCTGATTTTAAAAGTAAAAAAAGACAGGGAACATTATATTCTGATGGTTGTAACTAATCCTAAAGACATATGATTACATTGAATTTTAACTGACAAAATATACTTTAATGTTTTTTCTTAAATAACTTAAAAACCCAAAGCACTGTGTGCTACTCATGCCCTGTATACGTACTGCACACGAATTAATCACATTAAAAAATTACTAAAACAAACAGTTTAAAGCAAAAGGTCAGAGATCTTTTATTTGGAAAAAGTAGCCCTGAATTAGAAATTTAAACCTAGCTTAAAAAGGGTTAAAACAAGCTGTTAGCCTCCTGTTTCCTGCTGACCATGAAAGGAAACTTCATCAAAAAGATGCAATTTGCAATCTTATTTTTCCTTTAGATTGAATGGAAGGATTGAATTTTGCATGGCACTTTGCCTTGGTATATATATGCAGTAAGACCAGTTTTAATCTCACCAAACATTTAATAAGGTGGAGAAAACACATTCTCTTTACACAGCATGCAGTAGTTGTAGTTCATCTAAATAGTTTCTGGTGCTCTTATATAAAAAGGTGCTGCCACATTCTCATTCTAAAGGATGGTTGGTGTAGAGCTATGATCTTGTGAGTGTCTTTGGTCTGTTTTTGAAGTAAACTGCACTCAGTTAATAGATGCTTCAGAATCTTTTAAATCTAAACCTTCTCTCCACAAAAATGTTAACAAAGTATGCGCTAGTCATTATCTTACAAGCTTGAAAAAGTATCAAAAATGTTCTGTTTCCTGACTGGAACACTGTTGCCAGCAACATTTCGAATGTATTTTTAGGCTGTTTATAAGAAGTTTCAGAGCTTTATATGGTTTGCTTCAGATGCTTTTTTTGGTTGCTTCATGCCTCTTTGTTTGTTTCACTCATCAACTTCCTGCTCAGTTCAAGCAGACATTTTCAGCATTCAAATGTTTCTCTCAAAAGTACCTAACATATGAACCCTCGTGAAAAAGGGACCAGATTGTGTCAAAATTGGGTGGGCTTGTACTTTTATGCAAATTTCCTTGTGGAAAAACAATGCACCATACTGTTTCAAGGTCAAGGATGCATTTTTTTATTTATTCCTTGTTATTCAAGTTTACTGCCTTTCTACATATTTATGCAGCCGCATCATACTTGCATAAGCCTGTGCATATTTTAAAGTCTTTGTGTTCAGTCATGAATCAAGAATGATCTCACGATTTGGACTTAAACAGACATGTTGAATCATAAATCAGATGCTGTTTGTGAAAAGAGTAATTTTTCATACTTTAACAAACACATCTAATTTGTCGATTTAAAAAATTGTTCCAAGCTAAGGCTTTTGTTTATATTTGCACAGCTTCTTTCTGCACAATAATCTGGTCTTTGCTTTTTTGTATTTTTTATTTCATTAAATAATGTTTGCTGGACTACAATAGCAAATTTACGGTGTGTACAGCTGCTTTCGGACATGAGGAGCCCTGCTCTTTATCTTAATAGACTCTACTGTTTGACATATTACTCTTTCGACACCTCCACCCAAAAGACCTGATAACGCTCATCGAGGTGGATAAAAGTGAAGTAAGTGTTTAGAGCAGCTTAGCCTTATCTATTTGAGTGTTTTATTGTCTGAAGGGATAATAGTGGCTGACCTGTAGATTAGTATTTCCAAATTTCCCTATTTGTTTTAATGTTACTACCCAACCAAGCACTTCCCACTAAACATTTGAGTAGGACAACTGAGTCTTGTATGAAACATTGATTAAACCATTGATGGTTGAACTTTGACTATACTTCTGACTTTGAACGACTATACTGCTGATGAGCTTTATGCTATATTAATCTGAATCCTGAATTCTGATCTTATTGGTTGAGTTCGGATTTTCAAGGACAATCCAATATTGTGTTTTTTGTTCCACTGGGAAACAAAGTTCAGCCAAACAAATCGAGACAAAGAGCTATCATGTGTACTGAGATTGAGCAGTTATAAAAAAAACAGCTAAGCATCGGATAACAATGAGTAACTTGTTGCATTTCAATCAATTTTTGAAGCAACATTTCCACAGCTGGAAACATGACACTATGTGAAATGAAATGGGATTGGTTGTTTGACATCCTGGACAGGTTTTAGCCAGCGATAGCTGCCAAACACACGAGACCTTCCCTAAGACTAGGAATGGAATGGAAACAAACAAACTCTAACAGAATAGAAACAAGTTGAAGCTGTTTTAATAGTTCCAATTATTACTGAGTGATATGACTCTTAAGTATTGTCACAATATTTAAAGGAAGTTTGTTGATAATGATATTTTGGATGGCAACTTTCAAGATTATACAACTGTTCACCATAAGTGCTAAAATTGTATTAAAATAAAACACACTTAAAATGCTGATGAAAAAAATCAACAATCAACAAACATGCCTAGTTTGCCTATAAATATTCAGTTAAATATTGATTAATTATTTTAGCACGTAATTTTTATTTTCCATCTGTGTAATTAGCATTTTTGTGAAATGGAACTGACAATTTTACTATATTTATAATAATGGTCAATGTTTGATCATTTTCTTTTAGTAGTTTAGCAGGCCATGTTACAGTATCTGATAATGTCACCTACCATATAAGTAATACCGTAGCCAGAATTATTACTGATGGTATAGCACACATAAGGGTTGTTAATGCCCCAGGCCTAGGCTTAGAGAATCATAAATATAAAAACACAAACTCCTGAACTAATATAAGATTATAAACTTACAGATGGCAATGTGAAAACGATGCCCAAAGCATTGTGCTCTTGTCCTGTCATTCAGTCTAACAGCTTTGACAATGTTTGCACCGCTACCTGTAGTCACGCACACTTGTTTATTTTTGTTTAATATTAATGTCTGTCTGACAAACCATTTGCAGTATTTTCCCCAGTGTAGTTGAGTCCAAACAGCTTCCATGCTGATGAAGTTGTTCTATTTTTTGGTGATTTACTCTTCCTCTTAACCATGCTTGCTTTCCACCTCTATTTTGTCTTCTTGCCTGTTCTTAAGTCAGAGTACATTCAAAGCATAAATCTTTTATGCCTAGTTAATAGTACCCTTATTATCCCCAACGATACGATTTGACCCAGTTAGGTGAAATTATCATCACCGGGTTTGATATCAGCTGTTTAATTTTAATGTGCAGAACCCTAAGTTGAAACCTGTTTTAGTGCCCCCTTCCTTATATATTTACTTGCAAGTTGGAAAAGTGGGCTCTCAGAAAAAAACTTGCTAATAATAAACTCTGCCTTGCAGGTCACAGAACAAACAGAGTTAAGAGTTCTTGACTTAATCTAAATTTATGTTTTACACCATATTTCTTTATGGTTCCAGTGAATCCGGACATCTGACGGTCATCATTTGATTTCTATCACTTGTGGAAATCAACAATGTGATTTAAATGGCAGAAAACATCAGAGTGCATGGAATAATACCAATGTCCTTGTCAAGAAGACTAAATTGAAGACTGTTCCAAGCAGAGATTGACATGTGAACACAAAAAGGTTTTTATATGCAAATAAAAATTATTACGTTTTTTGATTGGGGTAATTTGATGAATCTAATTTCAGCAGGAAACCAATAACAGAAACGTGTTTTCTACATAAAATCTGTACATATTCTGTATAATCAGATTACTAATGAGTATGTTTCACAGATTTATGACATAGTTATTTATTTTATTTATTTTTTTTTAACTTTTTGCAAACTGTAATGGCAAAACTCGACATTGGAGTTGTTGTTGAGTTGGTATTTGCTCTATTCAGCAGGGAAAAGATGCTAAGCCCCTTCTTGAGAATTAATAGGAGCAACATGCAGTGGTTGTCGGACAATTAGCAGAATTCTCTGTAGACACTCTTTAGGGACCAACCTAATTTTGAGACACACATTACGTGTTTATTCTCTTTAGCACTTTATTAGTCAGAGATGAATGTGAAACCTCCAGCATGAACAAAACCCCCTGGAGAGGCTAACCAATCTCTAATCCCAAGTTTGTAGCTTGTTCACACACTTGGAGCAGTTTGCTCACTCACAACCCAGTGAAAATGTCTTGGGAATTTCTTGGCTGCTCTTACGTCCACGTAAAACCAGTTGTCCTCAGCTAAATCTTTGGTTAAATGAGCTTTTGGATGTTGGAGGGTAACTTATCCAAATACATCATGAAATCATTAAAATATTTTTTCTTTTTATTCCATTAGCACTGAACATAGATTGTTATCATCTCATTTAAGTATTTTCTGTATGCAACTTTTTTGGGGTCTAAACAAACCGCCGCTGCATTAATAAAGTCTTTTTATTTTAAAAACAACACCGTTTTCAACTAGATTGCAATCAGTTTACCTCATCTTTTGAGGTTTTTTTTGTAACAAGCTTACATTTATAAGCATTTGCTTGTCAGGCATCCAGTTATTTGGATAATGTTCCTCAGTTTCCAGATACCTCTGACTTTAATTGCATGGAGTAATACATTTTAAAGGTTCTTAAAATCATGCTGCTCTCATACGATATTGAACATAATCTCTGATGCATTACTTGCCGGCGCTTATTCCATTGACTCAAACTGAGTCTGTTTCAGTGAGAAGAGAAGTGCATTGTCAAGTGAAAGAGAATGAAGGGTTGTTTATGTGTGAAGGGTCTCTTTTTATGACTGTCTGTTATATTGATGGATAGGGGGCTGTACTCTGATGTCTGCAGAAACATTGAGGGAATTGTAGAGACATTTTCTTAGTACATTTGTCATAAAAAGTTTGGAAGCAATTCAAGAGCAGACTTTATCATTTCAGACCTTATTGTTGCATTTATCATCATTAATCAGGTTTTACATCATCGAGCTGAACTTAAACACTGTTTAAACATGAGTCGCTGGAGAAAACGTTCTTGTACTGAAGTAGTTATAGGAAAAATCCAAATACACATTTTAAGCTTAATGAAGTTGCGGTTGTTCTCAGAGCACTTTTAACGCCTCTTTTGGTAGTATGTTGTACTGCTTTTCTATCTCATTCTTTTTCTTAATATTGTTTAATACTAATAAAGTTGCCTCTGACCAGATATTTACACCCACAAAGCCTCAAGAGATGCCCTGAAATCAGGTGATTCAGTTTTTACATGTTTTACAAACAGCAGTGCATTCTGGGGGATGTAGTTTTCTCGTCTGCACATGCCTGTCACATTAGAGCTGCATTTCGTTCCTACAGAAGACAGGTAGCAGGCTCATGTTATTTGTAATGTAAAAGACCCCTCCAAAGGTCGGATTTCACCGGATTTCACCTGCAGTCTGAACATAGACTTAGAACCTTTTTGTTTCTGTAGTCTATGCTGTGTTTCATAGTTTTTACTGTTTATGCTCATGGCATCTCCCCTCTAGTAACAAAATACATTCAGAGCTCAAACTGTTCCGTTTAAATCAGAGATTTAGGAAAGACTAAGGAAGGTAGGCTACAGGGAATATGTTGAGTTTCAGTCAAGGTCTTAATACTGCTTTTGAAGGTTTTCCCACTATGTTCTGTAGTCCGGTTGGAAAATCTGCTATGGGGCATGAATCACTCCCCATGTAGTGTTATTTTTTTTACATGAGGTAGCAAGAGCAATAATCAAGTTTCCATGGCGTCTCTGAATGTTAGACTAAGTGACCTGTTTTGTTTTAAATAACATTGAGAACCCCCTTTTCTGTTTAATCTGTTTTCAGAATAGTTTTTCTCATTTACTATTTTATTCTTTTACTTTGTGAAGGGTGTTTGTATGTTGCATTCATTCGATTTCCGATTCTGAAATGAAAATCGAAATTCAAAGTTTAGCTCAATATTCTTGTTTTACTCAGTATTACTATTACTGAGTGTAACAAACACAAAAATTGCCTATTTTTTTTTTATCTTAATGCACCCCCTAATTTTTTTCTTTTTGTATTTTCCTCTATCATAAGTATAGCAGAATCCATACCTTATGATGCCTAAAACTAAAATGCAGCAAAGTCTGGTTCATCATCTTTACATAAAACCGTTTGCTGGACCAGATAAACAAGCACACATGAGGTAAAATAAGTATGTGAGATGAGTCTGCAAGAGATCTAACTTTTTAACAATTGATGCAGTATTGCAAAACAAAAAAAATGAAATTCTTGCATGCATTGATATTTTCTTACATCCCTTGTGATTTGGAATAATCATATTTAGTAAAACATTTGCATTTAATTCAGATAGGTGTATTTCTGACAGATATAAAATAATTCTACAAAATCGCTTTCATGTCGAAAGTAGTATCAGTTTATGTGCTTTCTGGACATTCAAGTAAATATATAGGACCAAATGGACCTTAATGAAGCCATTAACTATGCAGAACTACTATGGTAAATTCTTCATGGCTCTCCTCCTCATTTGTAGTCTGTTTAGTCATGTTAGTGCTGCTTGCTTGATGTTTTTCTGCCAGTGAGCATTTCTGTAAATCCATCATCAAGCCTTGGGATGCAGGCAGGTCTAATTGGAGCAGTTTTTAGCTGCCCGCAGGCTCGTGTCCAGCGATAAACATATGTCGGCTCTCTCTGCTGACTCTCACAGTGCAAGGAGATTTAAAAAAAAAATGTTTTCGGTTGCAGTATATGCTTGTGGTAAACTGTTTGTATAATCTCCTTAACTTCACATGTCTCACCCCTGTGACCTATTAGACTGGTGGGATGCGGCAGCAGCATCTGCTTGCTCTCGCATCCTTTCATTTTCCTCCCAGGTACTTGTTTTTCTTTGCTAATGCACTTCGACCAGCCCTGCAGCATGGAGAGACATCCTCTTCAACATTCTCTGTTTTCTCAAAGGTTAAGGATGGATTTGTACAGAACCCTTGTGTGTTTGCTTCAGGAGATCGTGGGATTTCATCACAAACTAATGCACTCTTAGCCCAGAGGGATGAGGTTTTCTCTTAATGTTCTTGACATCACTCTTTTTCTGCCGTTTCCTGCTTTCTTTTAGTAGATTAGGGGAGAGCTGACCTTTGTAAGTATTTTGACGGAAGCCAGGAGACATTTGTTTAAGGACAAAAATGTTATACAACGCCCTCCTTATGAATCTGGGGGCTCTGGAAGGCTGAGTACTTATTTTTATGACTAGTCAATTAAATGTTATTTGTTGGGGGTTGATTACCAATTATGCTCAATGCAATGTAAGCACGCCTGGATGATTTTCCTTTTGCTAGTTAAAAATGTTATTGTGCAGAGTGAGGATGGTGGTAGATGTAAAGGTCAAAATGACCCGACTGCCTCACAATGGCTTTTACTTGTTGCTAAGACCCATATAAGGCTACGTTCAGACTGCAGATCTTAATGCTCAATTCTGATTTTTTTTGTGAAGTTCCGTGACCGCAATTTCGGGAGGAGCGATCAGATAATTAGCAAACAATGTACCGGTGTTTTCAATCCTTCTGCCTGCTCAAGATATAAAACTGTAACCACTCCACTTACAATTCGACGATGAAATGCAAAATTCCCTCCGCCACCCCTGTCTCCACATCTCACGGGGGGTCGGAGGGTTCTCGGGCCCGGATCTCTTCTCGCCTCGAGGCCCTCCCGTGGACAGCTCGCTCAGTACGCTTATCTTAATCTCGCCACATATGCTTGCGTTTTCTGGGCTAATTCTATGTAAGCGAACTCATGAAATATATATATATATATTTACATTTACATTTATGCATTTGGCAGACGCTTTTGTCCAAAGCGACTTACATTAGGGGAGAGACAATATGCAATTTGTTACACCATCAAAGTCTATCTCAGCTTCTCATAATAGCATTATATCAACTGATTAATAAACCTAAGCAGTGAGGAAGTAGATGAAGAAGATAAAGACAGAGGAGGGAAAAAAGAAGGTAGTAGTGTTTTTTAAATTTTTTTTATAGTAGGTGTTCTCTGAAGAGAAGAGTTTTCAGTTGCTTTTTGAAAGCTGTTAGTGTTGCTGCTTTCCTGACTGGATCAGGGAGTTTGTTCTACCATCCAGGGACAGTGAAAGAGAATGTTCTGCTGAGAGATCTTCTGCCCTTGTGGGATGGAACCACAAGTCGCTGTTCCTTCTCTGAGCGCAGGCTTCTGGAAGGCATGTAGGAGCGTATGAGCTCATGGAGGTGGACAGGGGCCTGATCTGGAGATAGTTTTGTATGCCAGCGTTAGCGATTTGAATTTAACCCGAGCTGCAATGGGGAGCCAATGAAGAGTGATGATGAGCGAGTAACATGAGCTCGTTTCGGTTCCTTGAAGATAAGACGAGCTGCAGAGTTCTGGATCATCTGCAGAATATATATCTGCTGATATATATATATAAATCAGATTTTTTTTGTGTGTGTGTGTGCGTGTGTGTGTGTGCTCATTCACATTACACATAACATGCAACCTGTATCTGTTTTGTGTATGAATGCAATCCTGCTTGCTGTGAGGCGCACATGCACAAATGGCTTTGATCAAAATTGTCCAGAAATGTGATGTCTATCGGAATAAGTTGACATAAAAGTTGAATAATTGCAACCTGGCTATTCAGGTCACATTGCAAAAGTATTGTATTCAGGACCACATATAAAAGTGGCCCGGGTCAAATTTGAAAAATTTGGAGTTGAAATATTCAGACTTTCATGAAAAAATCAGATACAGGTCACATATGGGCAGTCAGTCTAAGCAACATAAGTACAGGTATAAGACAAACTAACAAAACCACTAACAAAACAATTAACATAAGGCTATGAGGTAGAATGTTGTAAAGGTCTGCTTATATGTAAGTAATTTAAAAAAAACATATAAAGTGTAGTGTGTTTTAAGCTTTATGTTCAGCAGACTGATAGCCTGGAGAAAGAAACTCTGTTTTTGCCATACAGTCCTGGTGTTAGTGGCTCTGAAGCGGCGGCCAGAGGGCAAGAGCTCAGAAAGGTGTTGATTGGGGTCTAAAGTGATTTTGTTTGCCCTCTTTCTAACTCTGGTGGTGTATAGGTCTTGGAGGGAGGGAAGGACCTGTAAATCACCAGATTTGGGTCACTCTGAACGTAGCCTAAGAAATACTCAGAATTTTAGATCATGAGCTGTTTGCAGACAGAGTTATTATTAGGGACAGACTGAATCTGTGGCTGCAGATTGTAGTGCCTGGGGATGAATGCTAATATATTAAAGTGGCTCAGGGGCTGTAATCAGGAAATTTGAGCATTGGTGAGCATTATTCATTTCAATTCTACTATCAGAGAGTGACTTATTTCCAGTTTTTTAAAACCCTAAAAAAATCTGCACAGAAACCATCAACAACTCAGCAGACTTCATCTCGCTCTGTTTTTGACCGAACTTGGTGCTGTCAGGCTATGTTACATAATGCAATTTAGATGTGAAATATCTCTTAAACCTCCAGATTCAAAAAGAGGAATTATTGGTAACATACATAAGTGCCGCATGTGGAGCATTTCTTAAAACTATCCTGTATTCTTTTTAGATGGTGAAGAAAAAATATAATGGTAAATATTAATAATAAAAATGATTTGAATAATGTATTTATTAGTTTCTTTTTTAACATATATTGTAAAATTCACATGAATTAACTTTAGGTTTCTGCTAAGTGTTGAAGGTTTTGAGCTGGTGTTGTCAGCTCTTTCCTTTTTGGCAACATGTCTCTACTAGACAAGAATAGCTAAACCCTTAGTGCTGCTCAATGGCTGTCATTCAAGGGGTCCTACCCTTAATTTAGCATGTATTAAAGTCTTAAAATAACTTAAAAAGATTCACCCACCCATCTACATTCACAGTTGTGACTAGTGATTATCATCAAATATCCTCTTGGAGCCAGACTGTGTTTTAAAGGGTTTTTACATGAGTGTTAATAAGAATCTGCCCCAAAACGCCTCAAGTGGACAGTCAATGAACTGCAGTTTCTGTCACTTCCTTATCAGGCCTCCGGAGGGAAATATTAAGCTGTTTCTTTTAACTGGATGGTTCAGCTTGGGTTTTCGATACCAGAAAACATTATCTAAAGGAATCAACAACATTGTACTTTCTAGTGTCTTAGGATGGCGTTTTGTTCAGTACTTTTTTTAAGAATATATAGTTTCATTTGTGTAGTCTTGATTATTATGGCATTTATTTATTACTGTTCTCTTCACAAACATTGTACATGTTTTTCACTTAAATCTGAATACTGTTTTTCTGTAATGTATCATGGGTAGTGTAGTTTATGATTTACCAGTTTTGTTGACACAGTTTGCATATACACATTTTTTTTTAATTCAAGATCTTAAATCTTCTTGTATTGTGCGATCGATCTCTAGTGTTTTAAACAAATAAATCCCAGATTACACAGTTCCCCAATCGTTATGTAATTCACAGTCTCTACGACATTGTTCAAGTAAACAATGGGTCCCATTTGTTTGTGAAATGTGACATCTGGGGCTGAAATAGTGCTCCTAAATGATTTAATACAAGCTCAATGTTAATGGTTAGGCTAAAATAAGTCTCATTTGATTTACATCCATTAACTTCAAGTTCACCTCTATTGTAGCCTCCTTCTCTTTCTCTCTTTGAACCATTCCCTGTTTTATTAGTATTATTGATATTCCTCAAAGCTAAGGTTGCTTTGAGAAAAAAGCAAGACTTTTATCTTCTGAGAATTTTGTCAAGGTTTGTATTATCCCTTCGGTTAGTGAATGAATGCGAAGCCACCAAGTGGTAAGTGAGTGGTGCTCATGTTCACACAGGTTCAGAGTCATGAGGGACAGCAAAACCATCCTGTTGTTTTAGACACATTACATGCTTGGTGTGAAGCTCAATACACAGTGACAAAGCATAAAGCTAACTTTCTCCTGCTGGCAGCTTTGTACAATTTGTCGAAATTTTGATGCAGTCTTATGATTAGATAATATTTATTTCCTGATGCTCTTTGGGACAGAACAGAACCAGCTAGTATTTTACATGACTCTGATTTGTGTTTTAGTAATTTCATGGGTTATCCATTTCCAAACTTGAGTTCAGGCTCCTGATTGAGCTTTGCATTTACAGAGCGTCTGTCAGCGGGCAGCTGTAATTGTTTTAATTGGATTTTTAGCAAATTCCATCCAGCGTTTCATGAAAAGTGGATTTGTATTTGAGCACAGATACTGTATGTTGATATGAAAGTGGGCCTCTAAACCTTTCAGGCTTTGGAAGTCTTTAAACACATTCTTACACTGAACCTTAGATTTGAGGGATTGGTGCAGGAGGGGACAATTACACTGACACTGGTTTTACAGTATCTATACAGCCAAAGATTTAAAAAATGTTTTGCTGGTTTAGCTGAAGTTATGTTTTTAAACCATGAGAAGATGTTCTCAGAGGGCCAATATTATAGAAACACAACTTTATGAAAGTGTTAGGACGTAAATGTGTCCACTAGTGCTCTGTACACAACTATATTAGAGTGGTTTCATGCCATGGAGTTTTTTTCTACAAAACTTAGCTAAATGGGTGTCATGAGCAAATCACAAGCTATTTTCAACTGATCGCAGTATTGCTTCAGTGATCACATCAATGCGATTGCAGTTACACATTAGCTTAACATTCGACGGTTTCCTTTTTACAGGGATGTTCGTCTGCCATTATTTGCCCGCTCAAAAGAACTGATATCCTGGCTCTATTTCAGGATGAGCATCTCAGCGTCAAAGTCTTCACCATATATCCACAGATGAGCCGCAGAGTTTTGTTAATGTATGGTTGAGTTATGTTGCTGCCCCTCTCGCTCATGTCATTGACAGTGTAGGTGATGATAGGAGACATGGCATCACAACGAATTTATATCTTCAGTAACACTATGCTAAAACAGCATGAATCGTTAATGCCCCCAAATGTTTTTAACTTATTAATATAACAAGTTAACATGTTAAATAAATCATGTTCAGGAGAGCAAGAAGGTCAATATCACCTCTTATTATATTATAATAATATTGTCCCTTTAATTTATTTGCAGTATACTTCTTTTCAGTTTGCAGTGAATCAAGGAAACAATCTAAATCTAAATAACATAAAACATTTTCTGATAAATAACAGTGACAATGACAGTGTCAATGACAGTGCTTGTAAAGGATGTAACAATCACTTTTTCTGTCATTTGCTTTCATTTAGCTGTTGTGGTTTATTACCTTCATTTATATCCTCCCCTGCAATAACTTTGTAAAGGTTTGATTGCATATTGATTTTTTTTTGTTCTTTTACAACACTAGACTTTGACTAGCTATACTTTTGTCTCTCTATTCGTGTTTTCTGTTCCCATGAAGTTTAGGCTTTTGTTTGGCCAGACACAACTCCCTTCATAAGCCTGGATCCATAGAGCTCCTCACCCCTCATTAGATTCAGGAATTAGCAAAGATTACTGACCATTGTTTGGTGGCCAGTGTGAGACTAGGATATAATTCCCTGTAATTCCGGCCTGTGATGAGCTCCAAATGACTCAATTAGACACCCCACTGATTGACATTTTCTGGTTTGTTTAAACTGCCAGTGATTTTACAAAATCTGTTCTCCCTTTGCATCCGTTGACATCTGTGTCTTTAGAGACAAGTAAACAAAGTGGAATCATGGGTCATTACAGCACAGAAGAATAAACCATATTAGCTCATAGTCAAAACAGTTTTAAGAGCCCTCGATATTGATCTGTCTACATTCAGGGTGTAAAATGGACACAGTCACCACCAGTGATGGGAATAACGGCTCTATAAATAAATGGATTTACTAAAGGCTCTACTTTTTTCAGTAACGCATAATCAAGCCAATTACTGTTTTATAATTCATTTTATAATGCCGTTACCGATACTGTCCATAAAATGCGTGTTATATAAGCTTGTATTTGAGAACACTAAAGTGATTTTAACGCGAGCGGCATCTCTCAACCAGAGCACCTCTCAACCAGAGCACCTCTCTGTGGTTTGAATGTATGTGTGTGTTTAGGGCTGGAGCGGGACACATCCTGATGATTTGTGTGTCTGTGAACATGATGTTCCTGAAAGAACGCGATGATTGGCGGACGTAGAGTGAAACTTCAAGCGTTTGCCAGTCAGGCGGGTCTTTATGCACAAACACAAGAAAGCATCAGTCATAGACAGAGAGTTTCAAAATTTAGCTAAGCACTACTTTACCCTCGATGAAGTGAAGGCACTAATGTTTATGTGATGTGCAACCTTTGCCCTGGAAAAATACCTTTCTGCATCGGGGATTAGTAACTCAAATCTAATGAAAGCTCCTAACATCGTTACATGACGCTACCGAATCAGTGGCTAAGAACACAGTTGATAATGTTTGCTCTGCTAACAAAGGTGGAGTTGAAGTCACAAAAACCAAGCAAGTAAAACTTTATTTTTCTCCTCTACAAACAATTTTAACTCAGACAGAATTCAACAAAATAGTTGTTTAATATTTAATGTTATTAGTTTATTTTTGGTACATTTCTTCTGAAGGATTGTTTGTAGTCAGTAGTTATCTACAAGTTATATTCTGTGGAATAAATCTTTAAAGTTCTAAACCTGCAAAAGGCCTTCGCACCTTTGTTGATGCAATGACACACATTCCCTTTTGTCCATATTTTTGTAATATTTATGGGAGTAATCGAACAACTCTGTACACTCGGACACCATCATCATAACCTTTTCCCTACCCATTCTGTTTCATGCTGACTTCTTCTGCTGTATTTCCTGTCGTGAGTAAACGCGAGTGTGTATCTAGTACCACCCAGCTGCTCTTTAATGTCTTCAAAGTACTCTGAATATATGATCAAAGGAACCAGCGTTTATTGGTTGACTATGAAATCATTCACTGAACTTTTTTCACTTACATTGATCTGACAGCCAGATCTGCCATGATTATTTTGTGCTCGTACATACACATCATTTCCCATTGACTATACTCATAGCTGTGTGTGGTGGCCTTTACTGGGCTTTTAAATGCACACTTAGTGATTTAAATCACTTGAATTGTTTAATTTTCCTCTCTCTGTTTGGGAAACTGTGAAGAAGAGAGATGTTCGGAATATATCTACACAACTTTAGCTAGTGAAGTTGAGCCAGTCAAGATAGCCACAACCTTTGTGAGATTGACCAGTTTTTTATGCCAGAAAAGGAAGCAAAAATGGCATGCATAGCAAATATTTAATGATAATAATCATAAGATATGCTCAAATTTGCCATTGGAGTTTTATTATTCCAAAACTGAGCTAAATGTCTGCTTTGGAAGTTGTGTGTGTGGGCATACCGTCATGTAATGATCAGGTGTTCAACTTGAAGTAGAGACTTTACTTTTATTTGTTTTCTAGTATCCTTTTAATGATCACATATCTTTAACCATAACAAGCTTACGTTAACATTTGTCTCTATTAAGTAGGCATAATTTACTACTTTCCCCAGGATGTCCTATATGAACTGGCTGAGCTGTAATGACTCGACCCACCGACATGATCAGATTTAAGATACTCATGTTAAAAATGAGAAAAAATTACACATGTTTAAAGCCTGGTAACAAGAGGTTTTTTGTCATTTTGACCTTGAGGGTACTTGTGAGAAATGCCGTCTTTTGTCATTCCTTCTCTGGCAATATTGGCTGGTTTTTGACTCTGTGGTGAGGACAGACAGGCTACAAGGAAAAGGGTCACGCACACAAAACAGACAAGAGACGGAGCTGTTCCATTAATTCGTGAGTATTGGATGGAGGATGGTTTAGGTGACCAACAATCTCGCAACATTTAGCTAGCGCACTTTCAAAACCGCTGCATGAATGGAAACCTGACAGTTCGTTGCAGTATGTGGGCCTTGCAGGACGTTAGTCTTGTGGCAGCAAACATATTATGAGCGCCGTCAGTGTGCTTCAACTTGTCCTTGCTTTTTCTATTCTCTTGCCACTTTGAGACAATGATCCACATATGTCTTTGCGTACCAGCGTTTCTCAGTTTTACCCAAAGTTAGACTGAATGAATGCAATTTCAATAAAGTGCGCTGTGATGCCTAAGTAGCTGTCATTGCTCACAGAAGCTCAGCGTTCCCCCGTGAGCGTGATGTGTGTCGCGTGCGGTAACGTGTTCATCCTTTGTGCCTTCTCATAGCCATACAAAGTCTTATTCATACTTCGTTTAAAGTATATCCGCCACAACAGGAAAAACTGAAGCCACGTTAATTGCATTATTCTTTTATGCATTACACATTTCAAATTAACATGCGTTAATGCGTTAATTTTGACATCCCTAATATATATTTTGAAGGCTAATTTTGCCATGCAGCACCATTGAAATAAAGTAAACAGCTCTCTGTTGGTCTTATTTGACAAATGTAACTGAGGTTTGGAGTTAACAGTGTTCATAAGATATTGGTCATAGAAATACTTTTAGCAATCTGAACATTTTTAACCTGGGTGAGCTGCTCTTTTAAAATTGTACATCAGAGCATTTCTGGCCGTATGTTTGCTACACATGTAACCAGGCAGAAAAGATGTGTGATGGCCTCAGTAAAGGACCTCTTACTTTGCTGCTTGGCCTCTGTGAATTGTTCTGACCGCGGGGAAATCATTCTGCAACGACCGCCTGCAGCAAGTTACATGTTCTGATACACGTCTCTTGGATTCATCTGTGCTCCAGCTGACCCCTTCATCGCTCCACATTGTGCTTTGGCATTTATTAAGTCCATGAGGAGCCCAAGCCTGCTTTCAGCCAGATTGAATGGATCTGTTCAATAGACCACAGTCCACCTCTGAGACCCTTGAGAAATATGGCCCATCATTCAATAAGCTAAACTCTCACACATTTCACTTTTTTGTATTGTGCATTTATTTTACATGATCGTTTTAAGCTATGTATCTAAATCATTTGAATTTTAAGGTTTATTGCTTATCTCTCGAACTGTCTCTTAAATACTCTATCCATTATAACTTTTCAAGTAAAAAATTATATCCATAAGATTAATTTTTTCAAGCATCGATTTTTTTTTTCCTAACCTCTTCATCTACAGTTTAGCATTTTCCAAAATGTTATAATATATTATATTGCTAAAAATATATGGCTAAAAATGGGCCTTTCTAGACCAGGAAAGCAGGGTAGAGCAAATAAATAAGTATTCCTCTTTGTTCACTTGCTTAATTTGTTGTGCTCCATCAGCCTGTGTATTCCTTTCGTATAATCATATCCATACGCTTGATGTTGGATCAGTGGGGCATGCCTATACAAGCACTAGCTGAACACATTTTTGTAAGCTAACGAATTAACCTGGCTCCACACCAAGATTGAGTGTTTGATTTTGAAATATATCTGTGGTAAGTTGCAATCTTGATGTTTTGTTTTCAACACCCTGTGATATTAATCCTTCAGATGGGTGGGTATGTAGGAAGTTTCCTCTAGGATGAGAGATATTGAATTTTGACAGGAGAAATTAATTCTTCGCCTCAAAGAACCAGTTTGTTCCATCTGGGGATAAGATCAAATGGAACTGTTGTAGCCACAGCAAGGATCACTTAGCATACTGAAATCTTCTCAAGGGTTTTAAACAGAAGCTGTGTCCATTTTATTGTCTCTGTTTAGTTGTTAGGTTCACATTCAGCCTGAAGCTAGTTGATGAACAAAGGATGAACTGGCTTTTACATTATCAGACACGGCAACGTTACATTTACAAGTTTGCCTGCTTATAATGTTACGCCCTATGTCTCTTTATTTGTTTAAATAGAATTTTTCCAATAGTGTGGTTTACAAAACAAACAAATGAAACTGTTTACAAGAATACCAAATTAAAAACCAAGCAAAAGAACACTAAGTTGTGCCAGTACAAAAGCTATCTACCAGTTTGGAATTATATAAAAAATGAAACAAATAAAGATAAAACATTTGTTTTTATTAATTTGTAATGTGCAAATACTATGTCATTATGCTTGCAACATCGTTTTAGAGGTTTTATTTAATCCTGAGAAGCTTTTTAGATGTCATTCTTAGTATTAGGCTTTGCCACAATCCCTCTACTGTAGGGTATTTTTAGTTTCCGTTTTATGAGTGCTTTTATGTCATTTTTGTTGTATTACAATACAGTTATTAGTACTGCTGACACAACCAGGATACTTAAAATAAATATTGTACTGAAGGACTGGCATTCTGACATCTTAATCCAAGATAATGCTGTTGCTAACGAGGCTATAGCCAGTTAAGTTTATGTCCTACTCAGCCAGTGTTTTCCAGTCCACTGCTTCTCATCAGCCTCTCCTTTATATATCCTTCCACTTCCTGCCAACAGGATCATGAAGCCTTTTCCCCTTTCTGGGAATTGCTGGTGTGCTTGTGTCTGCATAACGGAAGACCACACACCGTTGTCTAGAATTAAATAAAAGTTTAAACCACACAAATATATCGTTGCTTTTGCTGTGAGAAGCTGTGGTTGCTGAACATAGCTTTTAGGCACATTATTTAAAAGTATTCCAGGCTTGTAATTTAAAAAAATAAATGTGCCCTAGGTATCAAAATTTTGCATTTAAAGGTGCAGATTGCAATCTTTGGCAGCCATTGCCGATGTTTGAAATCATCCTAGAGAAACCAAACTCAAAGGCACCTCGTTACTACCTTTAAAGCTTCAACTGATTTGGCCAAAAGTTCTCTTTTGGTACCTGCTGAGTTGGATCAAACAAACTGTCCAGCAGCATTTTTAAAAAGGACTGTTAAGAGTCTTTAAATTTTTTGAAGTTTTGAAGAGATTTCAACTGCCAATGAGCAATAGAATGTGACTGAACTGTAGTACCTCGACTGGCTGCTGGTAGTATTAATACTTAAACCTTCAGCCACTCCGAACTCTTTGCTATGCCTAAATCCCTCCTCTCTAGACCCATTTGTGGTCTCATTTCCATGATGGTGAGGACTGGCTGTCTCTATTCTGACCCTCCTTTACTCTTCTTACGAAAGCTATGGGTGACGTCACACATGATACGTGTTATATACAGTCCATGATTTAAATCTTTGCTATTTGCACATTTGCTATTTGCTTTTCTGAAATCGCTGTTCAAGAGATTTTCAAAAGGTGTTGACAAATGACTTGTCTTGACAGGACATTTTTAAGCAAGCTACTCTAGGCGATGGAATATAGATATTAGTTAATGTCGGTGGTTTGAAAGATACACTGAGTTTAGTTGCTTCAAACCAGACATGTTGACTGCTGGGGGGTTTCAAAGCTCCTTTTGTGCTTGAATGAGGAGGCTAACTGAACTGTCAGTCCTGCCTAATTTTTTGTTTTATTTCTTGTTCCCTTCTCCACAAGTTCAATCGCCTGGAGCTCTTTGTCTTTTTACACTCATGGTGACTTCAACAAGTCGTTCTGGCAGTTTTCAGCAGAATCAGCATGCTATTAATGTACTGCCTGCCAAAAATGCGGGTTTTCGCCTTATGTGGCAAATCAACAACGCCCTCATGCACACCATCTTCTATAAATGATCTTCTACACAATGCCATGCCTATTTGTCTTTTCTGTTTTATGCATGTTAAAGTTGTTTACATTATAATTATCATTATAATAATCATTTTATAACTTGTACACTGTAATCACAGATTTGAGCTTACTCCAAAAATGTGACATAATTAGTTACATCAATTGTTTAAGTATTGAGAAATTGTTTGTTTTTTCAAGTTTGTATTTAAAATAGTTTATTTAAAATCATATATATATTTTTTTTATTTTATTTTTTTTTAAATAAATATTTAAGTCATAAATTGTTATAGTAGCAATCTACAGTACTATAGTAATCAAAGTTTTCTTTCCAGCACTCAAAGCATAGCGTTGTGTAACAAAAAGGATCTGCTGCCAACCTTTAAACCATTTTAACACATTTTATAACTATTTACAATATTTATTAATTTGTTTATTTATTTTTTCATTTGATTAAAATATGCTATATTATTTATTTTATAACTATCAACTATAACTATTATTAATTAATAATGCTGTGCAGTTGGGGCAGTTGTGGTGTGGTGGATAAGGAGATTGAAGGTCATCGGTTCGATCCCCAGATCCACCGAGTTGGAGTTTGTGTGAGTGATGAAACGCTCTCCATCTACAACAAGCACAGCTGTGGAGCCCTTGAGCAAGGCACCAGTTTCCTGACTGCTCCATGGGCGCTGCAGCCATGGCTGCCCACTGCTCCGGGTGTGTGCTCACATTGTCTTTATTCAATGTTGTGAGTGTACACTGGGATGAATGTAGTGTTGGATGATGGCTGTACACTGTTAAATGTAGAGCACAAATTCCAGGTATGGGTCACTCAATATCTAGCCAACTGTTCACTTTCACTTCACTTCACTATTTGTACAGTTACAATTGTGTGCAAAATGTTTCAGTTTTGCTCTTTCCAGAGAATTGAAGATATTATATATTGAGTATTCCTCTGGATAGAAACTTTTAATTTATTTCATTCATCACAATAATTACATTAATCAATCATATAAACATACATCAGGACAGAACTGTGTTAAATAAAAAAAAGGGGAAAGAGGAGAGAAGTAATTGAGGGGGAGATAGAGGTAGAGAAGTTTTGGAGGGGGAAAGAGAAGGTGAGAGGTAATTGTGGGGGAAGGAGTCAAGATTGAGTTGAAAATGAGAATAAGTAAAATAATAATATTAGATACCTACCTTATTACATCCAAGTAGTTCGCATCTTTCTACAGATATGCATACAAATATAAATATACATACATACATACATGCAGATAAACACGAATAATAATAATAAATAGAATAGAATAAATATATAATAATATAATAATATATATATATATATATATAAATAATATACATACATATACACCTATACATATATACATATACATACACACCATACATACACATACATATATATACACACATAAGTAATTGAGTGTTACAGAACAGGTGACCTAAACCTCAAGCATCTAGCAGCGACCAAACATCCCAGGTGTCGTGACTAACCTTCTATGTCCCAAATGAAATGTGAGATCTGCCTCAGGCCAAGTCCCATATATGGTCAGGAACTACCCAGATATCCAGCCCACCCCCTACAGAACGACAAAATTTGGGGCCTGGGACCCGGAGCCGGACCCGCCCCACCTCCCCTGGTAAAGTCGGCAACCCCAGAGAGCAATGCCCGGGCCCCAGTGGGCCCGCTGCAGCAGGAGACGACCAGCCCAAGCTAGGTGGGAATGCAGCCCCTGACAGTGCGGGCAGAGACTGGGAGGCCCCACCCCAAGCAAGAAACCTCCATGCCCACATCCCCCCGCGGTAGGGCCCCCAGTCCCGGGCACCTCCGTGGACCCGCCAGGAAAAAGGGAGGACGGCTAAGGGAGCAGAAAGGGGTGGGTAGGGACACCACTCCAGACGCGGCAGGACCACCCCCCGGCCACACCCCGACCCCATGCACACCAGCAGTCCCCCAACACACACTCACCCCTACCAGCAGCCCCCCAAACCTAACCCCACGCACACCCCTACCAGCACCCCCCCCTCCCCCACCCACTAAATCAACCCTATCCAGTCATCCAATCATCCATCCATCCATCCATCCATCCATCCATCCATCTACCCACTCATTCAATCTTCCAGTCCCGAGCAGTAGCCAGCCGCTCACCTGCAGCCCGCACCCACCCCCACAGCCACCCATTTTTGCGGGTGTGCAAAATTTTGAATCCATCCAACTGTTTAGGATAATACATTTTATTCTATATTAGTTCAGTAATAAAGAAATGCATTATTTTAATAAACGTTTTTGTTATTATTCATACAAACCAGATAATGTTATGACACATTATCATTTTTATCTTTTGAAACAATGTAAATACACGCCTGCTAGAAGAGTTCAATTAGAACATGAAAGGACAAGACCGGACCGAGTATTCTGTAGAGGAGACCTGGCAACACCTATTTGATTCATTGATTAGTCCTGTGTTAACACCCATAACCTTAAAAGTCAACAGATTCTTATATTTACTTTTCACACTTGTTACAAATACATCAGGGCATACAAACGCCATTAATGTTACTCTTAAATTGAAAATTGATTACAGTTGAAGAATCAATATTTTTTTAATCAGCATGTGACAGACGTGAAATCACACTCCTTGGTTCTTTATGGACTTTATGATTGCATGCTCTATAAATTGTCTGCGGCTCAGCTGAACTATCAAAATGCTGCAAGCACTTTCTGTGTGCTGTGGAAGTGATGACGTGCAAAGGCTCCAAGCTGCGTGCATACATGCCAGCGAAGACTCTGCTGAGACTGGGATAAAAGCAAACATAAGCATTCATGGCACCGGCTGAGCACATTTTGATCTATAGAAAAGCGCAGTGAGATCTCTGACTGCATCCAAATTATTGTACTTTCTCGTCATAATGTCTTCTCTTTATTCAGGCTGTGTTGAATGAATAATTTAGAACAGGGTTTTTTTTTTTTATGTCAGCTTCCAGAGCCGAGGTCAATGGAAATGTTCTTTCCTAGTTTCTCACCAATGCTGCCATAATGGGAAGAACACTTAAGTGAACATTTTGGATGAGAAGTGATACACTTATTTGTTGTTTACTTGGTCATGGGGATCTTTTTCGAGTGCTGGGTTTTATGGGGAAAGAAATCTTACCGCCACTCTTTTACAATAAAATTTGATTATAGATTTTTATAGATTTAACTGTATATTTAGATTAAAATTGCATGCATTGTATTTACAGTATTAAATTAACTATTGAATAGGGTTTCTGCTTGGTCTTAAAAAGTTTAAAAGACCAAATTTTAGACATAAAAAAGTCTTAAATTAGCTGTTAAATAGTTTTTCACAGGTCATAGAAGTTTTTTCTTGATGCATGGGGTTGCCAGGGATTGAGAAAATGCTCCTAAATGCTAAAAAAATGTAATGATTTTTACGGTTGCCATAGTCTGAGAAAAATCCTTAAAAACATAAAATTGACGTTTAGCTGTTGCATAGTTTGAGAAATGGCTAATATATTTTTAAAAGTATATTTTGAATGAATATATTAGGGATGGCAGATATTTCCATAAAATGTGGAGAAATGCTTATAAGCATTGATTGATCTGCCCAGGGCTGCCAGAGATTGAGGAAATGCTCATAAATGTAAAAAAGAAATGTGAAAATGCTCATAAACATTCAACTTTGTATAAGCCATGGTTAGGGTTGCAAAAGTTTTAGAAAATCTTTGTGAATGCAAAAAAAAAAGCTGTTATCTCCACTTTTTAGTTTTTTAACAACAAAAAGTGTCTTTTTATTATAAAAAAAAGTACCAACTAATTACCCTTTGGCACCTTTTGTTAACATTTTGCAGGATAAACTGCATAAAAAGGACCGATTTTTACTGCATGTCTGTAGTTGTCTGCAGTTGATTAGATAAGAAAAATATCTCTGGGCTGACATTTTTGGGTAGAAATGAGAAAAGTTGTTGCAAGTAGTGATTGAACCTTGGATTTAAACATTGTTATAATACGAGTGTTCATTTGCATTGCTTGGGAAGATGGGATTGGTTTCATCTTCTCTCATTTTTAAGGTCTTTGTGTTTTTGCAGTGATGTCTAATGAACGGACATGTTGTGTCCTGACAAGTGATTCACAGCGAAGACCAAATGACTCACAAGAGACCACCGGCCTCATGATTCATGTCTGTTCTTTTTGGTTGGCTCGTTTTGATTGGACCCTATTAAGCAGGCTGGGGTGCGAATGAAACCTTCACTCGCCTGTTCATGTGTGATTTACTCACCGCTCATAAAAAGGTTGGACAGAAGCGGCCTTGTGCACCCAGCCTGTTTATTACTGCAGGTCCCGCTGCCATCCAGAATTATGATAGCAGCTCATGCAAGGTTATGCCACGCGTCCTTGATTGTCTATCCTTCAGCCTCCTGAGAACGCTCCAGTTGGAGCTATTTGGCAAACGAATTCTCATGGTCACAAATAGGTCTGCATGAGACAGCAGACTGCATTTTATGTTGTCTGATTATCTTTGATGTTTTCAAGAAAGGAAGACATTCAGTAATGGGTTTTGTTAATCAATTGCCAGCATTAATTCAGACGGGCTAATGGGAAGCCCATAATTAGCATGTAGCTGATCGTATTCCAACAAGCTTGCTTGGTTCTTTCTTGCTTGCTTTCTTTTTTCCTTTTCTCTCTGTCTTTCTTCTCACTCTATTTTTCTTTTTCCTGTCTTACTTTATTTCACTCTCTCTGTCTTTCTATATTTTCTTTCCTTTCTTCTTTTTTTCCTTTCTTTCTTTATTTAAGCACTTTTTATACAAGACTCTTAAGAATATGTTTTGTTTTCTATAATATGATCTCAGAGATCTAGTAACTGAGCTCAGGTTTTTTTAAATTACACATTCAACAAGCTTAGATTTGTGGGTGTGACAACAAAAGAGGCGTTTTAATACGCAACAATTTGGCTCTTTAATAAAGCCAACTAATGCCAGATGCTCTAAATAAAGCTTATCTACTTAAAATCACAGAGCGATTTGTTGAAATTCATTCAGCCTAACTTTGTGTGAAACTGAGGAACAGCGGAACGTCAAGTGTGGGTCACTGTCTCGAAATTGTGAGAGAAAGGAAAAAGCAAGGACATGTTAAAGCGCACTTACGGTGCTCGTAATGTGTTCAATGCCATGAGACTAATATTTCTTTCATGTGAACCTTAAACGCTCGCAAACTAATGGATCAGATCCGTCTCTTGTCTGTTTTGTGTGTGCGTGTGCGTGTGCGTGCGTGTGTGTGCGTGTTTCCACTGTCAAGGTATGCTGCATTAAAATAAAAAAAGTTGAAGAAGTAATAAATAATAATTAATAAATATGGTGTTGAATAATGTAATGTAAGAAAAATATATTTTCTCCTGCTCAGTGGTATTGCCAGAAATTTTGGAGTGAACAGAGGACTGTCAGCCTAAAGTTACATTCAAACATGATTTTATTTCAGACAATCTAAATGGAAGGACAGCACTAATAACACACGGATGAAGATCACTACTGCAATTGTTCTAAGGTTTAAAGACCTAAAGTTTCTTCCCAAAGATGAAAGGAATGATGGCAGAGAGTCCTGGAAAAAGTCTAAAGAGATCCCAGACTAACAGCCACCAAATGATTTATTGCAGCTATGTTATTTACTTGACAAAACCAGTTAAGGAAAACTGTTACACTGTAAACCAGTTACAAGTTAAGGAAAAAACAATAATATTTTGAATTTAAATAGTTTCTTTGTCTTCAATTTACATTAATTATTTACATTTTACATTTATAGATTTAAAAAAAAAATTCAGGTGTTTGGAATTAATCGCAATTAATTTAAAAAATTGTGCGATCAATTATTTCATTTATTTTAATAGATTGGCAGCACTAGTTATTTCATTTGCTTATGTGCCAACATAAAAAGCTAATCTGCCAATCATAGTGCTGCAGCTTATTGTAGTCATTTATTTAGATGGGTTTAAATGGAATTCTTGAAGGTCAAGCCAAGCATTAGAATGCAAAATGGTGGGATTAAAAGTAACAAGGCGAATGGTCTATCCAGGAAGCGGCAGTTGATGACATTGCCTTGGTTTTGAGAAATCAGAAGAGAATGCCCAAACTGATCATTTGCAATCCAAGTCAAAATGTATTTGTATATCTTTTTTTTTTGTCCCTTACAAACATGACTCATAAAGTTGATCAGAATGATGTGAAAGCTCATATATATACATTCATGTGAATATTTCAACATTCTTTTAACTCAGTACTTACTCTAAAGTCCCAGAGAATTTGAAATCAAAGTTTATATTTATCCTTGTTTATTCCATTTACATTTACAAGAGTGAGAATAATGATTTATAATCGTTAACTTATTATTTAAGTCTAATTTACCAACAATAGAGTAACCAATTCACTTGCTTATTAAGGTATTATGTTGCGTGAGGAAAACACCCAGAGCACCCCAAGTAAAAAATATGACATATGATATCAACAGTAATTCAACTACTTGCTACAAGACAATGTGAATATGAGTTCTGAACAAAGAACATGTCCAAATTAGAGGGTGGTTCTTTGCCAAAAATGGAGTCAAACCAGAAACTACTGATGTGTACCTAATAAAATGGCCAGTGTCAATCCCTACTGTAAAGCCTCCTTATTGATTAACTCATGTATCCTTAAATATAAAGCAGTCCCCTTAATTCTCTCTTTTTTAACATTTTCTGTCATTAAACAACATCATTTTGAATGCTTTTGATCTGAGGTTTTGGCACATGCTTGGAGTGTCTTGAGCTCGCTTGGTTTTTATTATTTATGCACCTTTGATTATCTTCACTCTCATCAGACAGCAGTTTGAAAGCTATCTTTAACTGCAAGACAGGTTGCTGTTTGATGTACCTGTGAGTAATAGAGTTCATTCATTCACTGAACATTCAGTGAAGCGGAAAGAAGTTCAATTGAATTCCTAAAGGAAAACACGCATAATTTTTTAGCATCATCATGTAAACATTTCAACTAGGTCTGTATACGAAGTGTAAAAAGTGAATACGTTTTTCTGTACATATCTATAGAACACATGCTATGTTGAAGAGACACTTGGCAGTTGTAAATCTTTCAAATCAAAAGCTTGGATTTCTTTTATGTGAGTTGTTTTTCTTTAGAGTTTTGCAGACTGTTTATAATTCTTACTTAAAGGTGCAATATGTTAGAAATGAGTCACAATGACAAAATGAGACGATAAGGAATTATGTTCATCATTATTGAAAGTTTTGGTACAAAGAGAATATTTGCATTTAAAATTTTTATTTTTTTAAGTAAAACAAAAACATGGACATGGCTTATTTTCTCTATTTGGTTCTCTAATCACTAAAGCATTACCTGGTTGCCAGATCATACTGGACTGTGCACACAGTTACTAAATGCTATAAACCTCAAAACTTTTAATTCTTTATAATTAGAAAAGCCCATCATGATAACTTAAGAAACAAAACAAGGACATGCGTAAAAGATTCATTTCATCCGAAGTAAGGTAGCATTAGAACTATTACTTGATTAACTTTAAATACATGATTAACAATCTGGAAATAAATTTGGCTACACAAAATTACCTTTCAAGCTCACAAATAAAGCATAAACATGGTTAATGAAAAACATACTGTGTATAAGTCGTAGCTTGCCATATAGTACATAGTATAACGTTGAGCTGCAACATCTCGTCTCTGGAGTGGAGGAGGCAGATCCTTTGGGAGGTAGTTTTTTTATTTTTTTTTTTTTTTTGATGCAGTGCCAATTTTATCAACAAATGTACACACTGCCTCTTTAAAGATGTAAAACGTAAGCAGTATATTGATTATAAAGAGTATTTAAATTCAAAACTGAATGGATAATATGAAGCTTTATTGATTTAGTTGTACTGATACAACTTAAAACAACCTTTAAGTATGTTTGTTTTTAGCAAATGGCATATACGTTATTTATAAAGCGTTCACCATCTAAACTTTTTGTATTATTAATATATTCAACTAGCGTTTTTATTACATTTTAGAGCCATTTCTTATAAGTGGGATTCTGCTGTATTTTTCTAGGAGGATATTTATTAAATGCATACACAAACATGAGCTAAGCTAGAGAAATTCTTGCAGTTGACTTTCAGCGACCTCTTTATCCTGCCGTCTGGCCTCCTAGGGAAATGTCATATCAGACTTACTCTCGCCCGCTCAGATTGATATAAATGTGGGCTGCCCCTGACCTCCAGAGCTTCTGGCAGTTAAAACCAACACACTAGCTGCATTGTTTAAATGAGTAAAAGTGCTGGTTATGTTACCCACAAAAAAGAAATCTTCCATTCTGGAGCTTCACAAAAAAAGGGCCTTAGGTGCACGTTAGAGGCGTTTTTAGATTTTTGGTAAAGCTTACCTAATACTGGTTCAGTAATAATTTACAGTTCCCTCTAAGTGCACTGGCTGGTTGTGTTGCATTTATCTGCTGTATTAAAAACAGCTCTCATCTATCAGGAATGCAGAGTGAAACCAGGTGATTTCAGCTCTTGAAAGAGCTTAGTAAAGTAATTCTCTGACGTTTAGATGGTAAGAAACTAATTGTTTTCATGTCTTTAAAAGTAGTATTTTTACTCGCTGGAGTCTGATACTGTGGAAAATTCTGAGCACATGAAGTGTCAGTGTGCTGCTAATAGCACTATGAGCTAATGAGCATGTTAATTGGATTTCATTCAATGAATCACTAGTGTCTAATGCTGAAATGCAAGTTAAATGCTTCTAGGAGGGTCAAGTTTATATAATACATCACCTTCTTAAACATGCTTGAATTACTTCTAAAATAATAATTCAAGACATTCAAGTACACATTTTGAATTGAAATGTGTATTATAAACATTTTTTTTCTCAAACAGTGCAGATGTGAAATATTCATGTTCACATGCTTTTTGGAGGCTATTGTGAACTTTTTTTTTTGCCTATTCATATTCTGCCTGGAGGCGAGAAAACATGGCTCCGTCGTCCTGATTCTGCCACGTCCACTGCTGCACAGACCCACTTTCCCTGACACGGAGCTCTCCGGAGACTTGCTCTTTATTTATTTATTTATTTCCTTCCTTCAGTTTCCAACCTTCAATCTGCCTCTTTCTCTGTCCCTTTCTGCGGGTTTCAAATTTTTGTCTGCAAAAACATGAATGGGTTCCCCAGAGGAGTATTATTTTTGAAACCGTGCAGTTTAAAAAAAAACGATCATGGGGAAAAGAGGCTTAAGGATGCAGTCATTTATTTAAAAAAATAACATCAGAAGTACATCAATTTAGTTACCACAACTTTGCAAAATGTAAAGGGGTGTAAGAAAAAGTTGATTTTGTAAACTATTGCATAATTTAATGCAGCTATACATGTATTGATTCAAATTGGGTTGAATCAGTTTTTTTTATTAGGTAGTTGTTAATTTATTTATAATAAAACATTTCATTCAATATTTTACTTTTGTGTTGTACTTAAACCCTCACCCACTATGTAGCAGCCAACCCACACCTAATCTAAAGCAAACTAAACTAAAGCAGTCATTGAATACTTAGAGGTTCAGTCATAGGTTCGTAGCTGTTGGAAGCATTCTTTGATCGTTCACAAACTTTTTACTACCACAAAAAAATTAATTTAAGCAGTGTTAAAAAGGGGCATATATACTTAACATATTTTGTTGTGGAAACCAAAGTATTGAAAATATATATATTTTTTTTACAATTAATTAAGTAATTTATGATTTTTCAAAAAGCACTTGGAATTTGCATTTGTGAGAAAAAAACTCTATGTATGTGAGATGAAATGCTCATGTTCGAATTGTTAATTAAAATGTATTTTGTTAATGTGAAATGTGTAATAGTATCCAGAAAGTGTTTTCCTTATCATACTTTTTCAAAATATTGTTACAGTATCAGAATATATTGTGATATGTATGGTATCGACAGACTCTTGCCAATAAACAGCATTGTTGATTTTAAAATCAATATTGAACATTATAATCATATGTTTATTATCTTTCTTAGATTTCCTGTACTTGTAGAAGCCCTTTTACCCATTTTTCCTTCTCATTCATTTTTTTCCCCCACATTGGTCTAATCAAAGTTTTCCATTCCTTCTTCAAAGATATTTTGTCCAACAAAAGAAAAAGATCACCAAAGCATCATGTTTTGATTTCTTTGGACATGGCTTGAAGAGTGGAAGTGGGATTTCACCTTTAATTTAAGTGACTAAACGCCAAATATTACAGTACTTAATTCTAGTATCATACAGTAAGATTTCATGCTTGACTGATTATTTAGTTGAAGAGAGTCTGTACTGTATTTGCAAACTAACTGACGTCAGAGGTTGCTGGATTCATGAGCATTAAATGAGGTGATCTTATTTAGTGTGGTTTTCTTACAGAGGGAGATGAAGGAGCAGCTGACGTCTCTGCAAGACAGTGAAAAGGGGCACACTGAGGCTTTACAGCTGCTGCAGAGGCAGCTCACCGAAACTAAGGTACTGAGCAGTCACAGCACCACATTCTCAACACTGAAAAAGTCCATGGCGTTTTTTCCTATTTATGAAACGTGATTTACATTTCACAAGAAGCTAACATTTTCTTCTGTGTGCAAATCAAAATGTAATTGTTTTGAGTGTAATGTGTTTCTAAATTTTGGCTGTACTATTCTTTCCTAGTGACCCTATTATGCAAATGTTAGTGATGTTCCCCCAATGCGTACATGCCTGAAGTTGTATTTACCGTTTGCGCAGTCTTAAGGTAAGGCCACATTGGGGTGAATTTAGACATGAATCTTCACCGGGTGTGTGCCATGATATATTCCTAATTTTCAAATGCTGTCTTTGAACGAGACAGCACAGATCTGGACAAAAAGCAAAAAAAATTGTCTCTACCATGTTGCACTTGTCTTTCGTTAGACGAAATGGAACTGGGTCTTTTGTTGATTTTTATTCTAATAATTCAGTTGGCAATCTAATAGTAAAATGTAATAAATCAGTTGGTTTTTGAAATCATTTAAATAAATACTCTCACCACTAACTAGCATTAGGTAATATGTGATGAAACCAAGCTCATCACTATTGTTGAGACAAAAAGCAAATTGGCAAAATATCTTCATAATTCATCATCTCTACATCCAATTCTGCCTCTAGGAAATACACTGCTTTCTTCTTTTCTCCTAGTGTTTGCATGTGAAATCCTTTGACAATGTCTTTATGCTCCGTGTGTGCGCATTAACCAGCGGTGGTAGATTTTTTTAAACTAACTCTTCTCAGGAGTTTTGGAAGACAGACAGCTGGAAGGTTTGCTGAAGCAGCATTAAAGTGCTCTGTTAGCCGTTCGCCAATATTGTGCATCAAAATCTCATCAGCTGAAATGGACAGACTTTGATTACATTTTCAATCAGTTAAAAGCAAAGTTTGACTGAGGGCAGGTAGAACTAACATAATGTTTTATATCAAATAATTTTAAAACTATAATGTTATGATATACAAAATATTGCTTGTATTACATATCATGATATTCTTAAATGTAATTGCATTAGAGGGACACCTGGGGATATTGGAAAAGTATTTTATTACAATTATTTTTAAGCAATTTTGTGACAGAAATTTGCAATACAATTATTTTTTTCCAAAGCTTTTTCTGTTATTTATATATAAAAACAATTAATTAAATGTGAATTACATACACATAAATATGAGCTCATGTGATGCAACAATTAATATAAATAAATACAATGTTATTAAATAAAATATTCAACTACAATAAAACAATCCTATAATGACTGATGTATTGAACTGTGCACACATATGAAACCTGGTGTAAACAAACATTAATTTAAAAAAGCAGTAACAAATCCAACAAATTAAAGTGTAAGTCAAAGAAACATCACAAACATGAAAACCTGTTCAGTGAACAACACTGACTGTTAAGACCTTAGCTAAAAAAAACTGGCTATATATAATTTTCACATGACCATGTTTAATTAAGTAACCATGTAATTGCAGTCTTTCTGATATTCTCAGATTCCAGAAACAATTTCATTAACAATATCATAGTTCATGAATTGATAATGCTGTTGTATTTAACATGATTAACATAAATGATTTAACATAAATGATTCAACTCTGATGTTTACCCAAGTCTAGAAATCTTGTTCAAGTAATCTTCCACTCTGTTGTAGCTGAAGACATTGTCATTATTGAATATAGAAGATTGTTTAGGTTTTAACCCAGTCGGTCAGTTTTCAGGGACTTTAAAACATTCAGCAGATCTATTGAACGTTCCCTTGCTTTATATGAAAAGCACGTCTATGTTTCACCTCTGACGGGACTCCATTAAACCTCATCTGCGAGGCTGTGTGGAAATGTAAAATAAAGCTCAAACTGTCCACTGCAACATTACCGATTCTTGGCAGGTCTCTCACTCTGGCCCTTGCTCATTTCATCCCTTCTATTGCTCTCGTTTCTGTTGAGATTGAGTTTCCAAAAAGCAAATAGGTTTATTGAGCTGTTCCTTAATCGTGACACCTTGTTTTAATCATTGGAGAGAGAAGGAGGGAGGGAGACCACAGTCAATAGAGTAACCAAGGATGTCACATTGCTCTTTCTTTGTCTCTTTCTCTCTCTCTTTCTCTCTCATTCCTTTTCTCTCTTCTCTTTATTTCATTCTTTCTCTCTCCTCTCTTTCTTTCTTCATTATTTCTTTCTTTTTTCTTTCCCTGTCTCTCCTCTCTTTCTTTCTCTCTCTCTTACTTTCTTTTTCTCTTTACTTTTCTTTTTTTTTTCTTTCTGTCTCTCGTCTCTTTATTTCTTTCTCTCTCCTCTTTTTCTTTCCCTCTCTTTCTTTCTCTCTGTTTAAACATACAGTACAGACAAAAAGTTCGGACACACCACCTCATTCAAAATGTTTTTCGGACTGACTGACCTTCATTTCTTAAAGTAATGATATAGCCACTTTTTTTTCTTTACTTAGCTGTTTTCTTGCTGTAATACAAGTTCTAACAATCTATTCAGTGGGACAATCAGCTGTGTCTCCACCTAACTTCTGCACGACCCAACTGATGGTCCCAACCCCATTTATAAGGCAAGAAACCCCACATATTAAACCTGACAGGCCTCACCTGTGAAGTGAAGAGCATTTCAGGAGACCACCTCTTGAAGATCATCAAGAGAACGCCAAAAGTGATCAAAGCATAATCAAAGCAAAAGGTGGCTTCTTTGAAGAAGCTAGAATGACATATTTTCAGCTGTTTCACACTTCACTTGTGATATATACAATTCCACATTAGCTAATATATAGTTTTGATGCCTTCAGTGTGAATCTACCATTTTCAATTTTCATAGTCATGAAAATAAAGAACATTTTGTGAATGAGAAAGGGTGTCCAAACTTTTGGTTTGTATTGTATATCAAAACAAATTTGTATGACCCCACACTGTATACCCCCTACACATTTATATTACACTCAAGGTGTTTGGGTCTATTGCATCAGGGGCATGTAAAAGTGTGAAAATGGTATATTCTTTACCTTTATTCTGTCTTCCCACATAATTATAAATCAGACATAAAGATACAATTATGAACATTATGACTTACATGTTTGTACATTTTTCATAAAAAAGCAAAGTAGTAGTATTGGAGTCTCAATATTGACCGCACTTATATGAAGGTAAACTTATAATTTTGCCAAATTGTATATTTTTAATAATGGGTTGTTTTTAGAATGCAGAGTCTGTTTCAAAAACCTTGCATTTCTTTTAATTTCTTAAATATTGTCAGGACCCATTAATCCTGAAATTGGAATGAATATTTGTGTCATGTTTCAAAGAAAGCGGACCTCAGATTTTTCAAGGAAAAATACTTAGCCGTTTCTTAAGCCGACTTAAACAAAGATTGCTTGTGGTGGGCTGGTTTTGTTGCATTGATCTTGCAGATTGCTTATTTATCTTCTAAGCAGATTAAACTGTTTATCCTTCACAGCATTTCCCGGCTGTCCACTAAAAATGTAGATGTTCATATTGACCCGTCAGTCGTGTCCTGGCTGGATTTATTGATGCACTGCCATAAAATTCTCATAGAGACGCTTGAAATTGACATTCAGAATCCTCAGTGCTGGCCAGACTCTCCTGCAGAGTTAAGAGGAGTCCGGCTTATAGTACATGCCTCTCATACTCTGTATTCTTTCACACTCACTAACTCACTCTCTCTTTCTCTCTCACTACCTTTATTTCTCTGTCTCTCATTCAATATTTCTTTCTCTCTCTCTCACTACCCCCTCTCGCTCTTTATCCCACAGCAAGGTTTATTGAGTTTAATATCTACAGTTACGAAAGCAGAATAATGTATTTGACCTTTTTCATAGCTATAATGGATTGAAGGTACAGAGTCAAAGACTGTTCTTTGTACAACAAAAAATATATTAAGATCAACTACCATTTATCATATGCATCTTCTAAGCATTTAAAATCTTCATAAATATACCATAGTTATACTGTAACTGATTTCTCCAGGAATAATTTCAATGAGCTTTTGATGGTAAAGAAACGCTTATTTTATTGCCATTACGTTTTATTGCACATTTGTTTTGACCAAAATAATGTATTACTTTTTTAATTTAATTACAAAATAATTAAAATAAAAAATATCAATGCAAGAAAAAAAAATTGTTTTTTGATTTAGAAATTGTCGCACTGACATTCACTAGACCCACGTGTCTTTAAAGCCAGAGTCAAATCGGAATCGAGGAGCCCGAGGAGGTATTTCTCTGATTAGCAGATGTACGCATGCCACTGGGAGGCTCAGAGGATGTGTTTACTGCCTTTAAATAGACCCCGGCGAGACAGGGGCCCTTGGGGAGAGTGGGTTTAAGCGTCCGGCTCAGCTTCAGCATCCCTAAATCCTATCATCCGTCAGACCACAGTTTCCCATGCAAATTCAAGTCCTTGGCTATGTTTGTCAGAAGACGTTCATTTGGGAAAGCTTTTCCAGGTCTTGTCCGAGCTGCAGAATGTTTGCTTCAACATTCTCCTTCTTTACATGGATGACCATGAGAGAAACAGCTTTGATCTAACCTTCAGGTGTTAAATCTTTGATCCGTCGACAGGAATTGATGTTCTTCGCACTTAAATGGAGGCGATTGGTTTCCTCTGAAACGAATTGTTTTATGTTTTACCCTTCTTCTCCTTGGTTGAAGTTTTTTTTTTTATCAGTGATTAGCAAGAATGTCTTTTGAGTTCTGTGTGGCTCCATCCATCTTTATCTCGGAGCTCATTTGCTTTTCTGCTTGTGTCATCATGCCTGTCACGGAGGCTTTTTTACATATTCTCAAGGGCTTGATGCCTCTTTAACTCAGTTAGTTATGTGTTCTTATGAGGGTAGATGCTTGATGACCCACATCCAGGCCACATAGAAAAAACTAAATGAGAATAATGAAGTTTACTTTGACAAGAAATATTCATGAATCTTTTCTGAGTCACAAAGTCTCTCTCTATTCAGTCAACATTTACAAATAAAATTCAAGCTTTTTTTAAAATTACATCAATAAATGGATTATTTCACTCAGTAGTGTTAACCCTTTCGACATAGTGTAAATTCCCAAGTAAATGATGCAGTTAACTAATGGATAAGAATAATGCTGCACTCACTCTGAAAAAGACCTCACCAACTTGAACTGGATCACATGCGACAACACAAATTTGGAAGTTGAGGAGGAAAATTCGGAGGAAAAGTCAAGCTAAGTTCAACTTTGACTTGCGATGCCGCACCAACATGAGTGCAACCATTGGATTGGAGAGAACATAAGTTTACAGGAAACTCATTTAAAGCATTCTAACCCTTTATAATAACTACTACACACTACTAATAATGAATTAAGCATCAATAAATAGTTAATAATCATTTAAAAAGCTATATATTATGTTTCTTTGTTAATACACATTCGTTAAAGACTTTATTCTTGGTTTAAAAAGCATCTACATATGATAATATTCTTAATAACAATAATTTCATTTTTTGAGGATCAGTTAATCATTTAAAAATTAAACCTTTCACCCTTTAAAAACCAGTTAGCTATTACTTATAACTGATTCGTGAGATCAATCATAATTATGTTATTACATTATTATTATTAAAATATATTAAAGTACTTCTTGTGTAATTTAGACACATAGTAACAGTTACTCAGGGTTATAATAAATGCTTCATTAACAAATCATCCTTCCGTCACCGTCATTGATTGAGCTAGTTATAAAACATTTACTAGCTGCATCTTTCTGGTTCCAGTCATCAGCAAAGAGTCTTCGAGCCACAATCGGGGATGCTTTCGAGCGGCTGCATCGCTTCCTCAGGGAACGTCAGAAGAGCATGCTGGAGGAGCTTGAGTCGGACACAGCGCGAACCCTCTCTGATATCGAACACAAGATCCAACGTTACAGCCAGCAGCTCCGGGACGTCAAAGAAGGCATTCAGATCCTGCAGGAGCGCCTCAACGAGACCAGTCGGCACGAGTTCCTGGAAGGCATCGCCCTTACCTCAGACAGGTACTGGCGAGATCATGTGACCTGCAGATGCGGTCATGCTGAGGGTGTTTTAAATGGGAGATTCTCTGGTCTAAAACACTTTGTCTTTTTTCTTGTAACTGCTGGTCAGGGAGCAAGTGATTCGTGGAGGGTTTTGCTGGTGGAAGCTACCAAGGCAAGTCAGGCTATTTAACTTATGTATGTGACCCTTAAACCTTTGCTGAATGTCACAAAAGTCCAGACAGAAAGAGCCTTCAGATTAGACCAGGGTAGGCCAGGATTAGAAAGAAATCTGCTGTCATCATTTAAAAGTAAATTATTCCAGAGATTATGTATGCTGTTTAATCAAGATCCTTAACCAATGCTTCATTTGTTTGTTACAAACTATGTAATAAAAAAGCATTTTTTATTCATATTTTCTGTTTTATATTTGTTTTTATTATTGGTAGACAGAATTCTTAAATATTTGTTAAATATTTATTAAAAATATATGTTTGCGATCTAAAATGTTACTTGTTTTTACCCTTTAAGCATTGCATTTACACACAAACTCTGTATTTAAAGTAACTGTTCCTCTGAAGCATCCTTTATTGGTGTATATTGGCACAGTGATGGGATAAACTGATTTCCCAAGGACCAAATCGACCTCAGCCATTTCAGTTGTTTAGGGAGCCGTGTCTTGTTCCAGAAGCACAATAAGAAAGAAACTATTTTATTCTAACTGTGAGCCATTCTGAGAGAACTGTGTAGAAGTTGTTTGGGAATTAGGTAGTCTTTTGGGAAAGAAAAGGCACAGTTAATCCTCGAGTTAATCTACAGAAAGTGATCTGCTGCCCCGATTGCCCGATTCAGAACGGTGAACTTGAGCTGTTTGACTTTGTAAGGCTTTGTAAACCCCACCCCCAAAGAACAAGTGTTTGGAAACAAGATCTAGGTTTTAAGGGAGAATCGATTGCTTTGGGGTTGGTGGGTTGCCAAAATGGAATTTATTTAATACTGTTGTTTTACTTGTATCTCCACAGAATAAAGGGAAAGATCCATGAAACCAACCTCACCTATGAAGACTTCCCAACATCCAAATACATGGGACCCCTCCAGTATACAATCTGGAAGTCTTTATTCCTGGATATATCACCTGGTAATGTCCAGAATTTAAATGTTCTTTTACATTGAATCTGTTTGAGAGCATCATTTAAAATTATGGGCACAGGGCAACATTTCCACCAGCCAACCCCAGACTGTGACGTCATCAGCATGAGGCGTCCTCTGGGCATCAATGATTAAGGCTGTTTTAGGAGAGTGTCGCTAAAGATGTAAATTCAATCTTTCACATCTATCTCCGCCTAACATGTCAAAGATAAAATTAAAAACAGCGAGGAGTCCAAACATGAGCGAAAGGAGCAGCAACGTAACTTAACCATACACACTAGAACCTCTGCTGCTCATCTGTGGGTAGAAGATGAAGACTTTTGTAGTGCTGAGATGTACATCATGAAACAGAGTAAGGTTTTTGACTTTTTGGGGACGTTTTCTTTTACTCCTCATTCGACTTCATGCCGGCAGATAATGGAGGATGGATAACAAGGGTCTGTAAACCGAAACTGGCCAATGGTATGCTAATGTGCAACTGTAAATCAATATATTTTCGGTTTAATTACCTACAAATGCTAGCTTAACCAGACACTATAAGATTAAATGTTTTAAGGATTCATTAAACCCTTTCAGGCCAAACTTATTTTAAAAGATTCAGAAAATCGAAATAAAAAATCTGCTTGCCTTTTTATGCACAGATTAGATGGAAACATATCAAGATGTGTCAATACAACCCCAACATAAAGTTGCCTGCACAGCTTCCTAAACATCTGATTACATAAGACACTAATATAATAAGCTGGTGTAGGGTCCCGGTGCTTGGCCCAAAAACAGATACCAGTTGGGTATGAAGGCTAACGTGTTCTGTCTTGAAAACAGTGCTAAAAGGATTTTTAATAATTCACATAAATCCGTATATCTGACTCCATAATTGATTTATAAAGGTTTTATCTTTAGCATTATTCTTGGTCATAGCCAAAGAAATTAGAATGTTAATTAGTCATGATAATATTAAGTATTAACCCAGTCAATGACCTTAAATTTTTCTCACACTTGATGTTAATATTCTTAACCTTATTAAATTAGTGTTTAAGTAAAAGAAGAATAACTAAAAAAAGGTTCAGACATTTATTATCATTTATGTGTATAAGCAATGCATTAGATTATACAATTTATGAAACATAAACCAAGAATAAGGAGTTTTTGTCTACACTTAATTTGGAATTGATCTAAAAAAGGCAAGACATTTTAACTCCACGATTACTACATGATAAGGGAGCTCTAGAGCTCTTCCTTCATGGGCCAATTTCAGAGACAAAAAGGGCCAGAAATTGAAATCTGAATCTGCCTTTGAAAGCTTCTTCAGACCAGTCTCCTCTGATTCGTAACATAACCAGGAATACGAATCAGAGAACATCGGCTGTTGGGAGTTTTAGAGATTTAAGGCATACATGATTGGCTCTCTCAGAGAAAGTGGCTCAAAGAAAGGCAAAGTTTAGTTTCTTACACTGGCCTTAGCTGGAATGAAATTCTGAACAAGCAATAGAAATATGCATGTAAGTGTTATGTCTACTGTAATGGGCTAAGGGTTAAAAATGTAATAAACCCTTCACTAACGTAAGCATATATATATATATATATATATATATATATATATATATATATATATATATATATATATATATATATATATATATATATATATATATATATATATATATATATATATATATATATATATTTCATTATGATCATTGTTTGGAGAGAAGTCGCAACATAATGACTACATATGCATACCGCAACATATGAGATTAGCCTTTTACAGACACAAGACTCAAACAGATCTGACTCAGAGAAGGTGAGGAAAATCTGAGGACTTTCAAGTTTTCTACTCATACTGGGAATGTAATGACACCCCGTTAGCCGCTAAGCTCGTATTGTACTCCTCTCTTCCGGAGCGCAGATTCCTTTCAAGCTATGTTTGACATCACACACCACATCTGGGGCTCTGTGCTTATCTCACCCATTGAAAGTGAATAGTGGGTAATGTCTCTGGTGTTGATTATGATTATGATTAGGTAAAAATGCTATAAATAGTTTTTAATTCAAGTGGAATATTATGTGTCAAATTTGAGTCCAGGTTTTTGAACAGTAAAGTTTCTGAACAGAGTAATCAGCTGTAAGTTATTCTGAGGATATGGAACACAACTGTCATGATGAAGCATGAGTAAGTGTTTTTGAAAAATCATAAGCCTTACTAGTAATGTGTTTCTTCTTTTTTGATTGAGTAAATATGTTCGGGCTGGTTGCTTCATGTAATAATAATCCATAGCGATTATTATCCATTCATGTAATAATAATCCACTATGGCAACAGCTTTCACCTGTTAACTGCATGACGTGTTAACTGTCTCAAAACACTTAGCTGTGTATAACTTAACCTAAATGAATTATCTGTATCCCCTGAGCTAACTCTGATACCCAGATCTAGTTAAGAGCTTTCTCTGTAAATCACCATCCAGAAACTTCCCAGATTACCATAGCAACCATCCGGGACACCTAAGCAACTGCATGGCAACAACCCAAAATTGTGGCAGTTACAGTTTGTTCTTAAACCGAGTGTATGTCTTTATTAAGAATGTTATTTTTGTGCAATTTAGTTTTCATATAGAAAAAATTGAAATGTGACAAAAACCTACAACTGAGATTCCTTTGGAGCTTTGTACGAGTGGCCCATTTTAATAAGGAATGGCTGAATCAGTATTCCCCTCAGTACTCACCTGAGGCACAGCATTGCTTCCAATAACACAGCAGGGAAGATCTCGCTCACTCAATCAATTCTTCAATTTACCAGCCTCCTCCACAGAAATAGGCAATAAGTGATGCTCAGCCTGTCATTCGAACCAAAACCAGTTCAGTTTCTTTCCTTCAGCACTCCTGCATTCTGTACTCATATGGCATTTTCTTTCCAGCATACAAATAAATACCATTGTAGCATAGAATGGACACTTTGACAGATTTATTAAAAGGTTAAAAGGAGAGAGAGAGAGAGCAATTTAAAGTTGTCATGAACTGGATTTTTTTCACTATATGATTCAGTTATGGCAAAATAGATTTTTAAAACATAAAAATAATGATTAATAGATTGACATTTCATGTAGCTATTAAACTCTTCACTGATGTTTCAGAAGTGTGCTGGTTCTTCTGACATATCAAAGTATCAAGGAAACTCACTGTTGAATCCATGTATGTCAACACAATTACATCTATCTTTCAGGACACAAATCTAAACAAAGGTTCCACAGTGCGATGTGAACAAATACTTAGCCACATCTGTTTTTTGTGTTGTTTGGGTTCCATTCAGTGATTGCTGTATGTGGCTTTCATGTGTTAAATCATTTAGTGTTTTTTTTTTATATCTCAGTACATGACCCATTACTAATGCAAGGATTGGACCATGAAACTGAAACACTTTGTATTGGCATTGTCTAGCTACCAAAATTCAGTGTTTCACATTCTTTCATTGAGAGCTGAGTGGGAATGTGATCAATTAGAGGAAAACCACCACTGCGCATAAAAAAAGTACAAACATCCACAAACAGGTGGTTCCCTGGGATCTCACAGAGGGGTTCTTTCCTGCTGGAGATCTTTTCTCTGCATGTGTGTGGGTTTTTCACTTTAGGTTCCGGGTCCCCACTTACATAAAAATAGGTAATTTGGTTAGTTTATTTTATGGATTGATTAATTGGTTTAAACTGGGCCTTGTGTTAGGCCTCTGTGAATCTGCTTTGAAGCAACAAAAATGGCTATTTATAAAACATTTTGATTGATTGTTTGATTGATTGATTAATATGCCAGAGCTCAAAAATGTGTTACATGATTGTTTGATGAAGAAGGGAGTGCACACTCACTGGATATCAATATTATTATTTGCTTTGGTGTGATGTGGATTAAAGTGTCAGGAAAAGTTTTTCTTTGAAGGTCTAGTAGCCGCACAAAGGGACCCAGAATATAAATGAGTCAAATCCCTCTTAAAACCTGTGCAGGTCTTGTGTCTGTAATGCTGAAGTACTGTTAGATACTGTGTTTTTTTGTTGTTTAGATTTATGATTCAGGTTTTCAAACTAATTTCTAAATATATCATTCACACTTTGCCAGCCTTATGTTTTATTGCTTTTAAACCTAACTGCATTAATTGGCACTGAAGGAATGCCAAACCTTTTCCTCATGTTTGTTTTGTGTGCGTGACTCTGAGAGAGAAAAAGAAAGAGACCGATCGAAAGCAAGGCGACAGCAATTAAATTATTTATAGGTTACCTGAGGCGCAAATTGTCAATGTCAAAGAGTGGGAACGCAGACATTGTATCCTCAGGACAGGCTTCAGGTCTGCTTGTTTGCAGATTTAAATAGCTGAGAAGAAAATATTTCCCAAGTTTCATCCTTTTTTGTGTGGCAGAAAGTCAAGATTGTTTTGGTTTGAATGTTCCATTCTCATTTTGAGGGAACTTAAATGTTCTCAACCACTACCATAGAAAGCAGCTCGATGCTGATCAGTGACTCATCTGACTCCAGGTACCCAGGGGTTCATCTTTACCAAATATTTACTAATATAAAGTTTTAATGTCTATATAGTGACATCTGACATTATATTCTTAGTCTTCTTCATGTGTTCAATACTTTCAGTCTGGCCTGTATGTTAACTGTCAGTGTGTGAATGCAAGAAGATTCTACGTTTTACCGTTTTATTTCCTAATAATTTCATGCTTTTCCTAATGTGTTTATTTAAATAAACTTATAAATGAGGACAGCAAACAACAAAAGGGCAACAGCTTGCACACTGCACGATTCAGCTGTGCTTTAAACAATTTTTTAAAGCATGAAATACAAAACAGTTTAAAGTAGTTTGAAGTAATTTGAAAGAAATTTCTTTGCAACGTTTAACTTAAATCAGTACTTCTCAAATAGTGTGGCATGAAAACCACTCCACTACATTAGGGGGCACTCATTTGCAGAGTATGAAGTGTAGACACGACGTGTAGAAGGCAGGCAGAGAGAGAAGGAGATAAAGAGACAAACGAAAGTCTCCCGAATGGTAAGACAAGGAAATATGATGATGCGGTGGGAGACGAGGAGAGACAAGTGTCCTTACTGAGTCTAAAAATGTTGGCAGCAGACAGCATGACGTCAAATAAATGAAGGCGTCACTTAAAGACATTACACCCCAATCATATAAGCCACTTGAGTTTTTTTCAGCGAAAACATGCCAAATATTGCCAGTAATCATGGTCAGTCAAACAATGTTTATAGTTTTATTAAGGCTTTAATGTTTTTTTACATTTCAGATGCACCTTAAATCTTTTCTGCTACAGTTAATAAAGCTATTCTTTGATGTAAGTTGGTCCATATATCTTTTTTTTTCCTCGTATATGTTATTAAGGATACTGTGTTATGCAGAGGTGTACTTATAACAAATTTAAAGACAAATAATACTATTTATAGTTGTGCGGGGGACGCAAGATGGTTTTTTTCTTCCTTGGGAGCGCAACAGAAAGTAATTGAGAAACACTGACTTAAGTTAATGTTTTAGCATAAGCTAACTCGTAGCTAATTGTAGCTCAAATTAGCCTCATAATAGGATGAACTAACATGTTTATAGCTTTAGTTTATTAGATCAAGGGGCCGCCTCTTGCTGTCCGTGATCTCTAGTTTTGACCTTCAGGAACACTCTGAGGGGTCTGAATAATTTTTTACATAATTACATACATATAGCAGAACGGTCATGTGTTTAATGTACAATTCATATAAGTTTTGGTAATTCGCAAGTAATTGAATTTAGGAAGGATCAGTAGTTAAATAAAACTGGAAGGGAAGGGTAGAATACGTTACTGTTGCTCACAAAGCAGTGCCCGGTGTTATAAGGAAGGCTGTCAAAAGGAACAACTATGTACTAGTCTTTCAGAGAAAATCACATAAAATCTTATTTTCTCTAAGTGCAGATATGTTTGCCAATTTAACTTCTGAAAGTTAATCTATAGATTATTTTGGGAATGATTTATGAGTTGATAACTCAAAGAAGAGCATCATTGTGACCAAGAAAACATCTGATAGAAATTGATCATCAGATGGCCCAATAGTTTGAATTCTTGGCATCCTTTTCCAGCACTCTGCCCACATCTGTCACCAAAATAAGCAAACATTTCCAGACTGCTCATGGTAGATGAGTGAAGATTTATTTATTCCTCTTTGATGAACAAATGCATAAACACCAACAGAGATGTACATGAAGATAAAGACTTCTAATCTGAGAACACAAGCACACGGATTTGTGTTCTGCAGGGAGTTCTTACATGGGTTACACAAAACGGAGGATATAATGTGCATGTGTGTGTGACAGCAAGGGGAATATTGTTCCACTGGCTCAATGACATTATCAGCACTTTTGAGTGACATTGATGACCTCTTTGACCCCTGTTTCCCTTTGCCTTTTACCATATTTCTCTTCAGCGAAGGTAGAGAAGAGATAAAAGTGAATTAATTGCAGGAAGATTATGCGTGGGTTATGCTCTAGAACACAGTGATGACCTGTTTGTCTTTTACTGATGCACTTGTCAAGTTGAGCTGCAAGTTATCTGCTTTCCAGATAATAGCTCTTTAGAAAACATCCACCGCAGAGAGGATAACATGTTTGAAACCACTTACTTTTGCATTGTAAAATGTTTGTTATTTGCAGATTATACAACATCCCAATGTTATTTTATTAATAACTAAAATTAAAATGACCTTATAATGTACTGTTTTATAAAGACATTTTTTAGCCATTATATAGACTTGTAACAAATTTATAAACAACTTTTATAAAAGCTATAAAGAAGAAAATCAAAGTTGCTGTCAACCATTCCGTTTATTTTTATTTAAAAAAAGCAATAATCCCATGTGTCTGATCTGGATCTTTCTCTGCACTTTTTGGTGTCAACCCTAGATTTCCATTGTTTTTGGGAGTTGGGTAAGAGTGACTCATAATCATGTAGAAACAAAAAAAAAACATATTTCTGAGTGTAATGTTGTCTCTGCCTGCAGATCAGTTAATTCTGAAATAAAGCCAAATACTGTTTATAAGATCTCAGCTAGAACTGAAGACCAGAATGTTATGTCTTAAAACAGTCCTTAAAGGATTTTATGTAATGACGCTAAGGCAGGAGGCATAGGGAAATCCATGTGCCGAAGTTTATTTACTCACTCAAGAGAACAAAACAGTGGGGTTCAACATGGCGGCACTGTGTGGCAGCCAAACACTCAACCTAAACACAGTTCAGGAAAGTCGGGAAGCAGGCAAGGGTCAAAATCCAAAAAACAGTCCAACAGGCAAACTAATTGAAATCAGAATCCAAAAGGGGTAATCCACAGATCCAGAAAACAGGTCACAGGTAACAGGCAGGTAAGTCAGAGAGGTAACGCTTGGTATGCAACTCAGGATGGCAATACTTCGCAATGCAGGTGTGGGAGGACTTGGCTTAAATACCCTCCCAACAGGAAGTGATGTAATCAGATCTAGAAGTCTGGAGAGGGAGTCCTCTGCTGGCGTGGCGTTACATTTTAATAATTCACATAAATTCATATAGAGTGATGCCTCAAGATACAAAATTAATACGTTCCAAGGTGACCTTCATATGCTGAATTTTTCGTATGTCGAAGCAAGTTTTACAAGTAAAATGCCTGATCTGTTCCAAACCAATCAAAAACTACACAAAAATTGAAAATAACATGGAATATGTGTTTCTTTTGTGTGTTTTTTGTATCTCTGGGTTTTTTTTTTTGTATCATGAAACAAAATATTCTTTGCTTGGCCTTTCTTATCTAGAATTGTCTGTAACATGTAGCATTCGTATCTCAAGGTACCACTGTATCTGATTCCATAGTTGATTTGTAAAAGGTTCTCAACCTAAGAAATTAGAAGGTTTATTGTTAATAATATTGTTTTTAACTCAGTCATTGGCCCTTATTACACTTACACTTGATGCTAATTTTCTTGTAAACCTTTAAAAGTATATTGGTAAATAAAGAGTGTCTGTCTGTTTAATTGTTGTGTAGTAGCAGTAGATCTAATTCAATCAACATACAACTTATAAAATATGGAGCAAAATTAAGCGGGATCGTCTACATCTAATTTGAAAGTGAAAAGTGAAAGTGACCAGAGTGACCCATACCCAGAATTTGTGCTCTGCATTTAACCCATCCCAGTGGACACACACAGCAGTGAACAAACACACAGTGAACACACACCCAGAGCAGTGGGCAGCTATGGCTGCAGCACCCGGGAGCAGGCGGGAAACTGGTGCCTTGCTCAAGAGCACCACAGCTGTGATTATTCAATATGTAGATAGAGCAAGTGTTTCGTCACACCAACTTCAACTCGGTGGATCTGGGGATTGAACCAGCAACCTTCTGATCACAGGTCAATCTCCTCATCCACCAGACCACAGCTGCCTCTTTTTTTCTTTTGTTGAAAGAAATAGAAAGAAATAGATCTTTATTAAAGAAAGGCATTCAAAGATAAGCCATTTGAAAGACTAAGTACCAGGCTTCTTTTTTTGGAAACCGATCTCTTCCCATATTGACTTAATTAGGAAATCGAACCAAAGAGCATTAGAGGAGGTAAAGTTATGTTAAGTTATGAAGTTATTGAATGCTAGTGATTCTAGGGTTCTAGCTTTGTGAAAAGAACTTCACTTCAATAGACACCAAGATTTCAAACGATTCCAAACAAGACTCTTTTAGCAATATTTTTCTTTATTTTTTAAGTTTTTTAAATCACATACACATTTCTGAAGACGGGTGGCATTCTATTACATGTTTTTTCGTTGACATTGTTGTCAGATCATCTTATTTCATTAGTTTGCATTCTAAAGCGTTCTTTGATTGTTTACTGATTCTATATTTCTCTTGAATTGTGTTCTTTTCTGTATTGACAGTGCCTGCTGCTTTAACCATGGACCCCTCCACTGCTCACCAACGCCTCATTTTATCAGATGACTGCACCATCGTAGCATATGGTAACCTACACCCGCAACCTCTACAGGACTCCCCGCGTCGCTTTGATGTGGAAGTGTCTGTCCTGGGAGCTGAGGGCTTCTCTGGAGGTGTGCATTACTGGGAAGTCATGGTGTCTGAGAAAACCCAGTGGATGATTGGAGTGGCCAACGAGACAGTCAACCGCAAGGGAAGCATCCAGATCCAGCCCAGCCGAGGATTCTACTGCATCGTCATGCATGATGGCAATCAATACAGCGCCTGCACTGAGCCCTGGACTCGCCTCAATGTCAAGAGCAAACTGGAGAAAGTGGGAGTTTACTTGGACCACCCCAAAGGGTTGCTAATTTTCTACAATGCTGATGACATGTCGTGGCTCTACACCTACCGCGAGAAGTTCCCTGCCAAACTCTTCCCATACTTCAGCCCGGGCCAAAGTCACGCCAATGGCAAAAATGTGCAGCCGTTGCGAATCAACACCATGCGTTTATGAGTCAGCACTGGAGTGTACGCTAGTCAGTTTCAATCTTTCCGTTTACCCTAGGGAACTTGAGGAGACCCACCATGGTGCAGAATGTGTCTCCAGACTCTATGAATTTTGACGGAAGGTTCTGTGACGTAGCATATACATCTCATAGCGTTGCACTTCTCAAAGAGGCGATTATTTCATATTGTTTTTGAGATGTCCTTGCTGCTTCCTTGGAACACAACACCACGCCTCATGTCTCACAATACCTGCGGGGTTCAGATGCTCCCTTCAAAGCTTGAGTTTTGGGATGAAAGATGCAAATAAGTAATCTGCTGGGTGTTTTTTTTTGTGCAATAATCTTTGGTGTGTTTGGTGAGTGTGTCCAGTGTAGTCTGAACGAGATCAACTCAAAAGGAAAGAATAATGTTATCCCCAGCTTTAAGTTTTCTTCTTTTACCGCCATTTTTTATTTCTCTATTCTGACAATAAAAAGAAGTGATTTGAGCGGTTTTCTGGTGTGAACAGAACACTAAGATGCAAGGAACCACTGATGACTAATTAATGACATAATCGTGTGAAAAAAATACACTTGCATATTCCCTCTCTCCTGCCACTATTTTGTTCTTTCTCTATCACTCTTGCTCTCTCTTTCTTTCTCTCTCATTCGCATTCTCACACACTCTCTGTCTTTGTCTCGATTTATCTCCCCCTCTTTTGCTGTCTCCTTCTCACTCTCGCTCTTTTGCTCCCTCACCCTCTGTGCATCTATTTCTTGTTTTTTCTCTTTCTGTCTCTCTCCTCTCATCCTTTTGTTGTTTCCTGCGCTCACGGTTTTTCTCTATTTCTTGTTTTCTTTCTCCTCTATCTGTCTCTTTCTCTCTCTTCGCTGTCTCTCGCTTACTTTCCCACTCTCTGTCTCCCTCTCACTTTCTCTCATGCTCTCTGTCTTTTTCCTGCACCACATCCTCCTCTATTGCTCTCCCCTTGTCGCCCCCTTTCTCTCGTGATTGAGATTCAGGACAGCGGATTCTTTTTCCCGCTTGTGGTTGCTGCTATTATAAATGAGTCTGCAGTATAAAGGAAGTACCATCTCTCTCTTTTAGCTTTGCATTGTTTTTATTTATTCATCTTGTGCTTATTTCCTTGAACATTCCTTTCAGTCTTTAATGTCCTGCGATGTCTCTTTAGGGTGGCCAAAGATGATGATGTCAGCTTAAAAAGAATGTGTAGCTCACTCTTAAAGCCATCCAAGATTCAGGTGAATGTTTTTTTTCCTTCATACAGTCTAGATTTGAGTTCTGCCACAATTTAAATGTGTTTTTGCAATAAATCTTATTTTAATTTTCTCCATGTAGAGAAAATAATATTACATTTAATTTGTCAGAATATCTTGTTTACTCTAAGTATCTGTTTTTGTAGATTTGGGTTTTATGATTCTTTAATATCAACAGTTAGTCAGTTTGAGTCTTAATTACTTTTGTGTTTAAAGAGCCGGTTTATAAAAATGACCTTTCATGTGGTGTGAAGCAAAAATAGCTTTAGGTTTGTTCTCTGTGGAGTAAGCCACTGGAACCATATTTTCACCCAGGACCCTGAACGCACCCACGAAGAGCCTTTAGTTTTTCTGGTGAATATACGAATATATCGTATTTATTAATGATGTGAAACCCTACTTAAAACTATTTTTTGAGCTTTAATGTCTTACTCCACTACAGAATCGCCTGCTCTTGGATAGCTTGGGGGTGAGTACGTTTGTAGTGTTTTTCCTTGGAGGAATTTTCAGTTTAATGCAGCTGATGCTGAGAGAAACGTACTCCTTCCGTAAAACTGCAGGTGTTGAAATCTCTATTTTTCCATGGGGATTGAAATCATTCCTCTGTAAATAAACACGAGGTTGGTGTTCTTTTTTTAAATTATATATGAATATAAAATTTTTACCGTGAAGATATATAGAGTAGAGTTTTAAATAGAAACACGACACACTCTTTGGATGTTATCACTGCTGCCGACAGTTTGGTGGGTTGATGCTGTCAGAGATTCAGTACGAGTTATCTTTGAGCCTTTCTCCTCAAACTCTTTCACCCTGCTGGAGAGTAACCCAGTGTTATCGCGTGAAAGCTTGGTTCCCCGTCTACTTGAACATTGTTTGAGTGCATCCCTGTGTTTTGTTGTTTAAAGGATTGCTCATCCACATGTTAGAAATGTCATTTTTCATTGGTCATTTTTAGGTTTGGAAATGTTGAGCACATTTACACTTTTGTTTGATGTTTGAGGGGTGAATTGGCATTTCTGATAGTTCCCGTTAGCTCTGTATCACTTAAGTTATGCTGGTGCTATAAAGCTGTCTAATGACTATTATTATTATTTAGGTGGTGGTGATGGAATCCTAAGGTAACTATATCTAGTTCAATATAATGCTGGAGAATGTTAATGTTGCCGATGATGATTTATGTGTTTGACGAAAGCTTTTATCACCGAATACAAACACTCTTGAGATCCTGAAGCTAAATATTGATGGAAAAATGTTTCAATGTTTCATTAAAAAGTGGTAAAAGCAAAAATATGTCTGACTCTTCATTACATTTGAGGTACGGGGTCCAGTTTTGAAAATAGAATGTAATTTTTTTTTCAATGACAATGTTTAGAACTTTTTCATTTCTGAAAGTTTATGCTCTTTTTAATCAACCACGCTTTATATTTGTTACATCAATTAGATGTGTTTAGCTGTCATTTTAAAATGACAACTTCAAATATGTGTTTATTTTGTACATTTTTATGTACCAATTTTACTAAATATCTTAAGCATTTAGCTTTTTTATATGTTTAATTTTATTATAATTAAGTATTTACAATCCATAGTTTCATCGCTTTCATCACTTTTTTACTAAATGTGTTCACCTGTTCTTAGTCGTGTAAAAAAAATGTAGATAACTAACTTTTCATTAAGACAAGAGCATGCTTTTACCAGAGATGGAAAGTAGAGAATTACTATTTTAACACTAATGTAATTGAGTAGTCTTTTAGTGTTCTTCTATTTAGATTTCAAAACGTTTGCTTTTATGTGACTCGATTTTATTTGAAGCAAAGTACTTCTCTACACTTAAATGTTGACATTTTTTACTTGAAGAAAGTAAACTGTGTTCAGATTGCAAGAACACAACATGCATGAGTTACATTATGCACCAAAAACTATGTTTATAACAGTGTTGATAACAGTATAAGCCTGTGAAATTATTTTTAACTAATCTTGCATGTTCCTCCCCCAATCTGATTTGTGTGGCTGGTTTGGTCATATCTAATATTTTGAATCAGACTGAAAACATCACATAACGACTGCTTACATGCAAACCAGCAAGAATCGATTCACTGAGCTGAATCAAGCATAGATTAATCAAAGCTGCTTGAAAAAGAGAAACACGCTCCTGTAAAACATTTCTCATACTCAATACCCGAATGTTGTAACTAAGTAATCAATCAATGCTATTATCTGTATGTTGCAATGTGCATATACTAATCAACAATGTTGAGTTGTTAGTTTTTAAGTTATCTAAATTAAAATATTGGAAGTTTCTTTAATAAATAAAGGTGTGTACAATTAAACAGGTTAGTTGCTTTCAAAATAAATAAGTCAGCTAGTCTGAAGTTACAATTGAGACCAATAAATTATTTTAAATACACTAAAATGTATATATTTCTGCACACTTAAAATGAAAACTAACTAATTGAAGGAACATGTGTCCGTGAATATCAGGGAGAGTCATAATAGCTTTAAGTTATATCTGTATAATAAGATAAGTATAATCTGAAAATATTCCCAGCACTTCCTCACATAAGAAGTTCTTCATTCGTTCTCTCTCTCTCTCTCTCTCTCTCTCTCTCTCCTCTCTCTCTCTCTCTCTCTCTCTCTCTCTCTCTCTCTCTCTCTCTCTCCTCTCCCCTCTCCTTCCTTTCACTTCCCTTCTTTTCCCTTCCCAGCTGCTGGGCACCCTGGCACACACACAGACCACAAAGGAACAGATTTTGACTCGGGTGGGCATCTGTCTTGTAATTTCTTGAGTCAGGATCTGGAGGAATGTCAGGAGAATCAATGTTCTGCCTTTCTAGTGGGATCCTTTTAATTAACGATCTCCTCAAAGACATGGAAACACCGCTGCTTTGTTACAATTACTTTTTATTTTACTAAAATAAGTAGGTTTAATTTTGAACTAAGTTAAATAACAAGCATGGGAACTTAATTTAAAAAAAAGTTTTGACCTTAACAGACCTTTACTGGAATGTATGTGTGCTGTAAACCGTGCTGTCATACTGATGAACTAGTTGAAGGTGTGAGGTTTCAAAATTGAAGATGAGCTTCTGAAACAAAAGAACGCAGTCATATAATCTCAGACACCTCGGCATTGTAGCGTTGGAATAGTCACTTTCTCACATTCTTAGCACACGTGAGAATGCCACAGCGATCCTTCATCATTATTAATGCATCCATAAACCCTGAGATACTACTATATACTAGTTTAACCAAAAGCAGCACTTTTATGAACTGATGTAGACTTTACTTTAGAAAACAAATGCCATTTTAAAATAGTAGCTACAAATACTGTTTTGAAATTTTTTTTTTGATTGATTAGGCACTTAAACAGACATTTTTTTTTTATCTGAATATTTATTTTGAAAAGCACGTAATTACATAAAAAGTTAACTTCTTCAGAAATAGTTTGCCTAAGTAAAGGCTTTTAATTAATTATTATTACTTTGATTGTTATTTTTATCCATGAAGATCAGATTTAAATGGATGTAATTTTCAGAAAATGTTTAAAGGTGTTATACAACTTGAAATCTAGAAACTTTATAAAACACAAAAAAAAAATTTTTTAAGAAAAATTCTGTCATTGCTGTCATAGTTTGAATGAAATATTCCAAAAGCAGATAACATCAGATGAAGTCTAGTGTCCACTTTAATCCAGTTTGAAATGGTTTCAGGCTCCTAAAACAATGTAATACAAATGTATCCATAGAAGGTTTTCTTTCTTGTTAAAACTGAATTGATTGAGCCAATTATCCCCTATTCTTGCCATCTGAGTCTTTCCTGTGCTGTTTTGCCAGATTGTGCCTGTGCTTGTCCAGGTTTCTGAACATTTACCCTGTGGCAGTGAGTCGAGTCAAAGAGAAAGAAGATGATGGAACATTCACAAAAGCGTCTCCGGTATCAAAAGAGAACAGATGGGGCTCTGGTACTGAAAGATGGACCCCAGGAGTCCACATCCACATCCTAAAGCTTTCCTTAACCCAGTGTCCTCTGCTGTTTTTATTTTACTACATCTCCTAAACGACAATAAAGCATGTTCAGCTCTGTTTGGGTGGAAGGAAGAAGTTCTCATGATGAATAGCCAGCATCTCTGAACTATACTCACAGAAATGTAATTAGATATACACTTTCTCGGGAACTAATTACATACTTTTCTGTGAAATCTGGCAGCTTTTGGGCTGCTTAGTTTTGAGAGAGAATCTGTAACCAGTCTAAACCAGTCTAAGGGCACGGTTTATTAACTTTGTGGTTCTTAAAGTCTTCAGTTCTAAACAAATCAGCTCTTGCTACCCACAGTATTCTTTGATAATTAGATTATGGTTAAAAGTGCCATATTACACCCCAAATGAGGCCTGTACCTCTGTTCCTCCCACTACCATGCTTCCGTCAAGTCCCCTGCTGTATTTTGCTTGTTGGCACACAGAAATTCCACACATTTCTGAAGAATATATTCTTCTTTTGGTGAACCAAAAAAACTTTTGGTCTAGGACATACAAACACATTTTTTATCATTATTTATCTGACGCAGTTTTGCTATGGTTACATTTCTAGGCCAGTCAACGCATACATTCTTCATTGAGATTAACTGCATTAGCGCTTCATCTGATTTGTTAGTGGATCGTGCTATGGCCAATTGGTGTGGTTACGGTCATCAAGCTGTTTTGAGCTACCGAAAAAAAAAAAAATTTGGATTACACAAACATGCATGAACCATGTTTTTGATGAAGTAACAGTTTTAAAACATGCACAAAATGTCTGAAAAGTCAAGTTTATTTTTGTGTTTGTTTTAAGGAGGAACGATGGATTGGCTGACTATTATTTCAGATCTTATAAATCTCAGATGTGTTTTAGGATAAAATACTTTAGATGTGCTTTAAGAATGTCACATTTATAACAATTCTCAGAAAGTCCTTTGGGAAAATTATGAGGAGTATTTTGTCAATTAGATGATCTAACATGTCTTATTTAATTTACTTTAGTCATGTATTGATTTTGGAATATTTAAACATATGACTCGAGAACAATCCTGTCTCAAAGGTTGTGAATAAACTTTATGTGTAAGCTCTGACTGTTCAAGAATTGTGTCATTTGGACAAAACATGTTAAAGATACGCGCCTTCACATGTTATATAACAGTGATAACAAGAGTTTAAATATCCCATCTTTTTATTACCAAGTGTGAGCAGAGCAAAATGATCTGGAGCTGCTTCAGACAACAATCAAAAATAAACCAGAGAGTCTGTCGAAGTGTGATGGCTACAGTTAAATCCACCTCTCAAGAGAAAATCACCCAAAATTTTTTCAGGCCTCAAACTTATTTATTTCAGAAAGACTTAATTGTAGAATTGATTGTAGAATTAAGGTTGAACAAAATAAGTCACGTTGAGTGATTCAATGATGCTCTTCCTGCTTTTCTGGAGCTTTAGTGATGTTGAAGGAATGCAAATTAATCAAAATCCTTCAACTGTGTTTAAGAATGTGAGTCATCATGATTAAAATGTCTTCTTCTGGTGAGAAATATAAACTGTGCCCTTCAGCAGAAGATCATATTCAACTGTTGAATGCCGGGTTGATTGTTTTCTTTATGTGAAGTTTCTTCCAGACCGGTTTGGTGAGTCCACATGACATCTCTCTGTGGAAACCACACTTAACAAGACTGCCTGTATGTGTGTATCTGTGGGAGCTGAGGTGGCAAGAAATTGTTTTAAAGCACTTTAATTTTTTCGGTTTTTAGATAAGTAGTGTTTTAATTTTGCCTAACAAAAATGTTAAGCCGAAAATGTTGATTTTGATGTTGATTGAAATCCCCCTCAAAGATGCTGTTTATCAGTGGTTTCTCAAGTTGATGGAAGCTTTGGCTAAGTGTGAATGCATAAATTCCTACCGCGTGCTGCCCTCTGCCGTTCATTTCTATGAATGACCATCAACCAGAGAAATCATCAATGTACATCTGTTTAAGTTGATTTCAATACTATCAATTAATTGTCATTTGTTTGTTTCGTTGTTTTATAGTTTTTTTTGTGTTTATTGACTAAAAAATTATATTTTTCAACTAAACTTTTTACTACTACAAATAATATATTAAAGTAATACAATTTTAAGGTCATAATATGACATTGCCACGCAGACTGGTTTACCACTGAAGTGAATCAACTCTGAGCACTGGTATACCGGGCAAGGAGACTTCAAGGGAAAGTAAATTGCAAATTGCTGTGGGAAGTGGTGCTAGTGAAGCTAGTAGGGAGTGCTTTTAGCCACACGGCAACCTCTGTATAGAAAGAACATTCCTTGCGTAGATCTAAAGCAATGAAAACCAAGCAGCAACTTCCTCTCCCTCTCGATGCATGACAGTGAGTGACCCCATCAAATAAGTAACCTTAAATAGATTTCCATATCACATCTATATGACGACTATTGGTTCAGAACTAGTCAAATTTAAGTCTTGATCCCATTGACTGCTCAGTTGGACTAAACTGCAGCTAACTCTCTTGAATAGGATCAAGGGAATATCTCTCTTCTAGTTCTACTAGATCACAGTGCAGCCTTCGATACGATAGATCACAGGATTCTCCTTGAAAGACTAGAGAACGATGCAAGCATCAAGGGGAAGGCTCTAAGGAGGTTTAACTCTCTGACCGGAGACAGTATGTTAATGTAAATGGAGACTCATCAGACACAAAAGCAGTAGAGTATGGAGTTCCTCAAGGATCTGTTCTGGGAGCCATTCTATTCTCAATCTACATGCTGCCCCTTGGAAAAATAATTACAAGAAATAGGGTTAGTTTCTATTGCTATGCAGACGACACCCAGCTCTATATCTCAGCAAAACCCAACATCCTTTCAAAGCTAAATAAGATCTCAGAATGTGTCGCTGAAATCAATGATTGGATGAATGAAAATTTTCTTATGCTAAATCATGATGAAACAGAAATATTACTTATTTGCTCTAAAAAGCAATTACAGAATCTTTCAGTTTTAAATATGGAGCTGAGGGGACACACAGTTCATTTCTCTACCACAGTTAAAAATCTTGGCGTCATAGTGAACTGACGTTTAAGAACCTCTCTTATGTTACTAAGACCGCCGTCTTTCACCTCAGGAATATTGCTAAAGTACTGAACATGCTGTCTACTGTAGATGCAGGAAAATTAGTTCATGCTTTCATGATCTCCAGAATGTATTATTGTAGAGCTCTGTTAGCTGCCTGCTCAGCCGCCGCACTACATAAAGTATAGAACGCAGCAGCTAGAGTTCTAACAAGAACACGGAAATATAATCACATTACACTGGTTCTGTGCTCTCTTCATTGGCTTCCTGTACAATATCGCATTGACTATAAGATACCGCTCCTTGCCTTTAAGGCTCTGAATGGCTTGGCTCTGGTGTACCTGAGCAGTCTCCTATCACAATATATTCAGGCTCGCTCTCTTCGATCACAAGTAGTAGGACTATTGATTATTCTGAAGATTAGTAAATCCAGCAGTGGGGGAAGAGCGTTCTCATATAGAGCCCCGAAGCTCTGGAACAAACTCCCGGATGTTGTCCCGAGCTCCGATACACTCACAGAGTTCAAAACTTAATTAAAAACATTTCTGTTTAATCTAGCATTCGAATAATTGGCTCCTGGGATTTGTCCAAATGCTTATGGTGTCTGAGCCCCATAAAAATACAAACTGTTGAAAAAAAAACAATGTGGTTCAATGTGCCTATCTAACCTCTCCCCATCATTAATCACTCATCCTGCAGCTGATACTGATCACCTGTTTGTTCTCAGCGAGGATCCCAGGGACCTCACAGAGGAAATACCTATTTACGCCACCTGATCCACACTAGGACATTGAGAAGCTGCTTTGAAAGCAACTGCTAAAAAAAAACACTATATAAAAACTTGATTGATTGAACGAACTCCAAAAGTGAGCAGGTTCTCATTCACTTCTATGTTAAAACTGACCAACTTTGGTAGTTGAAAAAAAAAACATGATTTAACTCTGGCTCCATTAAGCTTGTTTATTCAGACCACTTCAGATCTTCATGAACACCCTGAGGGGCTTACATTTGTTTACCATATATTAAAAGAACCTTCAGCGAATCAGAGGTCTTCACTTTGACCATGTCCCGCCTCTGTTAACGTGTTTTCAAATGCTGTCTATGCCCACTCTGACATTTTTTATTAATGCTTTGATAAACAAATTTACAAAAGATTAAATACGTATACTTACAGGAATGAATACACAATGAGACATAATGCAGACATCAGAAAGAAAAGAGAAGGGGAAAAATTTTCTTTCCCCTAATGTAAGTCGCTTTGGACAAAAGTGTCTGCCAAATGCATAAATGTAAATGTAAAAAGCAATGACAGTAAATTAAATTAAATTAAAGAGTTTTTTAATAAACAGCAAGTGGTTTTTCACAATTAAAGACAGTTTTATAAAGCATTAAAGACTGGGAAAAATTGCACTCTGAGCCTCTCTTTTACCTGTGCCAGAAATCCATGAATGATGCAACGCACACTATGTTCATGTTATATACAGTCAATGGTCCCAGTTCTCCAGTGTAGAGATGGCGTAGTTGTACAGTGACCAGCGCACCAGTTTGATGAGATGTTAAAGCAAGGACTCTCAGTGATCAAATAAAAATTTCAGGATGTATGGGGTCACCCCAGGATTCCTAGCCAAATATTTTTAAAACTTCTAAATAACACCTAATTAGTTCTAATTAGTTATATTCCTCTGACACGAAACCTGTCCACCTATAGCTGGCCTGGTGAGTGTTCTGGCACAATGTGGCAGCTGTCATGTCATCCATCAGGTGACTGTCTATACTGACTGTGCAGAAAAGCTCTACATAAATGAGCAATGCTATTATTATTGATTAAGAATATTCTGTATGAACGATAGTTTATAACATGTTATAACGTCTTTAGTGAGAATTATTCAAGTTTCTTTTAACATACAAAGCCCAATTGTTTAAGACAATGCATACACCCAAATTTGACAATCCATCCATTTCTTTTTGGGCACCACTTTTTAAACCTTTATATATTTTTTATATTGTGAAGCAATTTCTCAGACTCAGACTTATTGTACATACATGGTTCAACTTTTAGAGACGTATACATTTATTGTTTGGTGCAAACGGGTACAAGTTCATCCACGTCTCATGTAATGCTCCAAAATGTCACAAAATTAATTGTATAGAAGACTAAAAAACAAAAGAAAATGTTGAAAGTGCGTGTTTCTCTGTTGTAGTGGAGCTCATGGCTGGTTTCTTAGTTCAAGCAGCGCCTGCAGCACCAGAAGTGAACGGCAGGCGACCCGGAAGGTCTGAACTCCCTCTGAAGGAAAAGCAGAAACATTTCAAGCCTTAAATTTATAACAAAAAAAAATCTTCCGTCGAGGGCCGTGAGGTATGTTATTGTGTTCCTTCTCATCTTTATCACCGTGCACCAGTTAATAACGTTTGCACTATGTTTTAAACCGATGCTAGCTCTCATTTCTTGCTTCGAGTGAGTAAAAAGTTGAATTAAAAGGAGATAATCAATAAACAGCAGCTCGTGTGGTTACATTGTTGCATCCGGAGGCGCGTGCATGAGAGAATGGTAAGATTTTCGCGGGAAGGAGAGCTTCAGCTTTTTCTTCTTCATCATGCGCGGGGTTTTGTTCTGTTCACGGCGCATGATTGTTGAAGGAAGTCTCTCGTTTTTTTCATCTCCTCTTTTTTTTCTCCTCCAGCCGGGCTATTCAAACCCGCGGATCTAAGTAAACAATCATTCGCGCTCTTAATGCAAAAATGCAGCGTTTAACGCGTCGCCTCTTTCATCTCGACTCTCGCGCTTCGCTTTCTTCGCCACAGAATTTGGGATCTGCAGAATATGGCGCCCTGTCCTTATAAAAATAAGACAGGCTGCCATTTTTGTTTTCCTTTTGTCTGAAATGTTTAATAAAACTGTCTGAGAATGTGGGAGAGGCGGACACCGGGGAGCTGGACCTTCTCTAGCCTCGAAACGCGTCTTTTCGCTTCATTTCTCGAGGCTTTTACTATGTTCTTGAGCAAAAAGGTGACAAGCTTTCATTGGGCATGAGTTCACTGCTGACAGAATAAAGGGAAAAGTTGAGTAAGTTTTCTCTCAGTGCATGTTTAAGAATTATTTGAAATGTTTGAATTTGCCAATAGTTGTATTTGCAGGTGAATAATAGATTTATATAAATAAAAATATATTTAAATGAATTGAGAATGTGAATGACAAGCTTGCATGAAACCAAGGTACGTTAAAGCAGGATGCAGGTTGCATTTTTGTCTTAAAATATGAAAACAAGGATTGTACCCCGAATGTGTTAATAGTGTTATAGATTTTTTTTAAAGCTTACTGATGAATATACAGTAACGTTTACACCTTTATTATGTATGTTAGAGGCACATATGGGAAGTCTAAACTAGAATGAATGTGATTCTAAAGCTGATTGTATCTATCTATTTTAATTTGTGTATTTTGAAGAATGTTAGAAAGGCATGGATAGAAAGGCATTAGCTCCCACTTTCCTGGATTCTTAAAACAATACCATTTCCCATTTAATTTAAGAGATTGGAGATTCCTAACAGTTCTGTGTCTTGGTGATAAACATGATATACAAAATAAGTCAAAATCTTTGTAGATTTCAGTATAATTTTCTTAAAAACAAATACGTGGAACTCCCACAGAAGTGCAAAATATTAATGTTTTGACCACTAGAGGTCCCACTTTTAAAATGAAAGTACCTCTTGTTTATATGATGATTTGTAATAAGGAATCATGTGTCCAGCCCGAAAAGGTTGTGTTCTAAATGTACTACTTTTTAACTTCTAAATGTTAGATATTTTTAGTCTATATGCGATTTACTGTTAAAAAATGTGAATACTATTCTGTCAATTAAATCTGTCATATTGTTTTAAATGGAAATTCAATGGAAATATAATTTGCATGTCGTCATGAAATCCCACGAGAAGAACATTTATCAATCCTGTAAAAATGAATTTGACAACAACACAACATATTTTTTATTTGCATATTCTCTTATTCTAACCACTTATTTTACCATATGCCCAATCTGCATCTGTAGCATCTCCTCCATTCCCTTCAGAATTCCTCCTACATTGCGTCATAGATTTGAGAGGGCTTGTTTGATGATGATCCAACTGCTTCTAAACTACTGCTAATGAAAGACTACCCTGCCTGGTCGTTTTTAACTGTTTTGCCTGACCCTGTAATAGAGAAGTACTGTACCACATTATCTGGGCTTTTGAAAATATTTCTAATATATCTGTCATATTATGAATTGTGTATTGTGACAATATAAAACAAGAAAAACAAGAAGTTGCTCATTATTTACACGTTATAACTTAAATGTAATACATAGTATGCTGAAAAACCTGTGAATTCTAACTGAGCTTTCAAATGTTGCATGGCTTTTCAAAGTTGCTGTTGCAAGATGAACTAAATCCTTGAGATCTTCTCATAGGATGGAATGTGAGGAAAAGTTAATAATATTGTTTGCTACATGTTATTATGACATCACTTCTACTTCTCATTTTTCAGGAATGCTTTGCTGATAGATGCAGATCAATTTCAAAGCATGCCTACTGTATGCTTAGCATATGTTTTAGTGTCTTCAAACTTATAATGTAAACTCAAACAATACACATTTGAGATTAATGTTTAAATGTTTCCTCAATAAAGCCTTCATACTTGCTTTCAGCTGAAATTATTAGCAATATGCTGATGAAATGTTTCATTGATCACACAGGATGAGTGAGATTCATCTTTCCACTTGTCTAATCATAACCTGATCAGTTTGGCCTCTCAAAGGCTTTCCATATGCTGGGATTTTGTACAGCACTCATTTTCATACATTATGTCCATGACACTGCTATGAGTGCTTTGGCAGGCTTGCGAGTGTTTGACTAAGGGGCCATGCAGAGAAATTCATTCACGAAAGCCAAAAATAATAGAAGCGATATGTCCAAATATATGAGCCCAGAGCCAGCAGAATGTTTCTTTAATGATGCTGAAAGGGTGTCTGTTATATTTCCTGCTCAAACTTTGCAGTAGATTGTAAATTCTTTCATATCAGTGTCTTGTATGCATGCCATTTATATTTTTTAACTTTAAAATGTTATCTCGACAATATGAAATATTTGCAGCATGCCAATCCTATTTTTCTATTTTGCTATTAAAATGTGATCGATGAAAAATTTTTTCAAAGTTGACTTTGGGGAAAAAGGCACAATCTTGTCGTAGCATCATTATAGGCTGCGACTATAGTAATATAGTAACTAAAATGTTGTGTAATTGTTTGAGAATTGCTTCTGAACTTCAGAACAGCTCAGACTCAGAATATTTTTAAATTCAGCCAGCTGCTGAGATAAGTTCATCTGAGGATTGGGCTGCTCTATTTCTTTAACGATGTGATGAGAGTAAATACATCATTTCACAAGACAGCGACTGTGATCGCAGTGGTATTTATACTATTTATATTTACTTTATTTACTGCCTCGTCTGCTCACTAGTTGTTTAGGTTGTGTTGTGTGGAATTTAATGCTGTCTTAAGAAACAATGAAAACATTTTTATTCAGATATGACTTTTTATTCATATACTTTTGGCACAATTCCCACTAATCATTGACTTCATTGTTCACCGATGATTTCCAGTGACGTCGTGTCATGAATAATTGATGAATAATAATTGTGCAGATTAGTTCTTGCAGTCTTAGTGTGTACTACTGTGTGTTGTGTCATTGCTGGTTCATTACTGTGTTCTGAAGATTGCAATTTGATGAGGAAGTGCGTTAAAAGTTATATACTCTGTGTTTCAGAATGGCAGAGCCTCGATTTAATAACCCATACTTCTGGCCTCCTCCACCTTCCATTCCTGGACAGGTAAGAAAAACTAATGTGGATCAGTGCGTAGATTTCATTAATCTGAGTCTAATCTAAATTAAACTTGCACAGTTTTTTTTTTATCAATAGTTCAAGGATTAATCTTGTCTAGACACCCAGCTCAGAATCAATGCTGATGACAAGAGAAAGTTTAAAAAGTCTTATCAAACAGATGTTGTTTGTCAATTTTTTTCTAGTCCTTAACCCTCTTTAAGGGTGTTTTCTTTTTTGGTATTTGTTTATTTAATTGAAGTAAGTTCAATGCCTGAAGCTAACTATGAATGGTTTACACAAATACATTTTGTTTAGTCAGCGTGTTGAATTAAAGATTTTTAGTGTTTAGTGTAGACTTTAATATACAACCTATATTATACAATTAGAATCATTACAGAGTGTAAATACATAAATGTTACTGAAAACGTATTCTTCTTTTTTTTTTTTTTTTTTTTTTAATTGATGATTAAACTAAATGGAATTTAATCTTCCCCCAGTTGGACAATCTTGTTCTGATCAACAAGATCAAGGAGCAGCTGATGGCAGAGAAGATCAGACCTCCACACCTGCCAACCTCTTCCTCCGTCTCCACTCAGAATCCTTTGCTGGTTTCAACGGCTGCAGTCTCAGACAGTAGTCAGAACAGTGCACAACAGATTAAACTCCAGCAGATGCCAGGGATTCAGAGCCATGGCACATCACAGCCCGACATCGCTCTGCATGCCCGACCTGCTGCTAGCTCTGTTACAGGTAAACATTTTCTCTCTTTATTATAGTTGTCTAGGCTCTGATTGTAACCTGACGAGGAGTAGATAAGTATAAAATCTTATGAGCAGGTCGTATTCTGGGCGATGTCAACCTCAATCTCGATGACAAGACTGGCATTAAAACAAGAGGATTATGGGAAGACTGGCATTTACGGCAAATCATCGACCAGCCAACCAGAGCCAGTCATCTGTCAGGTATCTCTCCTCTATATAAATGTTTTATTTTTTGTAAAAATTTTATCTTCTGGTCTTCACTAAAATTTATTTGCAACCCATTATAACCTTTTTTTGAACCTTTTTAAGAGTCAAACATATTAAATTTTTCATGGTTGATTACTATTTGTGACCAGACTTATTAATGAAAACATTCATTCATTCATTCATTCATCTTCATGTCGGCTTTATTCCCTTTCGGGGTCGCCACAGCGGAATGAACCGCCAACTCACTGGCATATGTTTTACGCAGCGGATGCCCTTCCCTGCCGCAACCCATCGCTGGGAAACATTCACACACACATTCACACTTTAACACTATGGGCAATCGTTCTTATACAATTCACTTATTCCGCATGTCTTTGGACTTGTGGGGAAACCAGAGCACCCGGAGTAAACCCACGCGATCACGGGGAGAACATGCAAACTCCACACAGAAATGCCACCTGCCCCAGCCGAGCCTAGAACCAGCGACCTTCTTGCAGTGAGACGACCGTGCTACCCACTGCGCCACCGTGACGCCTTAATGAAAACAGCTTTTCAGAAATTGTTTAAAATCCTCTAGTTTCACTATCTACTATATAATTTCAATGAAACCAATTAAACAGCCAGCGGCTTCCAGCATATGGCCTACAGAAAATGCACTCTTGGAACAAGAAAAAAAACTCGAATAAAGTTAAACTCTTCCTATATCAAGCAACAAAAATCTACCAATGGGGTAAGCAAATTTGACTTGGCAAGAATTCTTAAACTTAGAAAAAATGTCTAGATGACAACAAATGCTGTTGGATCTTAAAATTAGACAAAAACTCTCAAAACTAGTCTTTACAAGCTGTGAAAATGCATTGAAACTAGAATATTTCAACTTGTATCTAGTCTCTAGTGGTCTTAAAATTTGTCTTAAGGATGTTTTCTCTTTTATTTAAGACTAACTTAGAAAATGTAGTATTAAAATAAGTATATATGACTTTAAATTATGAAAGTTTGTGTTTAATTTTAGTTCTTAAAGTAGAATATTGGGTCTTAAAACAATAAATTTTAGCTTAAAAAATACATTTTAAATATTATATATTTTTTAGGCCTATTGATGCAGTTTTAAATAGGACAGTTCTGATAGGAGAGAGGAAGAACACTTAATAGAGGAGAGGGGAGATGATCTGCGACAGACCAAAGCTGGATTCGAACACTCGTCACCAGATGTGTCTGCACCAAAAGTCAGTGCTCTGACTGTAAAGACTTGTTTTGAGAGTTTTTGTCTATTTTTAAGATCCAACAGACAAAATTCTTCCATCCATCCATCCATTATCTTGTTGGCTTTTTCCCTTTCTGGGTCGCCACAGCGGAATGAATCGCCAACTATTAAAGCATATGTTTTATGCGGCAGATGCCCTTCCAGCTGCAACCCATCGCTGTGTAACATTCACATTCATAGTCTATGGACAATTGTTTTTTCTCAATTTCACTTACATCGCATGTCTTTGGACTTGTGGGGGAAACTGGAGCACCCGGGGTAAACCCATGCGATTACGGGGAGAACATTCAAACTCCACACAGAACTGCCAGCAAAGGCTCGATCCAGCGACCTTCTTGCTGTGAGACGACCATGCTACCCACTGCCCCACCTTGACACCCTTTAAGAATTCTTACCAAGTCAAATTTGCTTACCCCATTGGCAGATTATTTTTGCTTAATCTAGGAAGAGTTTATCTATATTTGGGTTTTTTTTTTGTTTTTGTTTCAAGAGTGCTTTTTTAAGTACAGATCTCTTCCATTAAAGTTAGTACATAACTGGATGGGGTATTGATGATTTATTTATGATGTAGATTCTTTTTCTTTTCACAAGCATTTAGGTCTTATTTCAAGAATTCAAATGTTCTTACCCAATTGTCAGATATTTTACTTGATTTCAGAAGACTAGAACTAGATTTAAGATTTTTTTCTTGTTCCAAGATGCATGTTTTTACCGGTATTTAATATTGATTTCTTAAAATAAAATACCAATAACATTCTTGAAATAAGAATATGTTGAGTCAAAAATTCTTGCTTTAAAATTCTTGTTTTAAGATCAGTAGCAAAATCGGCAACTTGTTTCACAAAATTTCCTAATTCAAGAAAATAAATGACCAGAATAAGCATTTTTTTTCTCCTCGACAAATTTAGGCTACTTCATCCTTATTTGTGATCAGCCTGTGGAAATTAAAGTAATAATTAGTTCATTTCCTGTGTTGAAATTAAATGACAATGACATTGTTATAATCATTGTTCTAAGCCAGTTTGAATATATTTGATGCATACTCCAAACCAGTAGAATGATTTACAATGCATCATTTTCAGGCCTGTCATTAACGTCTTCTCGAACTGCCAACCACAACACATCTGAGATTGTGGCACCTACTAGTCCAAGCATTCCAATCAGTAGCAGCCAGACGCGCCAGGTCCCTGCTAATCTTCTCTCGGGACTGACCAGTATGGCAGGCATGGAGGCGTTGAAAAACAGCACAGTGAGCATGGAGGCTTTGAAGAACAGCGCAATGGGAATGGGAATGGGCATGGGCATGGAGGCACTGAAGAGCAGCACTGGGCTCCTTGGACCACACATGAAGAGCATCGGACGAGGACGGAAGAAAATAAAAGCTGAAAACCCATCTGGACCACTCTTAGTAGTACCCTACCCAATCTTGGCATCTGGAGCCGACCAATCACCTGTCAGCATCACTGCCAAAGAGGGAAAATCATACAGGTAACAGTGTCGGTAGTGATTGGTAAATTGCTGAACTCACGTTTGGTCAGAAAGAGAATAGCAAACTCGACTTCCAATTACACTTGGTTTGAGGGTAGGTAACAGATATAGTTAATTGCAATTTTTAGAATGAAGATCACTCAGGTTCCAGCATGGTCTGAAAAGGACATTTGTTGTATCTGATGAGGTCAGCCTTAATTAAAATTTCTCTTACCGTACTCTGCCTGAATGTTTGTCTTTTTTTCTTCGCAGATGTAAAGTGTGCCCACTGACGTTCTTCTCCAAATCAGACATGCAAATCCACTCCAAATCCCACACGGAAGCAAAGCCACACAAGTGCCCTCACTGCAGCAAAAGCTTCGCCAACGCCTCCTACCTGTCGCAGCACCTGCGCATTCACCTTGGTGTCAAGCCGTATCACTGCTCCTACTGTGAGAAGTGCTTCCGCCAGCTCTCACACCTGCAGCAGCACACCAGGTGCCAGATTCTCAGTGTTCCTCCAAACGTTAGCGGTCCTTACATGGAGTTTATAGAAGAAAACAGTTCTGTTCCATCGCTTTTGTGTGCTGTTTGTTTTAAAGAATGTGTTATCTAGTTAAAGGTGTTGAAAATTAATTATATTGTAAAAAATACAAATAAATTAGCGATAGTATAAACTTTTAAAATTTAAATGGTTGACGCTTCTTATCCTAGATTCCTCACTAAACATATTGTTGCATTTTCGGCTTTAATGGAAAACAAAGGCTGTTTAATAACTCAAAAATACCATCTTACATGATTCTCATGGTTAAAATTGAACTTAAACTTAAAACAAAACTACATTACTACATTCAAGCAACACCTCTACCAGTGTACTAACAATTTATCCTGCCTGTGACTCTGTCCTAATACGTAGATGTGCAAAACGCATAAATGCTGTGTGAGATAAGCGTTTCACACTTAAAAGATAATAGTTGTTTTACGATAGTCTTCTTCCCATAAAACTGTTCTGCTTCTCTGTGCAGATGTTGTGAGGTAGGATTTTTCTGATGATATGCTTCACAAAATAAAACTGTTTCTATGAACTGAGGTAGGATTTTTAGATTATAAGGTAAAATTGGTTTTATAGTGTTTTATTTAACATCCAAAAAAAGCAACGTCATTTTTTAAAACTTTTTTTACTTCTGAAAAAATGTGTTAATAACAATGGATATAATGATTGTTTTGCATTACGATAAGAAAATCTGATGAGGCAGGATGGATTGTCAAAACACTGTCACTTTGTCATTGCATTTAACAAATCAAAACCTCGTATAAAATTTACATCTCCGAAAATTGACAAATTACAAAATGACCTCATGCAAAGAAACAACTCATGAACAACATATGTTCTTGTGTCAAAAATCTAATAAACTCTATGAAACGTTTTAGCGTGAAGCTAATATTCACATTTTAAACTTGTTTTATACACATACCTCTGGACAAAATGCCAACTTTGTGGATGTTTGTCGGTTGTTTATCAGGTCAAGCCCCCTTTTATTCCTTGGAACTTGGAGACAGATTTCACGCATCTCATGCATAGTTTTCAGTCAGTTATTGGATCAGAACATGAAAATATTGGTTTTTGTTTTTGTTCCCATGAAAATATTGTTCATTCTGATTAATGTTTTTTTACTGTAGCATTAATCCTGTGAAGCAAGATATGTTTTCTTGTTTCATGTGCTATTGCACATAGTTCAGGCTTAATTTAACCTAAATGGCTCTTTAACCAGTCCATCTGACTGACACTAGGAGCGAAACTCCTGGAACTGCATGAAAATGTGGGGTAAAAATGTCAAGTGTTTCTATTTCTCATTGTCCGTATGTGTTCAGGATTCACACGGGGGATCGACCGTATAAGTGTCTCCAGCCTGGCTGTGAAAAAGCTTTCACACAGCTCTCCAATCTGCAGGTACTCAAAAGCGCTGAAAATTTAATATTTAAATCTGTCAGATATTTCTGTATTATTAAGAGTCTTCTGTTTTTCATATTTGCCTCAGTCTCATCAAAGGTCACATAACAAAGACAAGCCTTACAAATGCTCCAACTGTTACCGGGCGTACTCTGACTCCGCCTCCCTGCAGATCCACCTCTCAGCTCATGCCGTCAAAAACGCTAAGGCCTTCTGCTGCAGCATGTGTGGCCGAGCCTACACATCAGTAAGTGTCTAGATCTGCTTCTCTCACTCAGCACTTGTAAAGCATCTTAGGGACTTCTCCGCAAGGGGGTTTATCACAAGCTTCACACCTCTGTTGATGTATGCACACGCTATTGCGTCAGATGGTGCTAAACGTTCAACAAAAGTGCAAGACAATGAAACTTACCATCGACCTCCAATTCCATGCCAATGCCACACCGTACTCCTCCCTTTTGTCTTTGTTTTATAATCTTATCAACCAACACCAGCATGATGACCTTTTCAATATCGATACTCTCTTCCATAATAAATTTCTTCTTTGCTACCCAGCTGCTCTTTATTGTCTCGAAAGTACTATAAACACATGATCAGAAGAGCCAGCTTTTATTGGCCGACTGTGAGATCACACATAGTGAGAAGCCAGGATGACATGGCACAGCTGATTTTTTTTTTGTTTTGTTTTTTACTGAATGAACACATTAAGGCAATTGTCCCCAAATGGTGGCCACACATCCGACCTTGCGAAGGTGTTCTGACCTGCCCCTCATGTGGCTGGATTGTAGAATAGAATAGAATAGAATAGAATAGAATGCCTTTATTGTCACTATACACATATACAATTTGCATTATAAACATGTACAATGAGATTAAGAGCATCTCACTAGTCAGTGCAACATTTAGTAAGGAAAAATACTATAAAGTGTCAAGTACAATAGAAATTGTAGAGTAACCAGTAGAGTGGTAAACTTGGCATGTTATATTTACAGATGGCGATTGAACGTCACATAAACCCTCACGACACAGACTGCGAGCCTGTGTTTTATTCTACCTTAAGTTCTGTGAGCAGTCTGTGTGGGTTTGTGCATGCGCACCCATGTTTTCCCTGAACATATATTGCTTGAGATGAAAACTCGCGTCTTTAACCCCTTGCTGTTTCAACGCAATTTCTCGCAAATAGCAGATTATACGAGTGAGTATAGTTTGATCCAAACTCCAATGAGAACATGGTACAAGTTGGCCTTTTGCACTTTGACAACCAGTGTGGACAGCAAAGTACGAATTTCATTGTACACGGAAACTTGCTTTCCTCACTGTATACCTGACAATAAACACTTTGAATACTTGAAAAATGTTCAAGTGTTCAGTTTTGCCAGAGAGAACACTAAGCCCACGTGCTCTCTCACGTCTACTGCTTCTTTGTTCCGCTTCAACGTATTGAAAAAACATACAAAAAAAATTAACTGACATCAGCACTGAAACACCACCAAGCCGAGTGTGTGCCTGATAGAAATCTACCAAACCTCGTGTCTTATATAAACAAGTATTTTATTATTTTACATGCCTCTCACAAATTGTTCACACATTTATAAACAAATACCTTGCAAGCCAAAAATGTTTCATCATCGGAGCCTTTTTAAAGGAATAAAAATAGCTTTTATAGGATTTCTCTGCATTCATTTCTACAAAGACTGACTTCCAACACTCAAAAAACAAATATTTATTGAAAATATTTGGCAGATTCACAAAGATTTCATTCTTCATAAAAGCTAAGACTTGTTCTCTGTTTATTCATAAACTATTTCTAATCACAAAATCAGTATGCTAGGTTATAAAACTATTCCTCACTTTGCAAAAACGATTATTTAAACTAAAAATGCAAGATCTCATTGGCCAGCTGCACTATTAATAATGCCTACATTTACATTTAAATTTAACAAAGCAGTTGAGCATCAGTAATAGTAGCTAACTCAAAAAAGAACGCTGTTGGTAAAATATGCCATGCCGGGTTTACTGACTACTTTTAAGAAGAATCAGTAGATAGTTGTGTTTACCTTTTAAAAATAGATTCAGAATGCAATACATTTATACCTAAAGCTTATACAATTTGTGCCTTTAGAGCAGCACACCTTTAGAGCATGTAGTGTTTTATTGGTTTGTAGTATATGTTTTTGTCTTGTTGATTTCTTTGTATAATGTGGATCTTCTTTGTTCCCCAGGAGACGTATCTGATGAAGCACATGTCCAAGCACACAGTGGTGGAGCATCTAGTGAGTTCTCAGTCTCCTCCCCGAACAGAATCTCCCAGCATCCCGGTGCGCATCTCCCTAATCTGAGCACTCAACTGTGAATCACCCTCATTCACCACCCAACATGCATGCACATCGCCCTCATCAAAGCGCTCAACACAAACATACACACTCGGGCATCTTCAAGATTGTAAGATTTTATTTTACCCAAGTTTCTTTCATGTTTGAGGATGTTCTAAAAGTGTGGTTATAGGCTCGAAAAATGTGAGTAAAGTTTGAAGGGTTTTGATCATGTTAAAATGGGAAAAATTCTGTCATTATTTAATCTCCTTTGAGTTTTTGTAAACGGCTTAAGCTTTCAGTTCATTTTGTTTAAAATATCAAAAACATGCCTCGCTGACTCTCAAACATGATGTAAGATGAAGGTGGTGTCTGAACACAGTGATGAGATAAATAAGCTATACGATTAACTCACTACTGTTTACAAAACTTTGTAAAAGAGAGAGTTCATTTTAAAGAGTCCGTATTATGAGAATAATCTTTCATGCCGTGGGATACATAGCCTGAGGAACCTCCAGTTTTTTTTAGCTTTATTGGTTTAAAATATTTGTGTCAAATTATCATCTTTAAAAGAAATAGTCGACTCAGATTCACTGAAACAAGTTTTTTCAAAAAGTGACGTAGAACTGTACAAAGTGAACTAAGCTCGCCCCACTGCTCGATTCCACTCGAACTAAGCTCCTTTCGACTGGAAATATGCACCCCAAACATAGCCGATAGCGATTGTGATTCGGTTGCATGCCGAGGAACTATTTTGTCTCTTTTTTCTGTCTCTTTTGTGAGGGATTGTCATCTTTATAGAAGAGGAAGTAAGAGACCAAAGGATAACCTTCATATTATCACCTGTACCTCAGGAGTACAACACTGGCTCTTCACAAGGAATGCTTCGCGAATCTACATGCGTTCATCTCAGGTTTCACAAAAAGGCTTCCCACTTTAGTTCAGTTCCCACTTTATTTGGGCCAGCCTCTTCGTCCTAGTCAAAATCAATGAGTGTAACAGTTGGTGTATTATTTCTGAAGCGCTTTACGCTGTATTCAATCAGAGCAGAGTTGAGTCTAACTACCAATCACTGCATATTGAATCACGTAAAGGCGTAAAGGACTTTTCTATGAACGAGTCATAAAACAAATCATTTTAGAGTCATCTACTCAGGTAGAGATAAATGCAAATATATACAAAACTTATGTGTTTTTTTGACTTTGCATTAATGTCATACTGTTGTGTGAGACTAAAACACAAATAATCCACAATAATGGCTCTTTAACAGACGCATGAATACAGTTTCTCTTCATCCTGCATCTGAACGAATGTCAGAAGTTCAAATTTGTGCAACTGTGCATGGTCATGACAGATGCTCAACTCCATTGTGAAACACTTGGTGCACAAGCCTGCAGCTGTGAGAAACATGAGGGTGATTAATTAATGACAGAACTTCTTTCTGCACATTCCTTTTCTTGAGCTCAGCGTTGTAGGAATACTGAGGGAATATTATCCAAAGATGGTTTGACAGCACTTTCACGCCATGGCTTGGCTTTAAATGTTTCTGGTCTGTGATGACGATAAAGGCATTGCTCTCAGCAGCTAAATGCTCGCGACTCAACCAATTATGCATTAAAACATGAACGTTGACACGGAGATATGGTTTGCTGTATGTTTGAAGCTTGGACCAAGTCCAGCATCTCCTCTCTATCTTCTCTATGCTTTCAGGGAGAAACCCCCTTCTTTTGGGCAACTCAGAGTTGGTTTATTTGGCCTTGTCTTTTTTTCCTTATTTGGAGGAACGTTACCTGAAGCAGTTTTAGAAGAGATTTTTAAGGGATAGATCTCCTTCACTTGCATCAAAATGTTAGGAATTTGAAGTTGAAGGTAATTCGGTTCAGTTGACGGATTTTAGTTTCTAAAGTTCTTCAAAGTGAACAATTTTGTTTCTAGCAGATAAGAAGCTCCTGGTTGTTTTGAATGGGTTTAAAGTGGGTTGCTGTTTTGAGAAACGCTTCCCTTTAACTTCTCAAAAGGACTGTTTCTAACCTACTTTATAGACAAATCAGCAATTAGTTGGTTTGGCTAATTTATCCCGCTCTATGAATTTCTTTTTGGAATTCGGTGCCAGAATTTTTATATTGACTTTTTCAAAAGGATTCAATCAGTTAATTTCATTGAGATGTGTTTGTGAAGGATGCCAATATTCGATTGATCTCAATGGTTTAAAATTAGGAATTTTATTTAACAGAGCTTTTTTATAGAGCCCACTAGGGTGCTTTTCCAAAAACAAATATACATTTTTTTTAAACCCGTTCTAATGCAGACAAGAAATACAAAATTCAGTTGCAAAAGTATTTCAGTTTTTATTCTGCCTCTAAATATTTAATATTGAGTATATACATTTTTTTAGTCTATAAATTGTTGTTTTTATAGGACTTGATGTAGTATAATTCATTTTTTTTTATTAACAATGCATCTAATTGCAGATATTTTTTATCGCTGTAAGACAGTAATGACGGTGTATTTATGTTCACTTAGTTTTGGGAGAAACCATTTAAAACATGCAGTGACTTAGTCGCTCGAAGATCTCCAAAATGATATTTCTCTCTCATTTACTCTCCCTTGAGGTGTTTCATCTGGTCAATAGAAAATGAACAAAAATGTACATCTAATATGAATCCCTATTATTCACTGACTTGCTAAATATTGGAAAAAATTAATTTTTTTAACTGTTCGTATAAAGTGAAGGTTGAGAAATTTTTGGGGAGAAATTCACCTGATCCCTCAATAAAAATATCCCTAATTTGTCAGGATTCAATCCTGGGTATATTTCCATTGTAAGAATTGTTTTTAGTTTTGCAAGTGAGAAACATCCGGATTGGTTCTTGTGAGATTCAGCCATGAGCTGTTCTGAATTTCACACTAAAGAATTGATTCAGATAAAGATGACCAAAAAGAGCCAAGTTTGAAATATCGGGTTGCCCATGAGATTTGTCTAGCTGCGTTGATGTCTAGAAATACCTCCACGACTTGTTATACATGTTTATATGTTGTTTTTATTTGTTGAATTATTAACGACTAACATATTTTTGACACATTTTAAGCCTTAACTGTTGTATCACTAGTTGTTTACCGTAACATTTATATATTTTATACCATATTGGTGTTTACTTGTGTACTCAGTACTTTCTTCATTTATTTCTAGCATGAAGATGCTGTAAATAAACAGGATTCCAGTGTTAACCAGTTTATATAAAGCAAATACACTTCTAGTTATTATGAAAATATAGCTTTTCAATTGTCTTGAATTGTGGTACTCGAACAGATTTGCTGCTAAATGCAAACACAAGAGAGAAAAAGACTTTGTGAAAGGAAGGAAAGAAATAAACAAGAAACTTCTGAACTCTTGAACTGAGTCTGAAATCTTTTAATGGGTTTTAAGTAAATCTCTGATTGATTAACAGAAGGATCTCCCCTCAACATCAATTAAATGAAAGGACAATAAGACTTCTCTCTAAGCAAGGTTCTTGCTTCTTTTGAACACAAAGAGGATTCAACATCTGTAGTTTATATGGTTTTTCCTGCTGTTGAAGTCAATAATAACTGTTTTTTACTGTAATTAATTATCTACAAATTCAATAAAACCATAGCTTACAATGTATACATTTTAGAAATTGCGAGTTTATCATCTATTCTGTAGTTTATATAAAAACTAATAATGAGAATTTGGTTGTAAAACAGTAATAGATCTTAACATTATTAATGTTATTAATTCAAATGATTTTTGGCTGAATTAAGTTTTTAGGAGAATGTATAATAGTTAACTAAATGCATTTGACAGAGCAAGCCAATGATTTCTATATTTGTATGAACTCTATTTTTTTAAGATAAAATATTTATAAAGGGGCTATTAAAAGCATAAAGAGATGGCGATAAATAAATGGCTCAAAAAAGATATTGTAATTGTGCAACTATTGATTTTAGTCTAAGTTATGTTTTAATCTTTTGACATGTTTTAAGAAAGAGAAAATATCGATGTTTGTTGTTTTTAAAAAGTTGTCCTCATTTTCCAATTTCAAATTCAACTGTAGCAAGTTTTATTGATTGTTATAAATAACTTTATTTGTTCTAATCGTTTTGTTCAGTAGAAATACAAAATCTAAAAGGTTTGGAACAAATGAAGGGCAAGAATATCTGCCCTCAAAATTTCTCAATAACCTGTTCTGACCCGAAGTCACTGTCAGTTTAGCAGTTTCACATACGTTGGAATTTATTCCGTAAAATTATGCTTTTTTTTTGATAGTGTTTGTTTTGTCCAGTGAGTCTTTTGTCCGCTGAACCAGTTTGCAAAATAATTGAATTGCGACTATTTTTTCCATAATAAAGTCATTTTAGCCTTGATAGAGGAAAATTTAAATGAACTAAACCTAAATACACTGAAATCCTGTGATGCAACAATACATATAATTAAAATTAACATTTATCAACTACAATCAACTATTATGATTGATTTGTTGAACTTCCGGCCTTGCACGCATTTAAAACCGACGATAAATTTCTAGGGTAAACATTGAAGTTAATGTCAGTGTAGATTAAAGGAATACTAGAAAAAAATTAATTATATTATTATATTTATATTTTTTAAATTGAACATGTTTTAGTAATTCAAAGTTGTTGTTACACACATGTAAATCTATAGATTGCACTTTTTTATAAGTTATTACTTTTGTCAGACAGATTTCAGCTACATAAAAAGTAAAACTTTTATTCCTGTTCAACTCTAACATAACCATGATTTAATTTATTCATATTGTGATTTAATTGCAAATGTGATTCATTGTTGAGCTCTAACGTGTTTCTGAAGGAACGTGGCTTTAAAAACCTGATTTTGAGTTTATATATTGAAAGTGTGTAAATATGGTTCGCTATCTAAAAAGAGACCATGTTGTCAACCAGAAGAGGTGAAATTAAGGGTTCCTAATTGTGACTCTTCTTGGCTCAATCATTAGATCGGTCTCAAAGGGTACACTTTTGGGATTCAAGTACAGAGATAAGTTAATGTTTATTTGGAAAATATGAGGTTTACAAAAAAATAAGGTGAATGAAAATAAAACAAATTTCATGTAAGAAGAGTTGTTTGGTCCTGGCCCTCAATGATCCGGCCCTCCGCAGTCCCTTCCTGAGAGAAAGAGAACGAAGTTAAATTTGGAATAGATTGTTTCTATACTGTCAGTGTCCACCCGATACTCCGAATTGTAAATCTGATCAACAGGATGTTTAAATCCAACAGAATTCCAACGGCTAATAAAAACTCATCATGTTTCCCAACAGCTGTTAACCTGAAGTTTAAGTGAAAGTACTAGTACTCACCTCAGAGCTCTTCTCTGCTGTCGTCGTCAAGCCTGAGAAGGGTTTGGACAGCTGCATTTTTGATTGTTGAAGCATACAATTTTCTTCCTTGAGCAAATGTAACCTGAGAGATTGGAAAAGGAAATGCTGTGTGAGAAGTATGGGTCAAAAAAAAAGGGAAGCAACATTCAGAAGTGATGAAAGGTGTTCATGCTGAATTAATCTGATCAATATTGGAAGTGTAAAAAAAAAAAAAAAAATACAAGTGTAAATATCCTTAAAGCCATCTTGAGTCACGAATGTTGTGTGTGTGCTGGGAGGTTGAAATTGGTGGAGAAAGGATTAGGGTGCTGTGTGATAAAAGCAAATTTAAGATCGAATGGAAAGATGTAAACAGGCAATTTCAGCCTGTGAAGGATTTAGCTCCAACCTTGCTTCCCACAAGAAAGCCATCGTATGAAAAGATGTGCTTCATGAACATTGAAACTACATGTGCAGGGTTGGCACTGAGATCGAGATGACGAGAGCAGGGTCAAGATATTACACTTCTCTGAAAGGGGGGCATCAAATTTTCGATGTTTAGGAGAGACAAGATTGACGTGTTTTGGTAAAGGATACTCATCTTCAGACTTAGTCTTGAAGGTGAATAAAGAGGTGTTGTGAGAGAGCACTTGAGGTTTGTAGGATACAGAGGATCACAATCTTCAAGAGCTGAGATTGATGCATGTGGGTTACAAGATTTTTGTAATGAGTGCTCGCTGTACCTGACGTCGAGGTTGTGTAGCCTCTGCACCATGTTCTTCTGCACCTCCTCAGAGTCATGCACCTCTAGAAGCAGCTCTCGGTTCTTCTCCAGGAGACTCTGATTTTCCCTTGTGAAGCTCATCACCATCTCTGAGGTCTGAGGAGGAGTGGATGAGATAATGAGCAGCTTTGATTGGTTTCCTCCTGCTTTGTTCCTGTATGGTACCTTCTCCTGGTGTTTCCTCAGGATACTCGTCTCTTTCTCCAGGTCTTTTATTTTGTCATCACGCTGGCTCGTCTCTCTCAGGTAAACATGTCTGGCTCGACTCAGCTTGTTCTTCTGCTTCATCCGCTTCTCGCTGTATTTGCTGAGGAAAGCACAAGAAGTTATTTAGAATATCTTTGATTTTGTTCCAGTTTAGAATTGTTAAGTCCGTTGAATTGTTAAGTTGATCTCTTAAAAAGAGAGTTTTACAGATATTTTTTAGGTATTAGGTATTTTAGGTATTAACATTGGTGTTTTGAATTATTTCTTTTTAGTATGTTGTATAGTTCAAAATACCTGAAGTTTAAAAGGTTCTTTTAATTTTACATCTGAAGGTAAAATATTCAAATAAAACATGACTTATTATCAAGAAACTTTATGCATTTTTATTGAAAAGTTTTTTTATTTTAAATAGCATTATCAAAATGTATGTGTTATATTGCTTTGAATATTCTCTTAATTTTTAAATTACTGCATCTTTAACAATATACTTTTAAACTTTTTTCTTTGGACCTGTTTCTTAGTCCTATATTTCTTTTATGAATTAAATAATTTTACCTTTTCTACATGTTTTGCCTTGTTGGTTAATGATACTGTATAGACCGGATAATGATATATTGTATAGGGTCTCCAAATTCGGTACTGGAGGGCCGGGTACTTACACATTGTTAGATCAACCATCATGAAACAAATCTTTTGCATGAATTAAGGTCCTCTCTGATTGTCTGAAGCTAGAGTAGTTTACATACTAAAGCAGGGTTGGAACTAAAATGTGCAGGGCTGCGGCTCTTCAGAACCAGATTAGGGCAACCTTGGTATTTACTATATTTAAAAGAGTTTGCCTTACAGTGAAATATGCTTTTATTTATTATCTCAATTGTCTTTTTTATAATTTCAAGTCAAACTTAACCCTGCCTTTCATTACCTTTTCTCAGCATCCACACTGACTAGTGCTTCCTGAAGTTCAAAACTTAGAGCTTCTGTTTCCTGCGCTTTGGTGCTCAGTGTACTCTTCAAGTCTGTGACTTCCTGCTGGAGCTGCTCAGACAGGAAATCACCATGCTTTAGTGAGATTTAAGAGTTAAGAGCAGTGGGAATGTGGACATTTGATGTTTGTATGATGTGCACCTTCACGTTCTCTTGCTGGGCATCAATTTTATTTTTTTGCAGGTCTGTGTTGTTTCTCTTCTGGATGTGCAGCTCTTGTTCTCTGTTCTGGAGGATCTTTTGGAGCTTCTTCACTTCCTCTACCTGATTGTTCGACTCCTCCGATTTCTCCTGAAGCTGAATCTTAAGAGACTGACGAGGAAAGACATCAGGTGTGTGCAAGAAATCTTTCAAGTGCAAGAGATGCAGTAAAGAGTCCTTAGCCTGAATCAATATTTTTAAAATTCACTTTGGCCAGTATTTTTAGTAAATCAGTAATTTAATAAACCCGTTGTAGTCCCACAGTGCCAACTTTCCATTTAACTTGGAAAGTTACCCTAATATTTGCATAATAGGTTTATTTACCTCAATCAGAGCAGCAGTGTGCTGACTCTCAGTCTGCAATCTGGTGGAGATTTGCTGGCTTTTCTTCTGTTTTTCCTGGAGCAGAAACTTCAGATGACAAACCTGCTCATCAAGAAAATGCACCTGAAAACACATGGTTAGTGAGTATTTTGACCTTATTTCTGCCACACACACAAGATATTTTGATGGTGGAGATGTAGCCAGCTCTAAATGGACAACGTGGCTAGCACTAAACTGCTCAGGCTGACTCCCTTTGTGAGGTTACATACACCGACACTTTAAAGAGGGAACTTTCTTTAGGAAAGTTCATGTTCACTTTATTGTGTGCATGTTTTTTACCACAACCACACCTAATTCTTCCTAATTGCTTCCATAATACAATAATTATACATAATGCAACAATGACAACTACATATCCTGACTCCATTACTAACTCTATGGCTCTATGAACGTAATATAACATTCTTAAAATCTACATTATGCCCTTTGATTGTAAAAATCTTTTGAAGCCACTTACAAAACCTCTTTATAAAAATATTTAGAATTATTAACTGAAAAAAAGAATAATTCTATTTTAAGGGTGTCACAGTGGTGCAGTGGGTAGCACGGTCATCTCAAAGCAGGAAGGTCGCTGGTTCGAGCCTTGGCTGGGTCAATTAGCATTTCTGTGTGGAGTTTGCATGTTCTTCCCATGATTGCTGGGTTTACCCCGGGTGCTCTGGTTTCCAGCATAAGTCAATTGGGTGAACGATTGTCCATAGTGTTTGAGTGTGAATGAGTGTGTGCGTGTGGATGTTTCCTAGCAATGGGTGGGGGCTGGAAGGGCATCCGCCGCATGAAACACATGACAGAAGAGTAGGCGGTTGATTCCGCTGTGGCGACAGCGAAAGGGAATAAAACCGACAAGATAATGGATGGATATTTCTATTGTAATAAAGCATAAAATGCAGCTCAAATATTTGAGTGTGAGTACAGAGTGGTAGATTTCTGGTGGTAGCACCAGAGTGGTGCATCACTCTTTTGAGACAGTTGAAAAAGTGTTTAAGCTGCTGTGCATCTGTAAAAGCTCTTTATTTTATTACAGAAATTAAGATGGTTTAGCAAAGTTTGAAACCCAGTGGCAACTGACAGCTTTTGCAGATAGAATTCTTGAAATATTAGCAACTATTGGTATTTGGGATCACTGTAGAAGAGAAACATTATTAATTTGTGGCTGTATTGTACCTTTAAAATATTCAAGATCAGACCAATCGGCTGTGTTTACCTCCTTGAGGTGTTTGTCATAGCTCCTCTCAGTGCTCTCCAGCTCTTCAACCCTTAGGGATAAATCTCTATTCTAGGAATAAGTGCATTTTTAATCAATCTCACACAACTTCACGAGAAGCATTCTTTACGTTCTTACGCTTATCTTACCTCTTCAAGCAAATGCATTCTCTCGGTCTGTAACGTTTTTATTGTTTCCTGAAGATGGCTCAACTCTTCTTTCAGTTTATCATTTACTTCTCTAGTTTTCCTCATTTCAGCAACTTCTAAAAGGAAGAAACCAATGAAGCTAAAACTCGAATGAAAAATACATCTCAAAGTAGGTAAAATACCTAGAAAATAAAACTAATCTCAATTTGGAATCTTGTGAGACAAAAAAAGACATCCATGCTGTCCACTGCAGATGCCAACTAAAGCACCATCATGCAGAAAGAATTTGTTTAGCGACTAAATTGAAGATCTCAAATTCAATTCCTGGAGGCTGCAGCCCTGCACAGTTTTGCTATAACTTCAACGGAACATACCTGATTCCACAAATTTAGCTCCTCTTGGCTTGTTTACACTTATCTGTTTCTGTTTTATTTATTTATTTTCTCAAGTGTTCTCTGGTGATCTGTTTGGATCTTAAGTTCCAATAGCCTTTATGCTGGAGAGGTGATTAGCACCAGTGATTTTCCCATTCAATAAAAAGTAAGTGTTTTAGTTGCTTTATTTCACCACAAAAGCTGTTAAAACCGGTTTTTATAATAAGATAGCGATTACTGGTCTGTTGAATTCAACAATTTCCTCTGGTAGTAATATATAGTTGTTCTATTTCTACTCTATAGAATTATCCAATAGGAATCCTTATTTAACTTTAACCCCACATTAGGCCTTTGTGAAGCTGCTTTGAAGCAACTGCAAAAAAAAGCGCAATATAACACCTTTTAGATCGTTTGAAGCTACGGGTGTGTCTCTTGAAACAAGGTTGGAACAAAATAATTTCAGCACTCCAGTCCCTGCTTTAATTAATCAAACGATTCATGGACAATGTATCCTCCAGCCCAAGGATATTTAGTATTTGTATAATATATATCCCTATGTTAGTAGACATTATAAAATAAATACATTATGAAGCTAACCCACAAAAAAAATAACCATCTATTTTAGGTAAGAATGGGACTCCAGCTGAATGCAGATAACATGTTGAGATGAATTCATATAAATAAACATACAAATTCTCAGTCTAAAATGTTATTGCATTTGCATCTAGTTTTCATTTACAAAAAATAAACCGTGGGATGGATTTGAGTTGTACATGGAATAAGAAATACAAAAATCTCTCAGTTGCTGTACCGCAGTGTTTCAGTTTCTCCACTTCATCCCGAAGGTGTTCAACCTCAAGCTGATTTTCCTGCAGCTCTGGTTCTGAAATATAACCTTTATCAATATATTGCTCAAAGCCTTCCATTTTATTTGTTTTAGTTGAAGAGTGATACCGTAGGCTTTCTGCGTGAGATGAGCAGACTCCAGCTCATCTGTGAGTCTGCGTATCTCCTCATGAGCCATGGAGAGTCGAGCCGAGGCTTCTTCCACATCTCGCTCCAGCTCCTGCAGCATCCGCCCCTTCTGCTCATCCTCGCTGGACTGAAAAAAGTGAATCTCTTTAATTCAATGAGTGCTGTTTTATTAACACGCACTTTGTAGGCATGAACATGCTTCAGAAATTCCATGCATTTAAGCATCCTTTAGAAATCAAGATCTGAATGTGAGATAAGCAAAGTAGATCCATGTATAAAATAAAACATGTGTGAGATAGAAATTCCTCTTAAAACTCAACTCATGAGTATCATGCATCAATTCAGCTCATGCATGATATTTAGTCAACGTACATCGATTACTTTCTGTTTACTCAGAGCTGCTTTTCTCAGTCCCAGCAGCCTTTTCAGGGGACTCGATACATGTGGCGCTGCCATCTTGTGGAAAGAAGATAATCACAGGCTCTACAGTGAACGCATGAAGAGCTTTCAAAACCAGAAAAGCATGCGAGAGGACAGGAACATGGTTTATCATTGAAAGTAACCACTAAGATGCGACCAAACTTTAGCATTAAATTCAATAGCTTTAATAGTGAGCTTTAATGTCTTGCTTTAGCTGACATTATTTATCATTTATTTTAGTAGAGTGGTTTATTTAAAAAACTCATCTTAACTGTTAGATCTTTAGTTTGTGTTTAATTGATGTTGTGACAAGTATTTTGTTTGCTAGGAATAGTTTATTTGCCAATATATATTACTTTGTTTTACATTAACTATTTTTGGATAGCGTTATGAATGTATTGTAGTTTCTGTTCAGCCGCTGTTTAAAAAGTGTTGTAAAAGTGTATATATTTCAATGTAGTTAAATAAAAACTCACAGATCATTTCCACACCTTGAATTGTATGTATTAAGATAATATAATTTGAACCAACAGAAATCTGAGGCATTCCAGCAATTGCTCCAATAACTGTGTAGTTATTGCTAACTGTTCTTTGTCGTTGAAGTGGCAAGAGATCTTTAAGGTCTTGGCTGTGAATTTTAGATCGTTGATGCTTTGGGTCTGTATAATGCTTTTGTATGCATATAAAACACTGCACCTTTTGAGCTAACTTCAGAAGTGTTTACCCAAAGTTTACATCTACTTTATCTAATTCCTTTAAATAGGAATTCCTTTCCTCTGTGTTTGAGTCACCTCCCCAGCATAAAGAATTTACAAACTTAAGATCCATCTGCGAAAAGTTTGCCGGACAGCACCTGAAAAAAACATAAAGACAAAACAGAAACTAACAAACAAAAAACAATGGTTAGAAAAATGTAACAGACAACAAACAGGTGATCAGCATCAGCTGCAGAATGAGTGATAAATTATGGAGATAGGTTAGATTGAACTACATTTATTTTTCAACAGTTTGTATGTATATAGTGCTCAGACACCATATCCATTTTGGCAAATCCCAGGAGCCTATAATTCGAATGCTAGATTAAACAGATATGTTTTTAATTTAGTGTTGAACTCTGTGAGTGTATTGGAGCTCCGGACAACATCCGGGAGTTTGTTCCAGAGCTTCGAGGCTCTATATGAGAACGCTCTTCCCCCTCTGCTGGTTTTACTAATCTTCGCAATAATCAATAGTCCTACTACTTGTGATCGAAGAGAGTGAGCCTGAATATATCGTGATAGGAGACTGCTCAGGTACACCAGAGCCAAGCCATTCAGTGCCTTAAAGTGAACTAATTTTTCTGCATCTACAATAGACAGCATATTCCGTACTTTAGCAATGTTCCTGAGGTGAAAGAAGGTGGAAATAAGAGATATGGTTCTTAAATGTCAGTTCACTATCTATAATAACGGCAAGATTTTTAACTGTAGAAGAGAAATGAACTGTGTGTCCCCTCAGCTCCGTATTTAAAACTGAAAGATTCTGTAATTGCTTTTTAGAGCAAATAAGTAATATTTCTGTTTCATCATGATTTAGCATAAGAACATTTTCATTCATCCAATCATTGATTTCAGCGACACATTCTGAGATCTTATTTAGCTTTGAAAGGTTGTTGGGGTTTGCTGTGATACAGAGCTGGATGTCGTCTGCATAGCAAGGGGCAGCATGTAAATTGAGAATAGAATGGGTCCTTGAGGAACTCCATACTCTACTGTTATTGTGTCTGTTGAGTCTCCATTTACATGAACAAACTGACTTCGTTTAGAGAGGTAAGAGTTAAACCATCTTAGAGCCTGGTCTTGGATGCCTGCATCGTTCTTTAGTCTCTCAAGGAGAATCTTGTGTTCTACTGTCTCGAAGGCTGCAATGAGATCTAGCAGAACTAGAAGAGAGATATTTCCTTGATCCCAGTCAAGTCACAGATCGTTTGAAATGTGCTGTGATGTGCTCTGAATACAGATTGAAGATCTTCATAAAAGTTGCTCTTTTGTAAAAAGGAGATGGGCTGTGCTATTACAACTTTCTCTAATAATTTTGACAAGAACGGAAGGTTAGAAATTTGCCTATAGTTGGATAACTCAGTAGGACCCAGGTGCGTTTTCTTGATTAGTGGTTTCGTAGTGCATTTTTTGAGCTGTTTAGGAGCGTAACCTAGCGATAGAGATGAGTTAATAATGTTCAGAAATGGTTCTTGAGCTATTAGTAGCAATTCCTTTAGTAATCGAGATCGAGAGAGTTGTTGATTTAGATGCTGATTATTTTAAGTAGTTCTTTCAGGTCAATATTTGAACATTTTTGCAGCGAATGAGGTAAAGGCATAGAATAGCTGCTTAGATTGAATATGAGTTTTAACGATTTTGCATCTAATAGATTTAATTTAATTTGAGAAATAATTCATAAAATCATTGCTGCTAGATTTTATAGCTGCATTTGAATCTGTCGATGTTTGTTGAATCTGTCGATGTTTGTCGATGTTAGAATTTGTCGATGTTTGACTGTTTAGTAGATTAGCCATTGTTTCTAATAGAAGGCGGGGTTATTTTGATTTGTTTCTATTAATTTGTGATAGTAGTTAGTTCTTGTTGTTTTTAATGCTAGTCTATATTTAGACATGCTCTATTTCTAGGCAATTTTGAATACTTCCAATCACGCTTTTGTTTCCATTTACGCTCATAGTTTCTGGTTTGTCTTTTTAGCACCTTTGTATTATCATTTTAATTAATGTAAGCGGGGCTACAGTGTCTAGGGTGCTTATACATACTGAAGGTGATTTTTTTTCAAGTTAATTTTCATCTGCAGGTACACTAATAAGGTGAGTAATGTCTGGTAGGTTTCTTATGAATGCTTCTTTAGTATTCTGGTTTATATTTCTGCCTAGTCTGTAGTGTTGAATGCTATTGCTAATGTTTACAGTATGCATAGCACAAGATAAGATAATGGTCTGAGATATCCTCAATTTGAGGAGCTATAACAATGTCACTGAGGTCAATGCCATGAGTTAAAACCTAATCTAGAGTGTGATTTTGTTGCTCTGGCCACATTTTGCTTAAACAAGAATATAGGAGGTATGTAAAAGCAATACCCAATGAGTCATCGACAAGTCTCTGAATATCAGTATTTTATCTGCTTCAACCAAAAGATGTGCGATAAAGTCAGTTAATTTTTTAAGAAAGATAGGCCTTTAGACAACTGCTAATGTTACAGAGAATGACAATCTTTGTTTTAACACTGCCACTGTAAAATGGAGCACAAGTACTTAAAAGATTTAAATTTATATTCAGTTTTTTTGGTTGTGTTTAGGGTATTTATATATATTGTGGCAAAACCCCCACCTCGACCAGTTTAGTGTGGTTCATGATTAAAACAGTAATTTCTGGATGTCACTTCATTCAATCCAAAATAGTCATTTGGAGTGAGGCAGGTTTCAGTTAAAAATAGTATGTCAAGGTTAAGTTCTGAAATTAATTAACTTATGATTACAGCTTTTGTTCTTTTGATCTGATGTTTCTGAGTCCAAATTTTAGAGAGTATGTTTGCGAGTAGCATAATTTTGTAGTCTAATTTTATATTGATCAGATTATTGTTTAGCAAATTAGTGTTATTAGTTTTTTTTTGTTTTCATGGTATGGACACTGTTTCGATAGCAAATGTTAGGTTTTGACAGTTATTAGGTAGGTCTCTGAGAAGGTGTTATATGTGGAACTATTTAGTCCCATGCTAATAAGGGCCATAGAGATGTTTTCTGACAGAATTTTAGACCCTAGTTTGCTTGGATGGAGAGATTTGCTACATGAAATGCAAAAACCTTGAAGTTTATTATCTCAAAACCCTTCTGAACGCTGATGGAGCCTGAAAATTTCAAAACGACAAAATTTACCAGCAGACCAAAACAACCAGATGACCAGATTTCCTTACTATAACTGAATTCTCCGTATGTCCCATTGTCATCTGCTCTTTCTCTCCATCCTGGTGATGTCTTCTCTTCCGGTCTGAGGCCTCCAGGTGATGTGCTTTCTCCAGTAGTGATGCTCGGTCTGCAAGCATGTACGCCACCTGCTCACTGAGGCTCATGGGAATTATTTCAGCTAGACTTTCTTGAAGTAACATCTCTGCAATCTCACTCCTCTGAGCCTCTGTGGGTTGTACATGGGAGAAAAATACATTTACACTAACAACATGTAACACAATGATAAAGCATTATTGGTTTGATTCTATATGTATAATGTTTGGGAACATATCAAAATCTTAAAGTTCAAGTCATGGATTGGCTGTATTTACTCTTTTACCTGGTTTGATTAACAGTTCCATTTCGTTGTGATTTAACAGCAAAATGTTTATACAAAGCTTAACTAGATCCAGAGCATGCTCCAATACATCGCAGGTTGGGACCGGCATTTATTTGATGGCATCCGGGACCTTCCTGTCATTTTAATAAATTAACTGTGTAATATTTAATTAGTTTTCTTGTTTTAATACTATTTAAAGTGAGACTTGTTCTTTCATTTTTAATGCGCTTTAATGATATGAGTAAACCGTTGGACATTAATTTTTCTTGAATCTTATTTGTTTTTTAAACCTTTTTTTTTTTTACTTATCTTTCCTCTCTTTAACCCCCCTCCCATCTCTCTATAGCTCAACACACTATCATGATGCCATAGAATAACACATCGTTTCACATATATGACACATATATTCAATATTCACGTTAATCAGATTCTCTAAAGATTAAACCTAGATCAAGTTGATTGTTTTCGATGAAAAGCTTTAACAGACCCTGGTGTATGAACTTTCTTTCTCCCTCTGCACCCTCCTGGTGTTCCAGCACCTCCTCAAAGACTAATCATGCACTGTTTACATACTATACTGTATCTTTTTTTATGTGTCATCATCCAAGCCTTGTGTACAGAAAAAGCAGAAAAGTGCACCTTGCTGGAGGTTGAACTCCTCCAGAGTAGCATGAAGAGATTTGTTTTCTTCCTCGAGATGTAAAGCCACAGAGTCTCTGGTCTTTGTGAGACTCTTGATGTTACTGATGTATTGTTGAACCTGAGTAGAAAATCAATTATGCTTTTGTTTTAAATTAAAGTAAAATGTAATTTTAAACCTCTATTCTATTGTACTCCAACTGCTTAAAGGGGTTTGTTACCATTATTTGAATGAGACATAAACCCTTTGGTTCACCTTTTCAATCTCAGCACGTCGTTCTTTTTGCAGGTCCTGGATCTGCTGGCTAAGGACTCTCACTGTTCCTTCACTGCTCTGGTAGATCTGCCACAGCATGGATAGACGCTCATTGCTGGAGGCAGAGGGATCCAATCCTTCCTCCTGTAGCCGCTGTTCCATCTCCTTCATCCTAGCATCTTCAACACGCAGGTTCTTTCTTATTAATTATTATGGATGTTTCTTATTATAAGAAGGCATTATGCAATTACAAAAGTAATAATTTTTATTTATTTTTATAATATATATTTTAGAATGTTTCTTAGGAAAAAAAAAAATTTCCTCTCATTTGAGTTTTATTGAGAATTTTACTAAAAAAACAAAAAAAAAACAATATGATGCATATAGCCAAAATGTTTTAAAATCTCCAAAGCAGTTCTGACACTCCTTAAAGTTCAGGGAGTTTATTGGTGTGAAACTTGACAGAGTTTGGTTAACTATAGACCGATGTCTGATATTTCTCCAGTATCTGATTGTCCAACTTATTAGCAAAATAAATCCCATCTACAAGATACATTTATCCTAATACACAATGTTTTTAAAGTAGCAAAACTATTTATACAAGGCTTGGCCAGCTTGGAAATCTCCCTGTATCTGAACTGACCAGGAACCAGTTATTAGTGTACTTCCAGATGTTGTTTACATCAAACACGTGACCTGATCAAATCTGGAGGCGTCCTGTAGCAGCTGTTATTATTACGCGCATGCGCACCAGAAATGTTTTTGGGGATTTAACGTTGTTTCGTCTTAAGTATTCTTGTCAAATGTGTACGTTCTCAGCACCGACTGGGTAAAACAACTCAATAAATAATTGGTCCTTTAGACACCAGATTTTTTGCCACGCCATGATGCCAGTTAACAGACGAAAACGATCGAGGAATCATGAAAAGTTTCACAAAATGTAAATATTACCTTTCCTCTGAGTATTTCACTCGCCTATCCATAGCCACACAGGTAACGTATAAACTGCCACAAAGTATTTTGTCGTGGGACAAAAACACCAATGTTTCACGTAAATACGTCGCTCGTTTCAAACCGTTTGTTTTAAGTGCTTTATCCTTTCGCGCTCGAGCGGAGCCTCATCAAAAAAGAGGAAAATCGCCGTTCTTGTGGAAGTTCGGCGTCATGCTCTCGAAAACGTCGTCCACGAGGGTCGGCTTCTGCTGGAGCGTTTTAGGGGGACGTCCTGCTCAAGAACCCCCAAAGAAACTCGACTCCGTTGGCATAACGATACACGATTACAATGCTATTTTTCATGGGTTTGGCTAATTGGTTAATTCGCATGTATTACATTTTTATCTTTATCAAACCAGTAAGGGTAACGATTTAAACCAAGTATGTAAGATTAAAAAGTATTCTATGAATTATTTTTATTATGCATGGTATTGCTCTAAAATACTGCTAATAGTCTTGTTTTTGCTAAAGACATCAAGTGGATGAAATCTTTTCAAGAAATTAAATGTGCATAGATTAATAAATCTTTACTTGAGTTGAGTGTTTTGTTGGATTGATGCATGTAATGACAACTAAATAAAAAATATATACGTATTTTAAAAACGCCTATATAAAGTGAAAGTAACATCTAAATAAATCCTGAAACCAAAGAAAATGACTAATTGTAGAGTATTATGGGTGTTAACTGATCATACTGGGTGGTCTAGGTTTCCTTCTGCAGGAAGTAATTGTCCTGGCTGGTGCACCATTTCTGATTGGAAACAACAAAGTTACTTTAATAAGTTACTTATTGTGCACAAGAAGTTGAAGCAATAGCACTTAAACATTGTTGCATGAAAGTGTTAAACGTTCAAAATTAAATTCATATATTTGTCTTAACTTTCTGTTAACTGATTGAAAAATTCATTTGTTTCCCATTCAAAATCAAAGCAGTGATGTTGTTTAAAAACAAAAACAAACAAAAAAAAACATTACACATTCATTTTTAAATGTAAAAATGTTACAGAAAACTCCCAGTGAATTCCTATCAGATCTGGTCTGGTTGAATACACTGCTCTGACTGTTATTAATGTACCCAGCGTATTTCTGGCTTTGGGTGGACACACATACACAACCCCCTTTTTAGTTTAGAGAAGCCCAAGTTTTCTGTGAAGGAAACTCCTCCTCTAACCAAGCCTGCATTCCTCCCTGGACCACAGTTCCCCAGACGTGGGAGACTGAGGAGTGTGTGAGTGTGTAGAAGAAGAGAGGAGAGGGGAGCAGGCCTGTTCAAGACTTTCAGAAACTTCACAGGATTTTCTAAAGATTTGTGTATACTTGAACCAAAGGTAAGCTGTTTTTACTTCACTTTCAGCTAGAAAATGTGTTTGCAGAGCTAGCACATCACACTTGTTCATACAGAAACTATGGATGTATACAGAAGAATCCCAAAAGGTCACTTTAGCACTGATTAGGAGTGACTTTTCAAATTAAACCAGTATTACGTGAAGGAAAATGTCAAAAGAAGTAGTTAAATTGGCTATATGCACACTAAGCCTCTCTGTCAAGTTTTTTTTTTGTATTTTGTGCAATTTCTGTATTAAGTATCTTTTTCCATCTGCTTTTCAGTTGTATTTGAATAAAAGTGTTATATAAATAAAACTGTACGAGTGTAAACCCTTCAATTTAAATTTAGTTGTCCTGAAAGTGTAGTTTTATACAGTGAGTGCTTGTCAAATCTTTAAATACATCTGTATAAAGTGTTCACTAAAGTTATAAATAATTTTCTGAAATAAAACTACTAGTTTGAAGTGCTGTTTCAACTTGAAGAAACATGACAAAACACTATGATGATGCTGAAAATATGTAATTAAAATAAAAACAAAATAATTAAATAAAATAATTACATCGTTTTAACTGTCTGTATTTAATAAATATAGAAATATGTGGAGTTTTGGGATCAAGTTAGATTTGTTCCGATGTGCTTGAGGACAATCTTTAGAAAACATTAGATGTAAAAGAGATGAAAACCATCAAACATTGTAACCATTCATAGAGGCTCCAAACTGAATTAATTACATGTGATGTTTTGGTGTGTCCTGTGTGATTGAGAAATCCCTGGAAAAAGTCTAATTTCTTGGTTTTCAGCTTCATCCATGTCCTAGTAAAGTCTCGCATTAGACTGAGGAGAAAGCGTAAACAGAGAGTGTGTGTGAATCAGAGCCAGGAAGCTGAAATGAGCAACCCAGACTGTAAACATAGAGAGGTGGAGAGCAGCTAATGAAAAGCAGAGCTATACTATCTGGAAAAACACATAATCCCACTAAACTGGCTTGTTTTCTCTGCTTTAAAAGAAAACCTGTCAAATAGTTCCACGTTGATTTAGAAAGTAATTATAAAACAACTTAATGCAGTTGTTTATGCTTAGATGGAGGGGAGTGCATGTCTCATCCCTAATCTGATTCGTCAAACAGGCTACAGTTATGAATACACGATTGTTGAATTCAACCAAAACTCTCCGTCCTCTAATGGATGGAAAATCTCTGAGAACTGGCATCCTGGAGACATGACGGCACACAGGAAAGTGTCTGGCAGTGAGCTGTAGATTCCTTTATAGCTGTGATGCCAGTGAAGGGAGAGTTTAGCCAAGACCGACTTGACGTTCACAGGTTGGTTCTAGATTTTTTTCTGGAAACAATGCAGTCAGCATATAGGGCCATTTCATTGAGTAAATACATTAGCATCCTCTCAGGGACCCACAAACACCACCGGAGAGACTGTAGGTTAAACGGTTTGCTCTGAATATGTTGTAGTATGTTCATTTTATTTTTAATTTATAAGTTGAATTTTTTTTCTCAGTAGGTCTAAACATAATTTTTGGGGGGATTTTTAAAAATTAATATATAAAATCTAGTAAGGTCAAAAAGGTAAAAAAAACAAACAAACAAACATACAAAAAAAGCAGATTTCACATCAGCAAGGTTAAGAACGATTTCTGATAATGTGCCACCATTCCCCCAAAACAATTAACCTTAAATTGACATTCATGTCACGTCTTTAAGACATCTTTTGTGTTCAGAACTAGTCAAATTGATGTCCTGTTCAAGTTGACTTCTCAGGGGGTTATAGTGCTAAAAAGATATAATTATTAGTTCCTGAAATCCTCATTTGATGGATTTTTATTTGTATGCTGACATTTTTTGTCAAGTTTCTTGTCCAGAGTTTCGATTTAGGATTAGCTGGATTGTAGCTGACATCATGTCACTTTTTGGTCTCTGCCATGTCATGTTCTGAAATTGTGGAGACAGTGCAGTGCTTGACTGATGACACATACACAGTTAGACTTAGGTTTGATTTTGAAATGCCTAGTCCTTCAAAAATTGTTTTGGACTTTACACATGGGAGCAACTTTCCCATCTAGAGGAAGATGAAGATTCCATTTATTTGAAGGCTATAAAACAAATGCTTCTAAAGAGATTTTCTCAATATTTAAAATAAACTTCTGTCCTGTTTATAAATCTCTCTTATGCTGATGTGCAGGATCTACCATGGCTTTCCTGCTGATGTTCGTGACAGTTCTTCACCTGGCCACTCTGGCCATGCTCTTCATTGCCACCATGGAGAAGGTTTGTTGCCATCAATAGTGCATACAAAGGATAATCTTAAACAAGCTCTCTTGAGGCTGCTTTCAAAAGTAATAATATGTAATTAATTTGATTGGTAGTCTGCTGGTGCTAAGAGCAGCCCAGATTGTTTAAAAGTAAAGGACACATTACAGAAAGTCAATCACAAACCACATTTCTGTGTATTTAGCTCCATTGGTTAATTAAAGCAATTTACTATGTAGCGATTCTAACCTCTCTGCCTTCATTGTTCCCCAATCAAGTCCCTGTGTTAATAAAACTGTATTGAGATATTGTGAGGTAAAAGTTTTCATGTTATCAACACTTTTTCTAGTCTTGGTGGACATTGGGAGACATCCAGAACACTGATCTCTGGTACAAATGCACTTATGATAACTCTTCAGGGACCTGGTTATGTGCTTCAGTCAGTGAGAACGGTGGGTAACACGCAGAGCCATATTCAGAGAAAAGCCGGATGATCACCACACTTCTCGAAGTTTCTGTTCTCTGTTCATTCCCCAGAATGGCTGCAATCGGTGCAGGCACTCATGATCCTGTCAGTCATCCTCTCCTCCATCTCCTTCATGGTGTTTCTTGTGCAGCTCTTCACCATGTCTAAAGGAGGACTCTTCTACTTCACCGGCCTCTGCCAGCTTTTTGCAGGTAGAGTTTGTTTACAAGTTAACTTCTTGCATTTAGCTGATACCATGTTCAGTGTTGCCAGAAGAAAGCTTGTCTATGCATTTTAGTTTTTTACTGTTTATTATGACATCCTCTTTATTAGGTCAGTTCTAGGTTTTTATGTTCAAAATAAGTTTTTTTTTCTATGCGGAGAGTTGGGCTGGTTTTTATCGATGGTTGGAAGCTTTTACGTTGAGTTTGGGCTGGAAACTGTTTCTCACATCTGGCAACGCTGCTTGATGTGCTGCCCTCTTATGGATATTGTCTGTTCTTGCACTAGATTTATTATATTTCCTTTTGAGATAACTTCAGTAATCTCTTATAATGTTTAATTACATTTAATATTATTATATTTTCTATAGAATAAAGTGTCTTCTGTATTTAAAGAGTTTTCCACTTGAAGAGCAAAGAAAAAAAAAAAATATATATATATATACTTTAACGACTTTAACGAAGTTTAACGTCCCTGACTTTATCACTCACACCATCAGGTTTTGCAGCATTTGCCGCTGTCCTCATTTACACCTTCCAGAAGAGAGAGATTCTTCAGGACGATGCAGAGCTGGAGAACGGTCATTTTGGGTACTGTTTCATCCTTGCTTGGGTTTGTGTTCCGCTTTTGCTGGTCAGTGGGGCGCTTTATGTGCATCTCCGCAAACGAGCCTGATGATGTGCTCTTTCAGCCAAACATGAAAATGATCTCATCGTTTATTCAGCCTGTTTCAAGGTCTTCATTGTGTCCCTTCTTCTGATGACCACAAAAGAACTTTTCTGAAGCAGGGAAGCCAAAGGTTACAGGCTTTAACAATATTTATTTTGTGTTCTACAGAAGAAACAAATTAGTAGGGGAGAGTCAGTTATGATATTGTGTTGATTAGGATGAAATGCTTCTTTAATTTGTTGCTCTGATTTGAGAATGTAAGTTAATTATTATGCTGTTTCACATTAACCTGTTAAATTTGTAATCTACTGCTTTGTATCTTTTTGTGAATTTCTAGAACGCTGCTTTTTTTGTCAGTGTTAACTGACAGTGTTAAATTAAACCGAACCAAAGAAATTCTCAGCTCTTACTCTTGAGTGGTTCTAAACTGTACTATTACTTAACGCTTAATGCTGATAACCAAAAGGTGTAAAAAAATATGTTTTATGAAAAAAATAAAGCTTGTTGTTCAGTAGTGAACAATCTTCTTAATTTTCTCTTGGCTATTGTAAAAAAGAATATCTAACTTTTGCTTCTGAGGTTTATTGGATCTCTTACAGAGATAATTTTTTTTTTATCAAAGGCTGGTGTGTCTTTTATATGAGTCATTAAATTAGCCAAATTTGAATGGGCTTTTATTTTGAAATGGTGAACTGTAGTGGGGAAAAAAAAGCAGCAAACCATTCCTTTAAATTCTTTTTCTACTCATAGTCTAGACATATTGAGCAAAAGATGCACATAATTTCAGGTTCAGTTTTGTAAATAGAGATATGAAATGCAATTGAGATGAACGATAAACTTAAGAGACATGGAGATTGTTTTGCATATTATTTGTAATTGACGTTGCTTTCTTATTAATGAAAGTTTTCTGATGTTTCTAACTTGTTAATTTTGAAAGATTTTAAACTTTCCTTCTTCTTCATTTTTATCCAAACAATGCAGGTGGAAACCAAAATAACTGAGTAAATATTTCCATTTTTAAAGTTTGTGCCAAATAAACTGCACTTTATGAATAAAATACTGAAAATAAATACTTGTGTTGTAAATTACTTTTGAATCCTTAGACAATTATTCACCATGACTGTAGTAGCACAAAATGTTGTCTCATTAAAAAAATTATTTTGGTCACACTAAATTTGTTGAACTCTGACATTGTACAAAGCCATGACTCTGAATCAGTCTGCGTGGCTAATTTACATAGTCGCAAAGCTCTAATAAGACGTGACTCATCATGATCACATTCCATCGTAGCACACTTTCAAAGCTTACAATAAGTGTATTATGTCTAGGGATGGAATAAACGTTTGCATTTGCATGACTCGGCACTTAAGCTCTGATTAAAAAGGAATGTGTGTTTTAATAAGTTGCATAAGTTGGAATTGTTATTACTGGTTCATTCAGACCTGACAGAGGAGGAAATATGACTGAAGTTAATCAACGTGATACATAAAGCATGTTTTTAAACACCAAATTAGTAATGTTTTTCTTCATTAGTTAATACATACTAGTTTTCCTCCAGTGAAGTTTAATCCTTACTGTTTTCAAGAGATTCTTCAATTTTGAATTTGTTCAACAGATGTTTGGACCTCCTAATCAAAGTAAATGGTAATTTACAATTTTGGTTGAATTAGACGCTGTATACCTTCAACTGTTTTGGTTATTTTAATGCTTTCCTGTGTCACAAATGTAACCTTTCTCCATTTTTAACCTTTTCATTTGAACACTTTATCACAACTTTTGCCAACATCTAAATGGAATTTATTTATTTATTCAGAACAAAATAATTCCTCTGTAATGATATGGAAAGCCATCACCTCTTTTGTGTCAACACACCTGACCAAAATCTGCAAACTTGTCTCTCAAATTTTGGTGGTTGCATGATCTTTTGTCAGGATCGATAAACATTCAGTTCATGACTCTGATGCATTTTGTAAAAGTTCTTTACATTTTTACTGAAAATAACCCTGGAAAATAGTCTTAAACCTATGGAAATGTCTCCACAGGTGCTCCAGAGCAAGAGAGACGGAGAGAGTAGTTAATATGTAATTTTAGTTAGATTTAAAATGCTTTTTCATTTTCTTCTTTTCTGTTAATCAAATATTCATGTAAATTTAAAACCCGAGCTATTAAGAGGAAGACATTTCGTCAGGGATGCCATAGGTCTGAAGTACAAGCCCTAAACTCCTGTCCATGCCTCTAACAGCAGAAAAACGAAACACAACTTTTATGAGATAATATATGAGATAATATATATTCTATATCTTCGATAGAGGAAATTGAAACTAAAAAGATTTTTTCCTGTAAATGCATGGCGCCCTATCCACCAAAATAAAAAAAATCAGCATTGACTTCACTAGTGATTAGTATTCTCGATCATCTCACTCTCACAGTCGTTTGGATCCGATTTGAAGAGGTGACTACAGAAAGCTAAACATATTTCAATTTACTCTTCAGGTCTTTCTGTGTGGAATGTAGGTTTTCCTTGTTTAAGACCGGTTTGGTAAAACACCTCTGCAATAGCTTCTCTTCCTGTGAACTTTGACTCTGAACCTCAACTTGACACTAGTCGTTCAAGTGTATGGAATGCATATAGATTCTCTTTATGTGGCAATATAGTTATAAGCTATTGTAAAAAGTGTATCATAGTGAAAAAGGTCCTCCTATAGGTATTGAGTTCCAGCCCTGCCTTTGACTCATGGAGGGAGGCATAGTCTGAATCGCTGCTCCCTGAGGAGCGACTTGCTCGGCAGGTTGGACCAGTCACCAGCGCCAGCGCGGGTTTAGCTTCACACAAAAACACTCAAATCTGCTCTATACACTGAGCCAGGGATCGCTTGAATTTCGAGAAGTTGATTGAGGGATGATTAATGATTTGACTTCTGGATTTTTGGAATGGATAGATTGGATGGAATTGTGATTGTTTTTGTGCTCACGTCAACTCATGACGGAGAGAAATTTAACACCAGGGAGAGGGAGGAGATAAAATAGCAGAGATCTGTCAAAACTGGCATCGATGGAGCAAGGGTTTGTGCCTGAGAGAGCCACAGATGGGTGAGTGCCTGATTTTTTTTTTTTTTTGTTGGGAAATGTTTACTTTAGGGTTCACTCAGAAATGTACTTTACTCTCACTTTATATTGTGTTCAGAAGATATGAAAGTAGAGGGTTTGATCCCAGAAGTCAACCCAAAAGCTTTTCATTGGCTTCGGTCATGTTTTTGTGCTCAACAGAAAAAGTTCATGCTGTATTACCTCGATTAGAATCAGCTCAAAAGTAAATGTAACAGTCTGATATGAATGATCTTTTTTTATTATAACATTCTGTAGATGCACAGTATGATATCCTCTTGTGAAGAAATGCAGAGCACACTGTTCTCAGACACCTAATGGTTTGTTAATTGTAGGTATATTAAATGAAATTATCCAGACTTAAGAGAAATTTGTAAGCACTTAATTATGTATTTATTTGTAATAAGCGACAAATATGGTGGTTTGTCATGCTGTTCTTTTAAATAAACAACCTGATGATGATACAAATAATGAATCTGAAAGTGGTTTAAATTATGAAAAGTATAATTTTAAAATATCACAGGACAACTAAACCAGTTAGTATGTTTTATACCTTTTAAGAAAAAATGTATAACCGTAAGATTTTCACAATTTCATTTTTATAATGTGAATTATAGAATATTTTACTTCAGTGGGTTTTTAAAAATGGCCAATTTTTATATTGCATTTTATGTTATATTGCTTTCATATTTTTCTATTTTAATATTACATTTTGAAATAAATTTCCGTATTGCTATTTTCATATTTTTCTATTTTAATATTAAAAGTTGAAATACATGTCAGTATTGCTACTTTCATTTAAAAAGTATCATGAAAAAAATTAAAAACTTGCATAACTGAATGTTTTTTTTAATGGTTTTCTTTTTCACATAACTAGCTTTCTTTTAAATGGAAGGAATCATCTTCTTTTTTTGTTGCCATGTTGTATGCCCTGGATATATATATATATATTTTTTTTAAGAAAGATTAAGATTTAAAAAGCACATTAAACCTTTTTCCTCCAACAGTGTTTGCCCCTCATATAGAAGGGTCTCAGAACGTCCAGGACTGGTCACAACATTCTGATTGCAGATTCTCTCCTTAAAACCATCTTGCTGGATCTGTGTACACTTCCGAGGATTTCAGGAGCAATTCCACCATGGATTACTCTGTTGTTCTGAGAAGTCTTGGTGTCTAAAAAGATTGAAATATCTCCAATGCTTGAGGAGGAAGCACAAGGATTGAAATAATTCATCCTCCTCCTCTCAGGAACTTTAGACAGATGCCAAGGGCAGGTTTTGTATCAACATGTAATTTTCGACACGCGTTCTCCTAAATCTTCCATCATGTCGAACACTCAAGAGCAAAGCCTCAATGAGAACATCACCTTTGCTCCACTGACTGAGTCCAGTCCAGATTTTCTGCACTGTGAGGAGGAGCGCTACTGCGTAGAAACGTTGGTGAGTTCTGGTCATCAGGCTTTCTACGCTAAACTCCATGAAGAACATCTCAACTCCTTCCTGTCCAATGGAGAGGTCAAGCAGATCTCCAGCTGGGCTGAGGACTTTCACCAGAGTGATTCACATCTGGAGGAGACTAATGGAGAGCTGGAGGTGGGATCAAATGGAGAGGACTTCTCGGGACACTATTTCCCTACGGAGTCTGACACGCCGGCCCCGTGTCTGGAGTTAGGATGGCCTGAGAGGAGCTTGTGGATGGACATGGGTCGGGTTAACGTCTACACCAATCCTCCCACTGAGCAGTCGCCCTCCATACGGGAAGTGCTCAGGAAACTTCTGCAGGGAGCCACTAGGGTAAGATGCTGCATATTTTTATACATTTCAGGATACATGACAGTATTACAAATAAATAATATTTGGTTTTAAGTGAGGCATCGTTCTCTAAATGAAATTAAATGCAACCCCAAGCATAAAATCCATCTTTAAGATATTCCTACAAATGAACATCTGGTTGCTAATATGAAACTAAGCTCCTTGTTTACCCTCTATCAAGAGATTTTAAATCATTCTTCTCAGTTTGAAATATATCAGAAATATTTCAGAAGCCACTTGACAATCATTCAATCTAATAAACATCAATTGTGTAGTTTGCCAATAATAGAGTAAGGCTTTTATTTATTAATTTTTATTTTTTTTCATCAACCATGATCTGATTTCTGAATCTAAATGCAGTGTTGACAACAAAGTACTAAACAAAAATAGAAGGATAATAAAAACAAATTATCTAAACAAATAAAACAATTAAAGTAAGAAATAAAGTAAAAACACATTTAAATCAGCATAAAAGTTCCAGACCGTTATAAATGCTTGTATTTTAAAAATGCATTTTCGTCGCGAAGTACTTTGGATTTAATAGACTGGCTGCTTTTCATAATTTTTCAAGATATGTTTAAAAAACAAAGCTGGATTAAAAATGCATGAAGAGTCTCAAACCATATGTTTTATTTAGTATAAAAAATAGATGATATCTTTTTTTTCCTAAATATCACTTTTTAGTTCACATCTTGTGTTTAATCTATTACATTGAATGGTATAAAATTAAAAATAAAGTCCTGAACTGCTCATAAAGAATGAGTTTTGCTTAATCATTGTAGATTTGATGTATAACAATAAGACTATGCAAATATTTGTTGAAAAAATATTTGTCAAATTTTGTCCTCAAATTCAGTAAACATTCTGAAAGACAATGATAACTTATAAAATCCTGAAATTGAAATAAAAAAATCTGTGTGCAGAAAACTTTATTTTGGAATAATTTATTAAAATGGGTTGATATCATCATAGAATGTACTTCCTGATGCAGAGAACTCTCATACAAGGCATCTTTTCTATTTTAAAAGAAAATTAATTTTAATTCTCATTTTTTTGTGTAGTGTTTATTTTAGCTATAGAATAACATTAAACAGAGCGGATGACTTTGAGTTCTTCTAATGTCTATCCACCTGTTCAGCTGATTGCAGTGGTAACAGATAAACTATCAGACAACGCCGTGATCAGTGACCTGCAGACGACTGCTTCACGAGGGGTCCCCGTCTACATCATCCTCAATAAAAGATCTGTGGAGGAGAACTGCTTCCCTTATCGCCTTCAGCATCCCGTGAGTTTGAAATATCTGCTGAGTTTCATTCTAAGCTGTCATCACTCAGCAGTTATGACTGCTGTGCAAATTGTGCAACCACACAATCCTCATGTGATAACAGTATGAACTCTCGGCTGTACCTGAACAAAAGAGGCTGACACACCTAAGTGGACAACTCTGGGTTTGTTAGCAAAAGCTGCAGATCTCTGAGAGTATTTCTCTCTGGCTGTGGAAAAGCATGAATGAGAGGAACTCAGGAGCTCAGCTGGTTCAACCACATTCTGCATTTGTGGAATGTACATAGAGTAATCACTACACATCTCTGAGAAGTTACCTGGAACCAGTCTCCAAAAGATAATCTGGAAGTCAAATGTTCGAAAAAAAAACTGTGTAATTAACAGATTTAATCAAATCTCTCTTTATTGTTTTTCGTTTTTTACATTTATTTAAATATTTTACCTCACTGTTAGAAGTCCAGCACTTTCACGAGAGGGTCCTCGCTGCAGAGCTCAATGAGAGGAACCTGAGCTCAGCCTTCTTCTCACGGCAGCAAGTGTTTTTTTTTTTTAGTTACCAGTCGTCACTAGAAAATATTGTCTTGAGCAAGAACTTTCCCTTACTAATTCAACCTCGCCCTGACGTCTCAGTTAGTCGACCTCCCCTTACACCCATATTTGTACCTCTATGGAGAGGGAACTTGAGCTCAAAGTGAGGGGGAACCTGAACTCTAACTTTAAGCTCTGCAGAGGGTACTACTTGAGAAATAGAGGTTGAGTATATTCTCACCGTGCCTGCGTGGTATTCAAGTGCTAATAATCCAGCATAGGACAGGAAACAGGTCCTATGCCTTAATATTTATACCACTACGAAGACACATCATACACACTAAGCAATTTAACTCGATAACCTTTATTTAACCATAAAACGCCACTGAGATCAAAATCACACATACACAGGTCTATTTGGGAGTAAAAACTTATTTACATAACAACGATGCATTTTACAATATTTACAGGCATTTCTTCTATCAGGTGCACGTTTGGCCTTGTGAAGTTGAATGGGGAAAAGAACTTGTTAGGAAGTCACAGTCTCACAAGTTTACATAATTTGTCTAGTTTTAAAGTCTGTGAGAGTACAAAATAACCCTATAAATTGCTAATATTGCACATTTGCATTGACCTGCAATGAACAACTGTCATTTCCAACACATCTCAAAATACAGCTAGAAAAGGCTAAGCGGGGGAAATGACTGTGGTGGGAATGAAATTTTTTTTATAGTTTTTTGTGTGTGAAAAAATTAGTGATAGCTTTACTGATTAACTTTTAAATAATTGTTAGCCTTTAATGTATTTAAAATTCAGCAATATAACTTGATTAAAAAAAACACTTACAGCTTGTTTAGAAATTACATAAAAATATATTTACTGATTAAGCAATATTCATCTTAATTTTTCCTTAGACTAAACAGTAAAATGTATTTTAACTGTTTCGTTCATTCTTAAATTATGTACATTATGCGTTTTAAAATAATTCATACTATTAGTATTTTTAAGTTTAAAAGCTTTAAAGAGACTGGGAGAAAAATGGGATTTTGACAAATATGGACATCAAAATATATGAAAAAAATCATAATAGAAAGGTAGTTAACAGTTGAGAGAAGCTAGTTTGAAAAAGAAAGTGGATTGTTTTTTTAGTTTTTTTTTTTTTTTTTTACAAATAATTGCTAAAGAACCTGATTGCACTTGATTGAAAAAATCACACTTATACAAGATAAATAGTGTTAAAATCTCTACTTCAGTAGAAACAGTCAAAAACACAAGCACTGTAGAAAGGTTTCATGCACTCCAGTAGTTATCAGGGATTTAAAAACATTGATCGAAGGAGCGGTAGATTGTTTCCATGCTTCCATGGAAAGTAAATGGCCACTTTTCTATTTGAGAAAAGCAAACACGTGAAGTGACATTTCCCTCATGTTGCAGAATATCATGGTGCGCATTCTTGGAGGGAAAACCTTCCTGACGCGAGACACAAGGATGGTGGTTGGAGAGCTGAAGGATAACTTTGTGCTGGTGGATCTGGAGACGGTGCTTTTGGGAAGCTTCAGGTAAAGAATGCTTTCAAGAGTAAGCTCATAAATCAGGGCAGAAACTCATTAGTTGAACGATTTCCTTGCGGGTATGAGGGAGGGTGGCTTTTGGATCTGAACTAAGTCTTGTGTTGCCAGGTCATGCATTTAAAATCTGAAATCCATCCAGGAAATATGCGCTTTAACTCTGCTTTCAGAAAAATTGTTACCAATAATATTTTCATTATTAATTTTGTAAATATTGTTGTTATTTGGGATTATCCATAATATTTACCTTTTATTATTTTGACCTAGGTGATTTGTTCTGGCAGACACTTTTATTTAAACTGAATTTAATTAAAATGAAGAAACATGTTTTTTACCCTTTCTTGTTTTCTCGCTGAAACAAACTTTTCCAGGAGAGCAAGAAAATTCTTATTGAAAAGCTAATAAAAGCCGAATTATTCATAATGATAATTCGCTGCTCTATACCTATTATTCATTCATTCATTCATCTTCATGTCGGCTTTCTTCCCTTTCGGGGTCCCCCCAGGCGAAATGAACCGCCAACTCTTTGTTTTACGCAGCGGATGCCCTTCCAGCCGCAACCCATCGCTGGGAAACTATACCTATTAATTATCATTTATTTGGGAAAATTTAGTAAAATTCCAAAATCCTATTTAAATTGCTTTGTTTTCTAAATTCCAATTAAACAATTAAACAAAATCTTCTTAAAATATAACTTAATAATGAGAGATATAAAAATGATTATTTTATGCATCAGTATAAACTCCTATGGAACAATTGGACCCCTATTCAGCTAAAATACATATATAAACACTGCAATGTATTATCTGAACAATTTTACACAACACACAATTATACTCAGAAGAACAAAGTTGACTTTTTGTTTTTTTAAAAATGTAAAATAAGTGACTTCATAAACTTCAATTATATTTAGAAATCATGCTCAATAATATACCACATGATTATTTGGTTTGATGCAATAGTAAGATTAAATATGATTTAATGTTTTTCCATTATTTACAGTTTATAATTATTTATGTAATTATTAATTAGTTAATGCAGAGATCCTAAAGTCAATTCCTGTGGAGGGGGGGCATTAATTGGTCGTAATTCCAAGCATGTTTTAAGCCTTTATCAAATTAACAGTTAAACTGTGCAATGTTTCTACTCTCCAGGAATAGTGTTTTAATTGTTTAAATTCTAGTCATCTAATTTTGCTCACTTTTCACTTTCTTTTAATGTAAAGTTCCTTTATATAAATATGTAATCTTGCATGTTCTTCATTGCATTAAAGTGGTTTATTAAAGGGATTTATCGAATGATTTGGATTCAGACTCATAAAATAAACGCTTCAGGATGTGTGTGATAATAATCAGCCTCAAAATGTGGTCTAAATGTTCTCATCTCACAGAACGCTGCAAGGTTTCAAGATGAGGCAGGTCCAGACTAGATGAAAAGTTAATGGCTAGGGTGCGCTCTGCCTCAATCACCAATTTAAGATTTTTCCTTTTAATTATGGCTTACTGTAAAACCCAATAAAGTTTCAAAAACAGAATTATGGTGGAAAATGTAATTGTGATGTTTGGCATTATTTTGGGGTGTTTTCCATATATTTTTTTTAACTACTAAACTGAATTTCAAGCATTTTTTGATGTCATAAACACCTTTTTATTTTATCTCCTGGGTTGTGAGGATTGTATGTGGGCTAATAAAGAGCACTAGAGGGTACAAATATTTTTTTATATAATTCATTTAGAGAATTATTTTAAACTGTAGAAAATACTGGTTTCAAAACTGTTAATTATTGTGGGTTATTGTGATTTTTAAATACATTAACATCAGTAAATAAATACATTTTTAAGCCAGTATGTCAGTAATTCGATTTTGTCCTCTCAGTCTCACCTGGAGTGACACTCACCTTCACCGGCAGCTGGTGACGGTCATGAGCGGTCCAGTGGTGGAATCCTTCGACCGAGAGTTTCGCACGCTTTATGCTGCTTCGCTCCCAATCCCAGATGCCTGGAAAACTGGAAAACTGGCATCTGAGCAGAAAGTCTACAAGAAGCTTGCACCATTAAGCATCAAGAAGGTGGAGCTGAAGGAGTTTGTGTCGAGTCCTCCTCCTCCACCCACCGACGCCCCTCTGGACTGGGAGGCCATGGGGGTCATCCAGAGATTCGGGGAGAGAGATGGCATGGTCGCCACCGAAACCCATCAACATCATCAACCTCATCATCATAGAGTTCCTGGAGGGGGCTGGGACAATCCCTACAGCGACTTCAACACCAGACTCCTTCCAGTACATCAAGAAGAGACCAAGTGAGAGATTTTCCACTCAGAAATCCTATTAGTGTTCATTTAAAAATGCCCCTCAACCAATGGCACCTGGTCTTTATTTTGATTGCTCCAACTTATTAAACCAACTAGTGTTTTTGCAAAAATTGATTTTGCATCTTTATTTTAAAAATAAATCACGGTAGGTAGAAAGATTATTCAAAAAGCTGCATAAAATAAGTACAGATCATTTGAAACCTATTGAACGACTCCCACTCTTGAGTTAAGCAGCAAACTATTCAGCAGCATGGCAAAACCTACGTGCATGTTACATGTGCATTGTTAACAAATAATAAGTGATGACTTTTTGTTTTTGTGAGAAGTAAATGTTAAAATCCATATGCTATATTTAAAAAATTGACAGTGAGAGAAAGGACATTTTCTCTCGAAATGCATCATTTTCCAGCGGATGAACGATTTGGTTTCTCCAGGCTGTTCAAGGGTTGTTGTCAGAGAAGGCTCTTGGAGACTACAAAAAAGTTCTTAGTGTTGCTTCAATTTCTTTTTTTGCACCGTTTTTTCGCGTCAGAGGTTTTGTTTTTTGGAGTTAGGTTATACTATTGTAAGGAATTGAATCATAAAGAATGTACTTTTTTTGGTGCTATTTTCCAGAACAATTTTCATAACATTTTTGTTTTATATGACTCTTTCTCAGGTTAAATTCCATGTTTCTGTCTGACTTACGATATCCGGAGTTTCACAGACTGAGGTCAGCACTTCTGTTTCCTCTTTTTTTATCTGATTGTTCAGCAGAAGTTTCATTTTCTCTCTCTTTCTGTTGCTATCATGCTCTCTTGCTTTCTCTCTCTCTTTCTCTTTCTCCTTCTCTTTCGCCACACTAATACCTCTCTCTTGCCTTTAATAATTCATACACATCCCTGCTCTCTTGAAAATAAATAAAGCTGTGTCTTTCAGTATCAGACGGCACTACTCACCCGGAGACATGCATTCCAGTGAAGCACTGAGCAGGTAAATGTACAATTACCAGCGTAATAAATTATATAATAAGAGAGAGATACCTTCAAAGATAATTGGTGCATATTTACAATAAAAGGACAGGAATCATCATTAGTTGCATAATTGTGGTCATAAACTTATAATTGTATTTCATACCTACAATTTTATATATGCTCAGTTTTGGAATTGTGTGTGTGTATGTACACACACACACACACACACACACATATATATATATATATATATATATATATATATATATATATATATATATATATATATATATATATATATATACACACACACACATTTTTTTTCTCATTGATGATTTACTGAAGAGTAATGCATGTCATTAATAAATCTTGATTCATTCATTCATGCATTCATTAACAATGAGTTCATGATAAATACATATGCTAACTCATCATTAATGCATCATTAACTCTTAAATTAAAGGTGAATTCATGTATTAACTAATGATGCTTTTTGTTATCCGATAGATATTAAACAGCTGATATCTTCCCTATGCAGGCCTCTTCAGATGCCAGAAAGGATACCCTACCCCCTGCTCAACTCAGAGAACGAGGAGAGATTCCCAGTGTACAAACCTCGAAGCAACAGACAGGAAGTGACATCAGAGGATGAGCTGGGGGCTGCTCTGAGACGAGACTCCTTCCTGAGGAGGGAGAGAGCTGCAGGAGATGCAATGAACCATGTGATAAACGCTGAATCCACAAATCAATCTCAGATTAAGGTACAAGAAAGAGGAATCATATTAAACACTCAAATACTAGACATTAAAAATTATTGAAAAAGGTTGCATTATGTGCCGGTGTAAATATTTTTACTTGAATAATGCAGCGTATTAGTAAGAGCTTATGATTGATTCCAGTAAAAAGAATGAGATTCTTTTAAATGCATCCAATGTTTTTTTTATAGTTAAATGAGAATAATTTCACAATTTCACATTTGTATTAATTTGTGTAGATTTTCTGAATAATTTGTGAAATATTGAAATGAATAAAATAATTTATTTTAGCTAACAAGTAAAAGAGGAATCTATTCAGATTTTATATTCAAGTTATCCAACACTAAAATAACTTTACATCAAAAAATAGTATAATGCTAGTGTTTAACACACAAAGATGAATTACATTACACTGCAATAATAATAATAATAATAATAAAATAATTATAATTGAACTTTGGAAGAACAACATTTCTTGGTAATATTATCATTGTTGGGCTGATGTGAGCTTTAGTTTTTTTTTTAATGGCACTTTTCAAGGAAATGTTCCTTGCCGTTCTCAAAGCTGCAGGTTTGCTGAGGCGATGGGTCAGTAGAGGAATCTGCTATCCATCGTTTATATCTTCTGTCCTTCTCTCTGGTTTTTTGTAGTCGAAGTCCTCTGATCTATCCCGGAGCAAGACCTTCAGCACTCTGAGTGATATCTTGAAGCGCGTAAACGCTCGAGCTAACGTCTCTGGACAGATGAGGCCAGAGAACCAGGCACCAGGGGTCAGTAAATCCACCATGGAGCTCAACGTCCAGCGCCCAGAAGCAGCAGCTAGCCCCTGGAATTCAGTTGTAAGAATTCAGCATTCCTCGCTCTTACTGTACTGTTTTTGCTTTTAATGATTTAATGTGGGACAATATGAACTGTGTGTGCATTATATATTTAACGTAATATTATAACGTAATAATCTTAATGTAATGGGTCTTCAGGTCACTTATTTATATGATATTTTGAAATTTTCAGTTGAATTTCGTGTCAATGAGTCACAAACCCAGAGTTTAGTTTAACAATTTTACCGTAAATATATTTTAATCAGATGCGAAGTTGTGTTTTTAACAGTTTTAGCAATAACACTGGTTTTCTTATGGTCTGGTGTGATTGGTTTTTTGATAAACAATCATTTTTGAAAAAAAAAAGTAAGCGTCACCAGGTCGCTGGTTCGAGCCTCGGATGGGTCGGTTGGAATTTCTGTGTGGAGTTTGCATGTTCTCCTCGTGATCGCGTGGGTTTTCTCCGGGTGCTCCGGTTTCCCCACAAGTCCAAAGACATGCGGTATAAGTGAATTGAGTAAGAACGATTGCCCATAGTGTTAAAGTGTGTGTGAATGTTTCCGAGCAATGGGTTGCGGCTGGAAGGGCATCCGCTGCGTAAAACATATGCCAGAGAGTTGGCGGTTCATTCCGCTGTGGCGACCCCGAAAGGGAAGAAAGCCGACATGAAGATGAATGAATGAATGAAAAAAAAAGTAAATTACATCTTAAACTTAAAATGGACAACATTTGTGAAAAAGGTGAGTTATTAATATAACTGTAATATTACAAAATGTCTTTTTAGTATCTCTCATGTCCTCTGATAATAATTAAAATTTTAATTTCTGTTTTCCCCATAAAAACAACATATGACAAAATCCAAGGATGATTCAATAAGAAAGACTAGATTTGAGGAGAAAGTGGTTTGGAAAATTCTCTTTTTAATAAATCCTTTTTGGTTTTATTTAAAGCTATTATTTCAAACTGGCTGACATATGAATGGAGTTGAACAAAAGAACCTAATCTAAAAGTGTGTTGCATTTTGTAAATGTCTTTTTCAGAACTGTGAAGCTCTTCCTCTGACCCCAGCGCTGGCTCTGATGAAGAAACGAAATGACGAGGTGAAGTCGGGTCTCCTGCGGAGTGTCTTCATGCCCAGCGTGTTGACTCCTGGCTTCAGAAGCTCTGGCCTCGGCCTGCAGAGGGAGCCCTGGAGGAACCCCTTCAGGAGCCACAGAGCTGAAGAAGAGCACTGATGGTGACTTAAAGAAAAAGACTGAGCACTGTGGGGGTTTAAGCTCACTGAGGGGGATTCAGGAAGAAAACTTAAGTGTTAAGATAAAGAGGAGCACTCAGGAGCTTTAAGAATATTACAGATGGAAGGTAAAGAAAGGCAGGAAAGGGGGTAATGTCCACTTCAGATGAACTCTTATGGTGCCTCCTCTGTGATTTCACAGTAACATCTAGAATTTTATCACCACAAGAACAATCCAATCCAAGAAATGTCCAAAAGACCTTCTAAGTTACAGTTGGGACTAGGATACAGATTCAAGCTGGCTCAAAGATGTAAGATAATTTTATCACATGATTCCTGGAAAAGAGCTTTGGAACTTCATTGGCTGCCTCTTTTGAAATCCTTTTGGAAACCTTTAAAATAAACTATATTCATATTTTTGTATTTTATTTTATACAGCTACCCATATTCTTTAACACTTACCAAGATGAGGAACAGAAATACTGTTCCCCTTTAAGACAAGTGCTGAGGCAGTCATATAGGAAAACCCTCACTGTGACATCATCAGTGTTAAAGTCGCCCTTGCACTGTTTAAAGTTGAAATATTGTACATAAGAGCACTGTAGGTGAGATAGGGAGATTCCTGCAAGCTGGATGGTCATCAGTGATGATGTATTACGCTCGAAGAGGAAGACTGTTAATATATCTGCTGGTTTACATGGACTCAAAGCTGAACAAGAAATCCAATGTTTGAATGGTATGTTCACATGAGCTAGAATTAATAAATAAAATTACAAGAGAATGACATATGACAGACTCATTTGCTCATCATTGCTATCTACAGGGGTTGAAGTGTGAAATTAAACATACACTAAAACAAATTCTTGTATGAGTAGAAGCTCTAGAGTGTCAGAAGCTTAGTGAAAAAAAAACATGTGCCACTCCTGAATTATGTGCTAAATCGTTCACTTGAGCTAATGAACTGTAGATGACCAAGGAAGATATTTACTACATTCATCTAATCTATTGTATGTTTAAACAACAAATGTTTTGTCCTCTAATCTAAAGCTTTTTGCTTTGCCTCATGAAGTGTTCATACCTCCAAGAGATTACACAAAAAAAATCTAACAAATTAAAGTTCATTGACTCAATTTTTCCTAAAGGTGTAATTCAGTCGATTAATTATTGTTTGTTGTTTCTAAGCAATATTTTTGTTTGTAAAATTTCTAAGCGGCTTTTGCTGACCGTATTTAAAAAAATGTAATCAACATTAGTTAATGTTGTGTCAGAGTAACGTGTTTAGTCAATTAAAAATGTTCATTGAGTCAACTTTGGGACAAAATCAACTCAACTTTAAAGTTTATTTGGAAATTTTAACTTAACAATTTTACATCGAGTCAAGTACATTTCAGTGTTATTGTCCAACCCCTTATTCAGTCTATGTCTGAGTGTGTGTAAATCTTGTCTTTGACTTAATTTCCTTATTTAAAGAAAAGCCTTCAATATCGATTGGTGCCAGTTTTGTCATGCAATTAGAAGTAGAGAGGCTTCTTACCTTATAAAATGCAATGCTGTTAAGCAGTTTCTGCACCTCTGCATGTGTGAGCATGTGTGGGTGTGAGTGGAAGCTTTAGTGACGTTTAGGAAATGAAGCATGTGGTTTTGCTGTGGTTCTGAGCGCCTCCGACAGGATCTCTGCAGCATCTCTCAGTGTAGTGAGGATGGGTCAGCTGCAGGGACTGATTCTGGCTGGGCTGCTTCTGTTTGTCCCCTTGGGAAACAGTCTGGAATCAGGATGTAATGACTGGACCTATGAAGAAAAGGTTGAAGAGGTCTGCTGCCTCGAGTGTAAACCTGGTGAGATTCCCATTGTTCTGCAAGTGAACTATTTTAAAAAGAATCTTCGGGGCATTGACACCAACAGAACGTTTTGGCTATTCCTGAAAATTTTAAGGGAGAGTGTGTCATTGAGATTGATATAAAGCTTCATTTTTTCCTAGTGTCCTATTAATCAGTCTGCAGTGTAGATTTTTTTCTGATTAAAGCATGAACGTTGGATTTTCTGTCACTTTGTTTGTCAGTTCTGAGTTTACTTTTCTACAGAACAAAGAGGAAGAAATTTGACAAAAACCTGTGTTCAGTGACATGTACACACTTTTATTCCTATAATAGTTTAATTTACAATAGTGTAGACATCATGTTTTAGGTTATTATCATATAAGCTTTGCAAAACTAAAAATACACAATTTGGTACAGTAGAATGTGTTTAATCTGCAGGCAATCATCTGATGAAAAAGTGCGGTCCGGACCCTGAAGAGCTCTGTTCACCTTGTGACAGTGGCAAATTTGTTTCTGGTTCACTCCAGTGGTCCTGTAACAGATGTTCTTCATGCACAGGTATGCCACGGTTTGAGCGTCTGAACCTAAACAGTGTTTCTTTTTTCAAAATATATTTATACTTACATCCACATCTGCATTACTAGAATCGATAGTGTGCATTACAGCATGAACTCTAAAACTGAGAAATAAAATTCGCCAAAGAATATTCATTCATTCATCTTCATGTCGGCTTTCTTCCCTTTCGGGGTCGCCACAGCGGAATGAACCGCCAACTCTCTGGCATATGTTTTACGTGACGGATGCCCTTCCAGCCGCAACCCATCGCTGGGAAACATTCACACACATTCACTCTTTAACACTATGGGCAATCTTACTCAATTCACTTATACCCCATGTCTTTGGACTTGTGGGGAAACTGGAGCACCCGGAGACAGGGAGAACACCCACGCCATCACAGGGAGAACATCCAAACTCCACACTCCACTGCCACCTGCCCCAGCCGAGCCTAGAACCAGCGACCTTCTTGCTGTGAGACGACCGTGCTATCCACTGCGCCACCGTGACGCCTCGAAAGAATATTTTCCTATTGAATTAAGTTGTTTCACGGCTTTGTTTTGCACATTTCAGTTTTAAATTGGACAAACATTATGCTCATTGATGAATATTATATTTTGCCAAACTGCAAGTTCACAAATAGACAAATAGATGTGCGGTAAAAACAACGTGTGTTGTGGTATTCTTAAGGACATTTGGACTGCCATTAAACATTTGTTCTCGTTTAGTTCTTAAAAACAATATGGGTGCCGAACTTGACATATGCTGTGGTTCACTTGTAGTAACTCTGTCACTGCAGGGGTGGCAGCACTGAGCAGATGTGACTTGACGCATGCTGGACTCTTGATTTCTTGCAGGTGTGCTATCCTCGTGTTTTTTGTTTGGGAGGGAAGGCAATCAAAAGCAAAGTTGTGGCAGTTTTAAATGGAGGTTAATTTAATTTTGTTCTTTTTTAACGACTCATGTTCTGAGGTACTGATTGCTTTGTTCCGCCTGGTCATCTTTGGCTTAAAGATGAGTAGAGTAGCCTTGCCTTCTATTTTCGAAATCCAAGCAGATGAATAACAAAGCCACAGACAATACATGACTTATTCAGTTTTGTGATGATTACAGATTTTACTTGATATTTTTGTAAAATTATTATTTTAGCTCAGTAACTCGTTAATCTTGTCCACTGGTGTTAGAGTTGTTGTAGAGAGAATGCTTTCAATTACATAAGTTACTGTAAAAGAATTTATTTCTAGTTTATGAGCAGAAAAACAAACCTTTTTAGTTATGTTAAATTATTATGTAGTTTTTTCAGATCGCAAGGAGTCTCGTGTTGCGCACAATAAGGATTGATTACTTTTTATTAAAATGCTTTAATTTTGGATTAATTAAATTTGTTAAAACATATACGAAAGATCTTACCTATTTAATTTGAGTTTAAAAACTTTTCCGTACGTTTTGTGCATTGTTCAGGAGTGTTGCGAGTGAAGAAGAACTGCACGTCCATCTCAAACACTGTGTGTGAATGCATAGATGGGTTTCAGTGTTCAGACGAGGGGTGCTCTTCCTGCGTTCAGGTGTGCTCGAAGGGACAGCAGCCCAAGAACAGTAAGTCTGCTGATATTCTGTTCCATTCATCAAAAGAATTTCCAGTATCTATCTGACTGAGTTTTTCCAATCAAGGAGTGTGTGAGCCATGCCCCTCAGGAACTTTCAATGACAAGATCCATCACTCTTGTGTTAACTGGACCAAGTAAGAGGCCTTTCAAAAGCTTCCAAAGCAAATATCTAAAATACTTTACATACTATCTAAATACATCTTTTTTCAACGAGCTTAATTAGAACAGATTTGAAAAATATTAATTTTTTATCAAAAATGTCATTCTAACCACTGCAGCTTTTTTTTGAGGGTGGTCAGAAATTTTGGACCCTGGGCCGCCAATTTTTATACAATGTAAAAATAAAAGATATCTGCAGACTAGAAGAGGATTGTAGCTCTTAGCGTTAGGTTTATTTGAGCTTTGGGTTTTGGACGTTTGGATGTCAGATTCATGCGTGGCTATTTTTTTAAAGGTGTAATTTCTTCACACAGGTGCCCTTATAATATCATCTCTCCTGGAAGTGCAGAATCTGATGTGATCTGTGGCCAACAACCAGATAGAGGTGTTTATGAAAAATATGGTTTCAAGGATGAAACACAAGATGGCATCATGATTAAAAATATTTTATAAAAAAAAATCTTGCACAACTGAGGAATAGATAGAAAATGTGTTTTTAAACTAATCAAGACTTTTCAAAGTGTTTAATGCTGGATGACAAAGCTTTAACAATTTTGTATTCCCAATTATTATATTACATTTCTCTTTCTAATTATATATATTTTAAGTTGATTTAAATGTGTTTTTCATGATTGAAAAGTTAGTTTTTTTATGAGTAGCCTTTTAATAAGATTTTGATTAAAGCATTTGAAAGTTTGAGACCTTTGATGTAAATGTTTGAGGGCATTTGAAGATAGTGACTCATGGTTTTTATTGTGCAGCAGTGGTTATTATTGTTCATGCCATCTTTGGGCTGATCTGTTTCCCAATCATTCTGTATTTAATCCTGCTGTTACATTGGAGAAGAAAGAGCTGGCATAAGGAAAAAAAAGATAGAATTCCAGGTAAAAGATGATTTATTTTTTTATCGAAATATATGAGAGTTGTATATTCGAATCCTGAATACCATTGTACTCTGAAAAAGCTTGAACTAAAACCATCAAACTCAATTTACACAACAAACATATCTGTTAATAAGCACACATGTTTGTAGTTGATTGTGAATTTACAGTGATTGTGTTTTTATCCTTTTAGCAGAGGAAATGCCCCACGCTGAAGAGAATAGCTTTTGTTTTCCTCAACAAGAACATAGCAGTGGTGAAGACAGGAACAGTGTCAGCTTACAGTCTTCTCTGATCTTGCTAGAGCCCCGAGCACTTCAAGCATGAGGTGAGAGTTTCACCTCAACTCACTGTGGTTTCTGTACAACATGCAATATTTACAGTAAAAAGCGATAGACTAAAATCAAATTAATAACAATAAAAAAAAATTCTGTAGATGCATTTAATGAAAAATTTTCAAACAGCATTTTATACACGTACACAATATACAATTTTCTGTTCAGAAGTATAAAATGTCTTGGATATTAATTTATTTATTGTACTAGGCACTAAAAGCACTTTACATCTTAAGAGGGCTGTGCTTAAACCCACCAGCAGTGATTCACCTAGATGACGTGACAGCTGCCATTTTAAATTAAATTGTATGCATTAAAAAAAAAAAAAAACAATACAACGTATTGAGCCAAACTTTTGCATTTAAATGAATAACTTGCCTCTGTGCTCAAAAGGGGAGTATGTGATTTTTTTTTCAAAGCCAGTGAACTCCCAGCAACAAAACATTTGAATTCCCTAAAAAAAAAAAAATTTTTTTTTTAAAAAGCCCCTAAATCTGTAATGCCTTTGCTTCTCCTACTGTTATGGAGGAATATTCGCTGAAGGTGCTTTGAAAAAAAAATCACATATCAGACTTTTAATAAATTAACCTCCTGTCCATAGTTGCACAGTAAAAAAAAAAAGTCAATACAAATGGCAAACTAGTTTGTTCAATCATAATCTTCCAACATAGTTTCACTTTTTTTCCAGTTACAGGTTTGTACCTTTAATTTCTGTGATTAAATATATTGTGTTCTGTGCATGTCATAAGCCATGCTTTAACATGGTGCGCAACAAAGCAATTACTTGCAACGTGAATTATAATTGTGGCTTTGACAAATGATGAAGTTAAATGCTGCTCTGTTTAAGTATGGATGCACAGGAGGAAAAAAAACGTGTTGCAAAAGAACTGGATAAAAAAAAAAAAACAGTGTAAACAGAGCCAGAGCCTCAACTCAATTTAACAAACACTAATCTAAATATTTTCTATAAATTTTACTTCAACAAGATCCGATTCATTTAGAAGAGTAACCATATCATTAATATAATAATGCTGACAGTTTTTTTTACATTCTGTTCAATCCAAAAACATTCAATATACTTTAAACACAAACAATACTGTATAGATAGGATGAATAATATTAATGCATATTTATCTTAAACATCATAGATATTAGTTTGAAAGTAAGATAAAATATTTGTTTATGTATATATTCTTTTATTGGACATCGTTTTTTTTTTTGTTCTGGCATGAACGCTAATTTATGGTAGAAAAAAAAAAGAAGTTGATTATTTTCAGTTTATGCCTCTTCCTAATATTTCAATTTAACTAAAGATATTTGGTCACAAGTAATTGAATTGCAACATATTTTTGAAGTGATTGTACAATTGATACAAGACATTAGTTTGTTAAATAACAAAAAGCAGTCAGCAAATGAAATTGAACATCATGTCTTAGGAAAAGTAATGTTTAGTTCCACGTAACTTTTACAGACAAAAATAATGTAAATGATTAGATACATCTTTTACAAAACGTCCATGTAATAATACAATTCTAATTTGTTTTAAATATAAAGTTATTGTTACATATCTGTGATTATATTTGCTCATTTCATGTTTTTAAAAATGTTGCTATAATGTAGTAAAGAGATTAGAAAGATTTGAGTAGAAAATGTTTCTACCTCGTTTAACAAACCCAATCTTTCAGTCATTTGTCCAAATGTGAAGCAGAAGAGCTGCGGCTGAGTCACTGCTGTTTGCAATTCTCCCTCTTCTCTTTAGCCTTGGCTCGAGAAGTTTTGTCACTCTGACGTTTGCTTGGGGGAATGAAGGATGGTTCTGGTAAATAGTCATAAAAGATGCTGTGAGGGTTACGAGGAGCCAAACTCACACCTGTTTAAAAGAGAAAAAATAAAACAGGAAAATTGTAAGATATTTTACGTTCAATGTTGCACCAGTGTGTTTCAGTCACAACAATTCCTTCCTAAGTAACCGTCAAAGTGAAAAATAATGATGAATTTTGATTGTTGTGTAGCTACCTCTAAAAAAATCCTCGAGTACATGTATGAGACTTTTAAAAATTTAATTGTTTTAAATGGCTGTTTCATAGTATTAGTTATCTTCCATAACTTTGCTTCAGTAAACAAAATACTTTTTGGACTAAATATTCAACCGATTGTATCCTTTTACTATTAAAGTATACAGAATACAGTATACATGCTCATGTCAGCAAATTAATTAACTTACAACTTCCTTAGAAAAAAATGTTCAAAGCAAGCGAGCAAAAACCATTGTTAAATCTTTTTAAAAGTCCTGTATTATTAAATAAATGTATTATATTTTTAAGTAACAAATGATTGTTCTATTATGAATTTATTCCTCTTAAAATATTATTTGTGCAGTGCAATAACAGCTGAGATGTTGGTGCCTTACAATAAGTAAACAAAACATACCGCTTAAAATTTCTCTCCTGTCCAACTTAATGCTTAACACTGGTCACATAACAGTCTAATATTAAGTATGCTAATTAAATTACTTTTTACAATGCAATGGTTTATATGAATTAATAATTTTATTTGTTGTAAGTGTATATATTTCCTATAATGATGATCATGGATTTATTTGTAATTATTCATTTAAATTAGATTACATTTCCAAAGTACTCTGGTTTTTAAAAAGAACGTGTTAAATTAATACAAAACTATTTGTCCCTTAAAAGGTCATCTTTTTCTTCTTAGAAGTTAATATTGATGCATTACTAAAATTGGTATTAGCTCTATTATGTAAAAATTTGAAAATAACTACCTTTAGGCTAATCAATTTATTATTTAATAGAATTCCTTATATTAATCATCATATTATCCGCGCAGACTATTGATTATTGTTGACAATGAAATACATTCTTGAATAAGTCGCTAGCTACAGCCCTGTTTCCAAAGACAAAGAATGATTGCAAACATCATATTCCATGGTCGAGCAATTCAGATTACTATCCTGCATTCAATTCACCAATCATGTTCCCTCAAACTTATTCAATGTCTTTTTGTTAGTAACTTAGACCTGAAGCTTCTGCAGTGGGATCAACTCTCAATGAAACTCTTATGTACAGTAAATTTATTTGTACCTGTTGGAGCAAGGTTAGGAACGAGGCTCTCGCGTCTGCGGGCTTTAAATGTTGGATCCAGTTCCTCAGCAATGTTGTGAATGTGCTGGTTTCGGCTGTAGAGATAAACATGGTGATAAGTTATTTTTTTGTACAATTTGTTACATTATCAATATTACATTTTTATTATCATTTAAATATTTCATTAAATTAACATGAACCTTCAACACTTAACGTTTTATTTTATTTTTAACCGTAGCAGAACGTTTGCATCACGTGTACCAGATTAAAGCATCAGATTGTGCTGGTTTCAGACTCACAGCGCTGTGCTGGAGGAGATTGCTGGAGGCTGTTGAAGGGAGCAATCGTCCTCCTCTGAGGGTGAATGAAGTCCATCCGAATCAAGCCGCTCTCGCAGCATTTCAAGAGCCTGAGGATGAAGAAACCACCACAGTTCCTTTATGTTCACTAACACAGCCTCATTTACTGTGCAAGCTAAATGAAACCCAGTTCTGAGTTCTCTTCTATGATGGGTTTAACAGAAATAAAATGCTTACACTCATATATGCTCCAATGCGACGGTCGGGTAAATGTGATAACAGATTTTCTGATGCATTCCCAAACTCAGTCATTAAACATTGAAAATATTATTTTAGTTTAAGATGTAAACAATACCTAATTTCTTTAAATCGCTACTCTTAATAAAACATAGAAGAAACGTTCTGGACAATGCAAAGCTCTCACACTCAGACTATTTTATTTTTGTCAATTTTTGCACAACAACTCTATTAACACATTTAATGTGCGTGTTGTTACGGTGAGTTAGAACTCAATTTAACTCAAGATATAAGCATCAAACCAGATTTAAGCAAAAAGAGCTGCAGTACAAACATGCTAAGACTAAGTTAAGGACAAAATGGTATTTACATAGAGTTAAAGTTATACCAATTTCTACTCAAGCGTAAATGTTTTCGAGAAATCTCATCGTGTGGTGCACGGTGTGTGTTCAGACCCTCCTGGTGCGGCTGTTTGCGTCCTCCCTGGCTGCTTCTTCTCTGCTCTGAATCTCCTGCTCCTCTGCTCTCTGCTGGGCTCTTCTCTGACGACGCTGCATGTACTGTGCTATCTCCTGCTCAAACACAAGAGTTTGAGAGTGAAACACAATAGTCGGTTTAGTCTTATTTGAGAACCAGCATAAGAATGTGCAATAAATCAGGTGTGTTGCATTGATATTTTGAAACAAAATGTGAAACTGGTCCAATATTTTGCACGAAATTCTCACTGCTGGGATTTATTTTGTGATGTGAAGATGATAAACATTTACAATATTGCACATTAAAAACATCATTAAAAATTTAATCGACATGTCTGAGTTTTCTAATTGTTTGGTCTCTTCTATTTTTTCATATTATTTAATCATTATATATATATATATATATATATATATAGTTTATATACTATATATATGCACACTGCATTTGCTACATGTTTCTTCTCTGAATTTAAAAGTGTCTGACACGTCAAAACAAAAATAATTGAACAAAGTAAAGGTCGACAGTACTGCTAGTTTAACAAACAGGTTTTTTGTTTGCTTACCTCATCTTGTGCTACTTGTGCTGCAACGAAGTCCACTTCTGATCCTGAGGAACTCTTTCGTAACTGCTGAAAAACTACATTATTACTATTTAACATCTCTTTTTGTGTCATGTCATTGATCATGTCATTTTCCTTTAAAAACATACAAAATATAATTCTTAACTTATTTTTAAGTGTTTTGTAAAGTGAAAATAATGAACATTTCACATAACGACTCTGTCTTTCAATGTGTGTAATTTTTTTTAAATTTGTGAGACAAAACCAGTGTGTCTTGAAAAATCCTTCAGAAGAGAAACAAAAATCCATCCTCTTAAACGCAACATTGCTTTGTACGAATCAATTGACCTATAAAGTACATTTATATCTAAGAAACGTTAATATCTTAGTTTAGTTAACATTTTGCAGACTCATACAGCAGCAGTGTTCTTAAATGGAGTGGGTGGGTTTGACCAACCTCTCTGCTGCTGCAAGGCATCATTTCCTCTTCCTGTTGCTGAAGCGTCTGAGCGAACTGAGCGTCCTGAAGCACCTGCTCCCACACCTCTAAACCTGAGACCACAGACCCACAGCTAAACATCCCACATGTTTCACCTACTATTTATTTGTTACAAATTTAGAAAACTCACCTCGAGACAGAGGAGACACTGAGTCATTGTCCCGGTAACCAGTAGCATTCCTCTGCCTCCTCATCTCCAATTCTTCTTCTTCCTGCAGCTGCTTTGCTATTTCCTGTTTAGGATCATTGCAAAAACACATATTTGTTTCAAAACACAGATCTCTAGTAACTTTCCCACAGTGGTAAGTTTAAATGTTTGTTTATATCTATAAAAATTCAGTATATTAAAGATTTTACTTAAAAATTTGTAAATTAATTATTATTAAATGAACAAGAAAGAAGACCATCTATAACAAAACGACACATTTCGAGTTTGACGTTCAATGAGAGATCGATGCCAAACTAAAACGCTGGACCCTGTTCTGGTCATTTGTCTGGTTAAAGTTACTCTTGCGCAGTGGAAGTGTGAGGAGTTCCACTGTGTATCACTCAAACTAAGAGAAAACATGAGCAAAAATAGCAGAGTGACACCCACCAGAACCTGAAACAGAGCAGAAGCGTGGGAGGAACTGTTTCTGTCTCTCTCCTCAGTATATCATGCATGAGACGTCTGACCTCTTTTACATGGAACAAACCATGCAGTGCACATAACACAAATAAACCCATGTGACATAAACATATGACGCACTTAGCAGCAGCTCTGAGGAATAAAATACGAACTTTTTTTTTAGTTTACAACTGAGAATCCAAAAATAAAACCACCAGAGGTTTATGATTTTGTGATGAAGATCAGATATTTTTTTAATCGGCTGTATTCAACCCACCAATTTTGTGACCATTCCTGCAAACAGAAAATTTAAGTTCGCATTTTTTTAACAACCCATAAAGCAACTAAAAAGCATGCGGTTTGGGACATAAGTTACACAAAGAGTGCTTACAGGTGTACCGAAACAAATTCACTTTCATTTAATTTTAGTTAATCAAAAGAATTGATTTATATTAAAAATAGTAAAAAAAATAACTAGTAGGAAAAAATGTTATATGAAAATAGAATAGGATGTTATTTCTCAACGCACACTTTAAATTCACACTTTAAATTGTTAACACAAAATGAACTCCATCAACATTTCATGTAATGTATTTAACTTGTAAAATGTAACAGCAATACATTTTATGAAGTCTAAACAAATTATGCATATAAAAAAACACTCACCACGAAATACATACTATATTTGTCCACTAGAGGGCAGTACAATAAAGTGCTTCATAAGCCTTGAGGTCTTCCACCCCAAAATCATCTTTAACCAATAATTAAACAAAAAGGGTTATAAACAGTGAATTAAATAAAAGGGTTGTAAACAATGAAAACAAATCTTGTGCTGTGACGTAATTCTGGTCCCTAAAGTTACAGTATGTAGAGTGAAGTTCAGCAGCACAGTGAGGTATTTCTCATAGTGCAACACCAGTGAAATCATCTCCAGCCTCACACAGCATATCAATCGTACATTTACTGAATTAACAGACTCTTGGTATCTAGAATATATTTTAAATCTTTTTTTTTTGAGTTCCAATAACCTCATCCTCTTTCTCCCTCTGCCTGGTCTCCTCTGCACACCTCTGGAGCTCCTCCTGGATCATCCGAGCATACCTGCAGTCTTCTTCCTCTCTGTAAACATACATAATAAGCTTTTGATAAGTTTTTTCAACAAAATGTCAGATTTTTCTCTCTCTTGCTTCATATTAATGCACTCATTTGTATTCATCTTGTACTTTAACTGAAGAGGTCTCAAATTACTGTTACTTTTCTAGCACAGAATAATAACATTTTTATAGGGACTTACTATAAAAAAAAAAAACGACGAAGAGCCAAATATATTTAGAGTTGTTTTTGTCAATGATGACGACAACAAAATGATGTCCTTCATGAATCTTTTTCTTGTGACGACAATGAGACGATGACAATGAATGTTTTGACAAAAACTTGACGAGACGCGTGTAAATTTACGTTAACGAAACCTAGAGTGAACGAAAATGTTAATCAATGGATGGTTACACATTCAAACTGTAAGGATAGAAAAAGCAACCTAAAATACACTGCTAACTTCATTAGCTAACGTCCGTTGCAGTCTATTATCTTGCATGCATGCATGTTATTACCGCAGCTATAATTGACTGCTTAAAACTCAAATGCAAACACAGTACTTTATATAGGTCAGTTTTTTTGTTCCTCAGGTGTTTAGATGAACAGTAGAACAGACTTGTGTTCTTAGTAGCAGAACCACATGTTGCTGGTGTTCTGTTAAAACAGGCTCCTGCTCCTCCAGCGCTCATATTTTGGCCATACATACATGCATGTTTATTGCACTGTAAAAAATAAAGCCACAGCTTTCAAAATAAGAATATTTTTGTTATTGGCCTTTATAGATACATTCCATTGTGATAACACTATTTTGCATAATCCTTACTTGAAAATGCATTTGTATCATTGTATTTATTAATGAAAAGCCTATAAACCAATCTCGCAACGTGAAATGGATTCATTAAATAAATTTAAATACCCAATTTCTAATACTTAAAATATTAAGTTAAAATAACTTATTAAAATATATATCATTTTTCAAATATATTTTTTCTATATCAAATATATATTCATCTACATTGACTAAAACTAGACTAAAACCTTGTATTCTTAGGTGACTAAAACTAGACTAAAACGTTTTTGAACGTGACAAACTATTAAATTTTGAAATGACAAAAGACTAAAAAACAAAAGTTGCCAAAAACAACACTGTAACTATTATTATAACTAATAATGGAGACATTTAACCAAAACCTTGAAAAGCAAAAGTAGCCTCAGAATCCAAAGACCATTTGCACTCCACAAAGATATACAAAGCTTTTGGCTTTACTTAATCAGCAGGTAAAGATAAGTTGAATATGTAACTTCAACATCAAGTTGTCGTTTACGCTGTCTCTGTGGAGCTGTTCTACAATATTTATTTTTCTGATAACCCAAGAAATTTTGCTATCACAGTTTGGAGCTGGCTACGGCTACGTCAGACGCTCTTCCAAAAATCTCCTTCCTGTCCACACTGAACATTGAAGGTCTAATGAAAATCAGGTTTTAAGTGAAACAAGTGAAACCTGTAACTAAAGCACAGAAACCACTCACAGTTTGAGAAGCCTTGTGTTGATACTTGCTCTCCGTTCTTCTTCCTCCTGAAGCCTTCGAGCCAGGCGAACATCGCTCTGAACCGTCTGGTTCTTCAGGAGGTTTGTGCTGTAGAACTGCTCGACTGCGATGATGAAGATGAATCAGGCTCAGATCTCATAAACTCCGTTATATAAAAAAAACAGGAGAGAAACGACAGGAAATGGACGATTAGACTCACTTTCCTGTTCCTGAAGACTCTGAGCCAGGGCGCCGTCTTCCAGCACTGAGAAACACTGGCACGCTGAGGGAAAACAGCACACAAACAACTTGGGTTCAAAGGACTATAAAAATACACTATAAAACTAACAGAAATCAACAGAGTGGTGAATGAGTGGTTAGAATTAATAATTCAAGTGATCTATATCCCACTAACACTACACAGGGCTGAAGCAGCTTCAATCTTGATCACTGGTCTCTCAAAACCAAAATATCCTCTCACAAAAAAAGGAAACATTGAGAGAAAAATAAAAAATAAGGTAAGCTTGAACGACTTACATAATTATTCATAATCATGAACAAGTATTTAGTCAGCAGATGTTTAATGAGAATGTCATGTGGTCAGATTGAACCAAACAGATCATTTCTATATGTACACTAACACTGTTAAAATATCTCATATTATATATAATTATAGGGAGTCTTGAAGCTGTTTCCAGTTCACACACCACACTTTAGATTTCTCATACACAACTCCTATTTTATGACATTGCTATAAATAATGAAGCTATATTAAAGCAATGACATGCAACTTAACATGTTAATAATTTATCTATGACAAATTTAAGTAATTAAATGTTGACAACGTATGTGTAACCTTTGTCGTTATTGGCAGTAGTTGGTATTTTTATTAAATGGATATTGCAATGAGTATTGTTTTCTTTTAGTGTGTGTGTACACAAATTATTTTGATATAGTATGCAAGTACTATAATTTCCTGGATTGTCTGTTATTTTATATATCGAAACTTGACAGGTACGGAAAACAATATAGAACAAACAAACTATATAAAACGCTAAAAATAAATGTATAATCCAATCTGCTATTTAGAGCAGGAAATATGACGACATTTAGTATGAAAAAATTATTATTATTATTATTGCTGTTCCTATCTGGTTCAAAATAATTGAAATGATTTGGATAGGTTTCATTAAACATTTAAATGAGCCTGAAAAACAAATCATCTTGATTTAAACACTTTCAACTTCCTCTTCTCAACAGACTCGCACTCAAATAGCGAGGAGAAATTTCAGAGCTAATAAAAGGCATCACACAGGCACGCTAAACTTTAGACTCCTCTAATGAAATAGCTGTCAGCGCTCTGGGTCATCACACACATGATGAGAAACATGACAACACAACATAGAACCTCCCAAACACTGCAAAATGCTCTGAAATCTATAAACACTGGAGTTCTGCAAGATGTTTGAGTGTTTAGAACTGTTTTTTCAGTACAGCGAGGGGTTTTAAAGGTTAAAGGAACAGAAATGACGACTGGTTCAGTTGTGGCGGCTCCTCCACCCTTCTCTTCACTGGAAAAGCTGACATGCACAATCACAGGACAGAAGGCTTCTTCATAAAGCCTGGCTCTCTCGGTCTCATAATAAAGGCTTTCTGTGCACCACAGGAGTCAGTGTTGAGCAACTTCAAATTAGAGCCAGAAACAAAATCCCTCAAAAGTAGCGGAAACGACTTTAGCTGGATTTTTTTTCCCTGAACATTTTAATTCCTCATACCTTTTCTCTCACACCACACCTAAAGAAAATATTTTGAAGAATGTGAGACCTTAATGGAAATCTTTAGTACAAAAAAATCTAAATATTTCTCAAAGCTCTTTGTCAAACCCAAAGCCTCATTCTCACTTAAATAAAAAAAGAATTAGTAAAACAATATTCTTCCAAGAAACAAGTGTGCATTCACACAGCTCCCTTAATTATTATTGATGTTAAAAAACACTTAGTTATATGTTCTGTAATACAAAAAAAATTACTTTGCGATTCAGTAATGCTAATTGTTTTCAGTGAGACATGCAACGCATTGTGAAACTTAAATGGAGCAGAGCATGCCTTTACTTTTTGAATATTCAGGTACATTGATACAATAGATTTGTTACAATATTTAACCGAATTGATAATATAGCTGAAAACATTCATAACACACGAGAACAATCCTGCGAGGGAAAAAAACTATATGCATCACAAAATCCAACTTTTTTTCAGTTCTTTACGATATGCGTATTGTTCCAAAATGTTACACACAATAGCAATTTGATTACGATTGATTGCCCAGAAGTCGCATCACGCCGGAAAGGGCAAAATCCTAATGTTGAAACCTTACAAAAGTCTTAGAATAAGTATCATCCAGACCTCTCTGAATCATGAAAGGTGCTTAAGTGTGCTTGTTCTGTGTTAAACCCCCGAGCAGAATGGAGGCCCCCAGACAGACAGATGGTGCTTTTCAGAGTCAGAGAAACAAAGGGAGAAAGAGAAAAGACAGTAATCAGGACTCCTGCATGAAACCAGCAACTATTTTTCCCTGGTGTTTTCTCTGCGCTGATCTCTCTCCATCACTCTTTCTTTCTCCTGGAGTTCTTTGTCTATATTTGGCACGAGGAGCCTCGGCATCAGCAGAAGCTATAAATATCCGGCAAAGGGAGGTTCACACGTGCACTCTGGTCAGCGTCTCTAATCGAAAACCCACGTTCCTCAAAAGAGAGAAACCTGAAGGCCTTTTGATAAACGATAGAAGAGCTACAAACTTTTAATAAAAAGTGCCTGTGTCCCTCTCAATGCAGCTAGAAGAACAAGACCACAAAGTCTTGTTTTTAATTATTTTACATGACAGATGGGTATCTTTGCTTATTGTTCTGATGATTCCCATTCACCCAAGCTTCATAAACATCATGTTTTATGTAGCATCTTACTGTTGAAAACTCAAAAGATGTAATCTCTTCCTACTGTTCTGATGAAGTGTTTAATGTATGCAGAAACTAGTTTGATTTGACCTACTTAGATCAAGTAAAACACATGTGACTGTTTAGATGTTTGAAGTAATTCTGAAACATGTATCCTTACAAATGGACAATCCTGCTAAAACACTTTAAGTTCTTGTATTTCGATTGCATTACAGTGTTTAATCTCTGAAAATGATTAGTTCATTTCTCTGGCTGATATTTAAAGACTAAAAATAAGGAAAGAGCTATTGGCTAAAAGTATGTTCAAAAGACACAAATTTGTATTTTTTGCATTTTTTTCTTTTACAAAATGACACTTGAAATGACTGTCCTTCACAACACCTTGGAAGAGAAAGTCTTTTCATGGAGTCTGAAAGGTTCTGCACTTGACCTCTTCGCAGCTCTTTTCTGCCTCAGCAGAGGAAGAAGATAGGCATCTGGACGTAGATCCTGTTTGAGAGCAGGAACGCTGGAGACTCTCCAGCTCATCCAGGTCCGATAAGAGCGAGAGTGCTCCGATAGACTCTAATTAAACACATTCACACACCACTACAACGCCAAGTCTGTCCTGAACTCACATCTTATTTTCATAGTAATATTTATGATGCATTTTCTACATAGGATAATAAAAGCCAGTCCTACACTGGCAATCAGAATGTAATTGACCCACACTTTTGATTTGAAAATTAGGACATTAGTAATACGAGGTGTTATTTTACATCTGTTCAGCTGAATAAATTTTTTTTTACAGTTTTGAGGTAGGATTTTTGTAAGTCAGAAGCAATGTAGATGTTAGTTGGTTTAAATAGATCAAATTTCATTACAAGAATTAAAAATTGCATTTAGCCATTTTTTCTTTTTTTTTCTTCAAGATCTTGGTCGTAATTAAGCTTTTTTAATTTTAATTTTTGCTTTATGTTTATGTAATAATTTGTATAAACTATAAGGACTTATTTGGTGAACACAGACTCAAATTTAACACATTCACACACCACTATAGTGCTAAGTCTGTTATGGATTGACATCATATTATTTTTATGATGCATTTACACATAAGATAATAAAAGCCTAGTCTCAGACATCACCACAGCGGGACACTAGGTAAACCTCTGATGAGTTTGATACAGAAAAATGGAAACTCTAAGATTTTAACACTTTGGTTTTTTGGTAAAGCAAATTATTTTAGTTCTGCCCCAGAAACAACATTGGAGGCATACAACCAACCAAGAACACTGAATATTCATTATGTATTGAAAGTACATTGGATTCGCTAGTACCTTACCAGTTTCCAGAAAAGATTAGAGGACCGACCTAAACCTTTGGTTGTTGGTTGTGTTTAAACCCAGATTAAAAACTCGTCTATTTATATTTGCTTTTAATGGCTGCGCTCTGCCATCCAAAAAAGGCTGCTTTTATTTTTCTTTTATTCTAGGACTCTTATCATCTGCTTGTATTTTTATTGTCTGTTTTATCAGTTTTTATTCTTCTGTAAAGCACTTTGAATTGTGTATGTGTTCAAAAATGTTCTGTACAAAAGTTTTTTTCTTTTACTTGGCTTGCCTAGTTTATGTAGAAGAACCCCTTCATAATAGGGCACAAAAAGTAACACAAAAAGCATAGAATTCAAAGAGAGACAATGACTATATTTACCATCATAAACTCCAGGCAGATGAGATTTGTCAATGGTTTCGGCCATGGCTGTGTCCCCGGGTCACTCACAGAGTCATGCTGTGAAGAAACCGGCATCATAAATTACAACAAAGAATCAGGAACGACCTTCAAACGCTTAAAATAGTTTGGTTGCTAATAATATCCCTGACACATATTCTTATCACCTCCAAACCCGAGATGAGCTTCAGTGCAACATGCCAGTCAAAATCCAACCTAAAAATCTTAGAACATCACATCTTCTAAAGTAAAGGAAAGACTTGAGAGACCTCTCACTTCATCATTGGATTCTTTAGTTAGATAATGAAATAAAACAAGTCACTCAATTCACCATAAAACTGATTTGAATTTCAATTAGCAGTCAAAGCAACTCTTCTGCTCTATCATGAATAAAAAAAACAGACACATTTTAGAAGAGGACAAAAAACAAAAAAGCATTTTATTTGAAGAAAGTTAATTTAGTTTGAAATCAAACGCGATTTAACGGTTTAATGTACCAAACATGATCACAAGAACATAATTGTAGCTTGCCCTACATTTTATCCTCCATGGAAACATATGGTTTAACTTTCAGCTCAAACTCTCAGCGTCCTGTGCTGCTTTAGTGCTGTTTGTCCATGGAGCAAGCGTTCAAGCGAACCATTTTAAACAGCTGCCTTCAATGTCTTATACCAGACGGTATGAGTAACGTTTGCCAAAAATTTAAACTCCAAAGCTAAATAATAATAAAAAGCTCACCTTTTCCTCTTACCATATGAAAGTCGCATCTCTTCCAGACGGACGCGACACGCGACAGAACTTAAACACTGCGATGGTTTATTCGCTTAAAGTCACCTATAACAGCTTTTTTTTTTCTAAAACGTAACTTTATACCCTCTGCTCTACTTCTTAGCTCAGTTTTTTCCTTTCACACTCAATGACACTTGGAGTTCAGCAACTAGTTTTTGTTCTCAGTCCAAACCACGGTCAAAACAAAGAGAGTCATGTGGAGTTTCTCCCGCGTCCACACCGCCACCTGCTGTTAATAAGCGGAGATGCTGAAAAGTTTACTCTGTGGATAATGGTTATAAGTATTAAAGCACAAATATAATGCCAATCTCATAAAATGTGTTTCATTCTTGCAAGACTATCAGAGGAAGTTATTATTGATAACAGAACATGTTTAAGTTAAAAATGTAAGCTCCTAAAATTGATTGCTGAAACATTTCAAAACAACATTAAAACACTGAAAAACTGACAAATTTGGTTAAATTAAGTTTCATTGATGCTTGCAAAATGATTAGCGATAAAGGCATGCTTTGCAAAGCGAGTTTGAGGAGTAAAAGCAGTGAATGATGCTTTGCAACCCGTGCATTAATGTTAATTTGGCATCTCAAAGTCTAACTGCAAAGGCTTTGACAATCATCTCAGCTCTTGTGCATATCGATAAAAGATTTAAAGGAAGTGTAGACACTTCTGAGCTTAAGAGAGAAGTTCAAAAGCTTTGTGGGATGCACTTGGAGTTCTATGTTTTCCCATAAAACTAGCTAAAATGTAGTTTGAATTTGAATTGTTTGAATCTACATAGGCCTCTTGCTTGTGAAGCGTCTTTGAAGGAACTGTAAAAGTTCTATATAAAAATATTTTGATTGACTGAATACAAATAAATATAAAAATATATTTTCTCTTCTATTTAAGGTTCTCCATAAAATACAATAGCTCCGTCTTCTTGCTGACAGGTCTTATTTGCCCCTTGAGTTATAGCTGATGCTTCACTCTTTATAGCATAAGCTTCAGAAGCCCCAAATGTAAAATGGAAAGCCTAGATTCTGAGGTTTTTCACAATTAAAAATATAGAGATCCTTAAAATCAACTACATATTGCAACTACCCCAATGCCATTAACCAAAATGCAGACAATAACACATAAATGAGGAAAAGTACTGGCTCTCTTTGAAGAATTTTTATGATCATATTTAAAAGTTTTATAGGATTGGGTCCATCTCATAGAAGACTGATCATCAACGGCTGGTCTTTCACCCTTCAGCAAAAATTTAGACCATCATTGATTGAAAAGCAAATATAGACAAGTTTTTGTGCACCTGAAAACCCAGGGAAACAGACTTGGTGCAGGTTGCAGCAGCTGCTATGTATTCATAAGTCTCGAGGTTAAAAGAGATTGATTGACGTGAAGCAGTTCTACTCTCTCACCTCCTCACACCATTAAGAATATTGCTCACTCACTCCAAGCCTGTCGCTCCCAATCTGGCTCGTTTCCACAGCTCTTAAAATAGAACCTGGAGTCACCAGGAATAAATCTGAGGTAGCTCTTAAAGAAATGAATTAATCGGGCAGTTTGCCTGCTCGTCTCATCCTCCAGACTGAAGGGCCCGGAGCCGCTTCTCTCCAGCTGTGCCTGGCTGGATTTATGAACTGCACTGGTAAAAGAGCGTGGCGCAGTGCGGCCTGACGCACATGGCTTGTGTCCGTCGCTCACTTTTATGGCCTCATCGATTCATCTTCCGTCAGTTTACAAGCTTAGGAGATGGGCTGGAAAGTGATGGAGACGGAGAGATGACATGGCCACAACTGGGAGGCTATTTAAGGGCTGTTGAGATCAGGACAGGAGACATTGAGAAGAACCCTTCGGCTACCAAAGAGTTTGTGATTCGACCAACTCTGTGTGTTTTGATAATGTATAAACTCTTGCTTCTTTTAACTTTGCTTCTCATGGTTCTCGAACCTCTGCTGGGTCACCCGGTGGTCAGTTCTCCAGAGATGAACTACGGCAGGCCCGGTAAGTGCTCTTATCCAATTGCAAAAACAAACCAGAGATGTGCAAGTGGATGTACTTTTTAAAAAATCTAACAGACTCAGATGTCAAGTGAAACTTCAGGTGTTTTAATATTCAGGATTTATAAATGACAAGGAAGAAATTAGGTTCACAGTTCAAGCTGTAGGACTTTTTCTTTAAGGAAATCTAAAATTCTGATATAAAAAAGGAAGACGTTGTATCTTTAATGCTATCTGGTAAAATACCTAATCTATTTATTTTAATAATTTTATTTTTAAATCAAATGCTGTCCAAAACTATGTTCACGAATTATATATATATTTTTTTTTACTTGTGAGAAAACCCTTTGTAAAACAACTTTGTTAAACAAGAAACATACTAAGGAATACCAATATAGAATGGTATTCTGTATATACTGAGAACTAAACACACATTTATTTTCTTATCCTAAGGAAATAAAAACTTGTTTTACTACTCAAAATAAAATAAAAATGCTGCATGTCAAAACAAATTAAAAAATTGTAAATATCTAGTATGAGTATATGACTATACTAAACACGTATCAACACAAATGAATATTGAAATAGCAGTCAAACCCAGCCTCACTCTATGCTGCTACTTTTCTGATCCACAACAGAAAGATTTTATGAACATTTAAAGTCTGCGTAACTCCTAGTTTGAGTACTATGTGTTGATAAATCAGAGTGCTGTTTGTGTTCTTATCATCTGCAGTTGTTGCAGAAGAGCAGCTGCTCAGTCCAGAAGATCTGAGTTTCTCAGAGCAGTTTCTGTCCCGGGACGCTGGTTTTGGGTTCCCCTCGCTCATCCCTGGAGACATCAGCACTGATGGTGAGAGCACCTAACTCCTCATCTGACCAACTCCCTGATGCCGACATCTAACAGTGCATTTCTGAAGGAAAGAAAACAGATTAACAAATCAAGTTGATCATTGGAGAAAAATCAGAAGGATCGTGCTTATTAGATTTTATTTTTATTGTCTTTTTGGATACAATTTACATGATATCCTTCCAGTTACTATAATTTTAAACCCATCCTTTTCTCCTATCATATTTCTTTCAAATTTAAAGGATAAAGGACTTGTTTTTTGTGGTAAAACATAGCTATTAACTGTACAAACTAGAGATTACAGAAACCGCTAAAGTTATTTTCAAAAGTTTTACATCAACTTAAAAATACATTTTTCATTGTTAAGACCTTTAACCCAGCAACTATGCATGCTTCTGCTCTGATTTTTGTCACAGATCTCAGAACAGCTGGCTTTGTTCCAAGTCAAGCCATCAAAGAAGTGAGTCACCGAAAAAACGTTCAAACATAATGATACGAGAAATTTGAGTCATTCAATTGAAACACATGTAAATCTTGTGTTTTTGGTCAGGTTTTGCTGGAGAAACCTTTATTGAGTCGCTTCCTGGGCAGCAGGAAGCAGTTTCGCAAGCGTGGAAGCAACACAGAATGCTTCTGGAAATACTGTGTGTGAACTCCAGCTCCTGCAGAAGCAGTCTCATACGCTTTACTTTTCATTTCAAAATGACGCACATTAAGATGAAATAAAACATGTCTGTGAAAGGGTAGTGTTGTACATAGTGCTCTTTAGCTTTAATGTAAATAAAGGAAATACAGTATCTTTGAAAGTAATCTGGTTCTGTATCTTTGAGTTAACACTTTATTTGGTTTATTTGATGTCATATGTCTCTTACAAATCACTTTTCTGAGAAGCGTAAAGAGCATTGAGAATATAATATGTTGGAAAATAAAGAAAATGTAAAAAGCTAATTTGACAAAGATGTATACATCTACTCAATTTTGAAGCTTTATGACATCAAGAGAATGAGAGACATTGGAAAATGTCAGTGTTCGGTAAAGGATGGAAGAGCAGAAGACAGCGTCACTAGTTTACATGTTTCTGTGGTTGACGTTAAAGAGGAACAGCCTGTAACATATACAAAAATTATGTATGGAAACCAGTTTTGAAAAAGCAGATGCTACACTGTTAAAAAACTATTCCACAAGAACGGAGAAAGTGCTGGCAGAAAATTACTGATATCATTTTTTTTTGTCTTGGTTAAAGCATCAATTATCAACAAATTTAAAAACAGATAAAATATATATACATTAAAACGGACAATTAAAAATGTTTAAATATATTTGCATTTCATGTAAATCTGTTTAAATTGACAAAGCAAACACAGAAGGAGCCAAGCTCTTGTCAGCAACGTCAGGCTGTTAAAGCAAGGTTTTAACTTCAATTCAAAACGTCAGTACCTGCCAAACAAGTTTACAAAATCAACGGATTCACTTTTTTTGATATAGATATGTTGTTTGCCTTTTTACAAAGAATTGCAAGCTTTACCTTCTTTAATTGACGATGGTCAGTCGTTGTTCGTGGTATGGCAACTTCAGCGAGCAAGCTATCCCAGAATGCAATGCACGTTTCAAAATACAAACACATAAATCTGGAAAATTGATTATTTCGTAGAACCAAACCAATATTCACATATTTCCATGTTCAGTGTAATTTTATAATTGTTTTAATCATTTTGAGTCTCATGAAGAATCGTTTGAATACAAGCTAACCGGAAACCTTAGCATTGAAATAGCATTTGTTAAAAATAGTCAAGTAACCACCTCGGTAGACTATAAAATCTTTTTTAAAAGAGCACGCTTCAACAACAAAATCTCGAATTTGAGCACTCTTTTGAGCCGTTTATTCTATCTTAACATGGTAAATTGCCTTTTATGCGAATAAATAACCAACACTATCAAAACGGTTCCCCTTGCTATTATTAAGTCAAAGCAAGAATACGAAACAATCAAGGTTCTTTGACTGAATTTAAAGACATGTAGCACTAAACCAATCACTGACCAAACTTTTATCTGACCAAAGGCATTTCACTCAAAGCCTTAATCTTTTATTGGGCAGTTTTTCATTTGGCAAGAAACTAGATTATTATATAGACATAATTTTGTTGAGCGTTTATGAGCATTCTCTCAAACTCTTGCAACCCCAAGTCTCTTTTACATTTTCTAACCACAGGTAGTATTTTATCAATATTTGGAAACTCTAGCAATCACTTTTCTGCTTTTTAGTATCTATGCTCATTTTTAAAACTCTGGCTTCACTAACCAACACTTTAGATTTTGAGTGTATACGAGCCTTTTCTAAAACCACTAAACATTCCTTTTGTTTTTTTTTTTGCATTTAGAAGCATTTTCTCCATTTCTGGCAACAACAAAAACATTTATCAACTGAGCTTTACAGGGACATCAGAAAAATAACATTATTTAAGACCTACAACAGTGGGTTTTGAATTTTTTTACTTTTTAAGACCCAGCAGAAACGCTGTTTTAAGAGAAGAAATAAAAATTCCATGCAACAATTGTAAACCTGAATAAAAAATGAGAAGGGCTTGAAGGTGCCCAATTCTTAAAATCTGTGCTTAGCATTTCACCTATCGAGTGCACATGGAGCTGTGAGCAGAGAGAGCAAACCCTGATCTTACACCCTGCTCAGCAAAGAGTTCAAGAGCACCCCAGCTAAAGCCCAATGAAGAAGAGTGATTCGCACACTCACCACACATTCACCTCCTCCTGATGTGGAGATCATACCTGCAAACTTCAAATAAAAAGAAATCAAGCAAGAATTTTTTTAAGTCATTGTGGTCATTTATTCATCGTCCTCTTGAGGCATCAGAAAATGTTTCCCTGAAATCTGAAACAAATGGCTTTTTCAGACAGTTCACACAGTTGTGCACCTTTCTCTCGCAAAATACATAAGTGATATTTACATTTCTTTCTAAAAACTGTACAAATATTCTCTTGGATCACAAAACTGTACAGCCCACAAGATTGAGCTCTAGGACTAAAACCACAGATGAAGCGGGTCTAATCTGACATGAGCACACTCAGCATGACACAGCCTTCGGAACAAATAGAATCAATAAATAAAAAACACAAAAAGATAGAAATGAGGTTTGTGGAAATATGAGCCAGTCTTTCTGAATGATCTTAATATATTTATGTTTTAGCAGTGAAGCTCTCACTTGATCTCACAAGTGATAACATATATTACAATAGCATTATTCTCTGAACAAATCAAACCATTTTGATAATAAATCCAACAGAAATTTGCAGAATCTGATTCCAGCTTAAGCTCTATGGTGCCTATCCAAGCTCGCAACAGGTGGAAGGCAGGAGGCCACCATGGACAGGTCACCAGCCCATCGAATGGTACATTCTCTCTCACATTCACCAATTGGATTCATCTGATGTGCGTGTTTTTGGACCTAAAGGAGAATAAATAAACTCCTCTTTAAAAATAACCCCCCCTCCCCGGCTCGAACAAGTAACCCCCAGGCTGAGAAGAAGCAGTGCTAGCCACTTAGAGAATGCTGTCAAATGAATACAAATAAAATGTTTAAAAATCCAGAAATGGATGCTGACTTGGGCACAATGCATACATTTTATCAGGACACCGTTAACACAGTGTGTTACCAGAGTTTAAGTTATCCATGATCAGTGGAAAACACTTCAAGAACAGAGAAAAGGAACAAACAGACTGACAAGAGAAACTCATTTAAGGCCTCACTCAGAAGCTCCGCATGGACCTGGATTTGATTGGATGAGCCCTGGAACATCTGCTTCAGAACGAACGACTCCATTGGATTCGAGTTTGAGTGGTCATAGTGAGCAGACACATGCCCATTTTGATCCGTAAACACATCTAAGCACCTCTAGAGAGCTCGTGTTCTGTAGTGACTGCTGGCATTATGGGAAATCCAAGGTATGTAACGAGTGAGGTTGTGATTCCTCCAGAGCCTCAAGGTTCAGCTGATAACTCAATCACATTCATTTTATCCACTTTTTCTAACGCCGAATACAAAAGAAGGACATTTTTGCAAATCATTAGCCATTTTGAAATCAGTGTTTTCTTTTCCAGAGGTCTTCATTTATCTTTGTGTGCTCAGCAGAAAGAAAGATCTGCTTTCAGTTTGTCACACAGCTACGGTCTGAAAACCTCCATCAAACAGTCATCCGGTTTCACAGTATTTGGGTCCGTGAGCTGTAACAGAGACCCACATGTTGTTATGTGGTCACGTGATCAGACTCATTGTGACCTGGTTCGAGAAATGTACAGCCGGTATTGGCATGAGAGCTGTCAGGTGACTGTGTTCGCTCTGTTGTCCGTGGAGGGAAAGTCATGTGTTTCGGAGCTGCTGGGGTTGAGGGATTCGGAGTCCAGGGGGAGATTGATACCCTGACTGCTGGCTTCACGAGAATTACAGCTGACACATCCCTGAAACAGCAATCATCAAACATGATTAAGATGAAACACGGGTTTAACATGGACAGCAACAAGTAATGATTTTAAAATAACAGTTTAGAAGATTAGTATGACTTGTTAACAAAAAGAACAAGGAGACCACAGGTACAAGACATCAAAAAAAAAATTTACTGTACAGAAAATTAAATAACGGCTAATCTGTAACTTTGTACACTGTAAAAAATCTTACTTAAAGGTCCTTAATCATGCAAACTTTGTAGACATTTCTGGCATGTTTTAGCACTTTTCCCTCAAGAAGCACAACCCATCAGTAGGCTTGGTAGAATCATGAAAGTGCGAGGAACAGAGGATTTACAATGCTTTGCGGCAAACAACCATTTGAGGAAATTCAATGACACTGGTTCTAATAAACACTTATTCTGAAGGTTATTAAGGATGCAGTGATAGTCTAGAGTGGTCAACAAAGTAGTATACATGTTTAAATATGGGACCCTTCAGAAATGGTTTGGTCAAAACTCATCAAATGCACAAATGAAGGAAAAAAGATATTTTCTTGTTGGCTAATTCAGCATTTTTATCATCATTATTATATGGTTAGCATTAAATCACTAATACCTGCTTGCTAATGTAATGTTGCAAACAGCTAGCTATTGTGGCTTGTTTAGAACAGTGGGTTATATACAGCTACTAATCTGTGAAAAAGACATCAAACAAGTATTGTAGCTAATATAAATGCAATTTTAATATGAAACAATTCTGTGTAAACATTCAATTTTAAATAAAAGTAATAATGTTTGCAAATAAGAATGTTATTTTGGAGTATTTTAAATATGAAAGTGGATATTTGATCATGGTAATCTTCTTTAAATTCATGTAAATGACCAAATGAACATTGATAAAAACAAAAATAATCTCTCTCTCTCTCTCTCTCTCTCTCTCTCTCTCAAGAAGAGCAAGAGCAAGAGTGATATTGAGGGGTAATGCATAGGTAATGCATAGAGGATGTGCAGTCATTCAGCACATGTAAAAATTCAAATGATGCAGCTTTAGTTTAAGAACACTGTCCTCACAATAACATCAATCTGATGTAGCTTGGAAGTTTACTTAAATTTTAATCATCTTTAAGCTCCTATCTTTATGTTTGTAAAGCTGAAACATAATAAACAAGGGATTACATTATAAATCTGTTCTAATTCCTTCAACATAAACATCAATATGTTATAGTCTCCATGTGAATACAAGCGACAAACAGGGGGAAGATGAAGAAAGTCATCATTGACTTTTCTGGTAGGTGACTTTTCTTTTAACTTTTATTTTTTGGTCACATTACTGTTGTGTTACGGTCGTGATTAAAGCTATTGGTCAGTAGACACTTTTCCATTTAATAGTATTTCTGTTTTAATACCTCATGCTCAATTAGCTTATAGACAGGTTTATGAATTTAGCTGGTGTGACATCGATTCAGGAGTCGGAAATCCTGACAATCCTTGTGCATTAATTGGTTAAAAAAATGCAACTAGGCCTGCAGCTATCGATTCTTTAGATAACTGATTAATCTATAACTATTGTCAATGGATTGATCACAAAAAGCGTTCTCTTACTTTATAGATAGGTAAAAAGCTTATAGAAAATGATGACAACAATAAATAGTGTGAAGATTAAAGCATTGAATAAGATTTATGTTTAATTTAATTTCCCAAGCACATTAGTAGTGTGTTTAATGGATTATAGCGTTCAGCATGATCCTGCTGTACTGGACAAGACACTCAATTAATTAAAATGCTGTAAGATTTCGAGGTTTAAAGTTAAAATAGACCGTAATGTTCAGAGTTTAGCATGAACATGCTACAGATCATGAAAAAAAACAACAACAAAAAAAAACAAAGGATTTCCAACCCGAGTTTCCTATAAATTATACAAACCAGACGTTGCAATTTTAGTAAAAGAAGCTTCGAATGGCAAAAATGTCATAGAAATCTACAAAAGGAAGTGTGGATGAAACCTATACATAGAGCAATACAGACCTGCGTGTCGATCTCGTCTGGGACGCTTTGGTTCTGTATCCAGGGATGGACCTCCACCAGCTCCTGCTTCTGCTCGGCGGTGAACCAGGGCTGCATGGGCTGCATCAGAATCAGCTTCTCCCGGTCCTCCTGAAGCACCTGAGCTTGGTCCCTGGACACACACACACACGGGCACACACACAGAGCACACTCACTCACTCGCACAGCACAGCTCGCCTCCATTTGGACAGCAAAAGAAGGATGAATCCTGTGAGCACTGCCACAGTTCATCCCCGAGGTGGTCAATAATCATCTACGTCTACTTGGTTCTACTCTACAGTAAAATTAGATTTACACATATTTTATAATGACAAGAGTTGGACCAGTGGTTCTCAACAATTTCTCCCTTGAAGTCTCACTTTGTTATGCTGCCTACACACCAAGCGCGAGTGATGCGGTAAGAGCGGTTGATTTTAATGTAAAGGCTATGTAAAGACGCGATAAGGCACCCCGCCGTTCTCAGAACGGACATCCTCACGCGAGTCACGCGAGTGCACCTCAGGTTTGAAAGCGGTCAGATAGGCGCGGGAGACGCGTTCTGTCCGAGTGTTTAGCGCTTGGTCTGAACGCCCTGTTACAATGGTGGGACTCACAGGGTAGAATCATTTTACAAATGCACTCAAGTATGCAGGACTGCTGATCATTTTTAGTCTGTTCATAGGTTTTCTTCTATATCGAATATTGTGTTTTATTTAAGTAACCCTACTGATAGAGTCACAAAAGCAGCAACACTAAGAGCTTTCAAAAAGCAACTGAAAACTCATCTCTTCAGGCAACATCAACTATTAAAAAAACAAACTTTTCTCCTCCTCTGTCTATTTTCTTCCTGCTATGGTTTATCGATCAGTTGATACAACTTCTATTATGAGCAAACTGAGATAGATTTTGACTGTGTAACAAATTGCATATTGTCTCTCCCCATCTGTAAGTCGCTTTGGATAAAAGCATCTGCCAAATGCGTAAATGTAATAAAGAATGTTAACAAACAGGTTCTTAACAGCAGGACCACTGATGGACTGTATTTGTTTGAGAACCACTGTGTTAGATCCACTATACTTTTTTGACAAATGTTACATTTAAACCAATTTGTGTCAAGTAATCTAATGCTTTGATTACGGATGAGGTGTGGGTAGGACATCTGTATGATCAGATCAGGAGACTCCAGGATGGTAGAGGAGAGGATGGATGAGTTACCTGGGGCTGATCTGGTAGGTCATCATGATTGGTTCAGGGGTCTGCTTGATCATACTCCACAGAGGATCGTCCACATGCTTCGTAAAGCTGCTTCGCTCCTGAACTTCAGCTGATTTTCTGTCCTTTCTCGATGTGTCTGAAGAATCGTTGCTAGCAAAATATTTGCTGCTGTTGCTGCTGCCTGTCACACAGAAACCAAAGCACACATCATGAGCCTCCTGATTACCAACACAAAGAAAATTAGATATTACAATTTAGATGTGACTATTTGTCACAATTTTTCTTATCCTGATCCTAACCGATCCTGAACACTTAAAAAATCTGCTGATCCCTATATTTATCAATCGGATCCATTTGTTTTGCTCCTGATACAATTTTCCTGATTGGATAGATTTTGGTGATTCATTAAGAATAAAAGACGACTATAACTCAGTTCAGTTCTGCCAGTCCATTGATTTACATACATATATTTCTTTTTTAATGGCAAATTTTAATAATAAAAAAAAAATCTTGTTAACACTGGTGGCACCACTAAATATATAAAAAACTAAACTAAACAAATATAGTGCAGAATAGCACACTTCCAAACTTTGCCGAATAGCAAATCTCTTTTTCCCTGTCATGTGCCAATCCCTCTGTAATGAATTAATTAAAATAAAGAGGTTATTTTTAGGACTGCAACTAACGTTTATTTTGATTATCAATTAGTTGGCCAATTAATTTTTCAATTAATCAGATAAAACTAAATGCATTTGTTTATGTTTTACTTATAATTATATAAAACCATAAATCAGGGTATTATTTATGTATAGAAGTAAATAAAAAAATGAAAAAACCACAGAGTTGAATGATATTTAATTCAGAATTTTTAAGCCTTAAATAAAAGTTTGTTCTTGAACTGCAAAACTTCTCAAAATATAAATGAATAAATAAAGAGCAAAACACTTGTTAAACAATTCATTTCGAAAACAGATTTGGTAGTTAACAAGTTAAATTTGTTGTGAACTAGACATAAAATCTCTAGAAATGAAAAAAGCGAATAGTCTTTATTAAAAAGAAAGGAAATAATAATTTTCATTGGTGTACAAACTAACTGTTACTTGCATTCTCTGAAAAGCACAACAATTACTAAATGTAATATTCTACTGTTATTCGCATCATTTAATATAAGGTACTTTAAAGTAGCACCATTTAACTAATCAGTATTTCTCATGAGGTGATTGCGCAGAGTAATGCTAGCAAGTTGCAAGTGAACCACTGAAGTGAATGAGCTGCTTGCACAAACTACTTCTGCATTCTTTCTAGAACAGCGCAGGTCCTTTCGGTTATAACAAAGTCAATGGCCACGGCTTTGTTTAACACTCGCTCTCTGCAATAATTTCCAAAAATTGGTGAGACAGCTCTTTGTTATCTCTGTAACATAGTCAACGAGCTACAAATCTGTTTGAGCAGAAATAATCCTTTTTAGAGGTTGCAGAAATGTATTGCTGTCAATGTACGAAAAGCTGACAGGAGACGGCAGAGGGAGTGCCTGCAAAGGGCCAACCCCAAAAACACATTATTTCTGCTCAAACAGCTTTGTAGCTTGTTGGCTATGTTACACAGATCACAAAGAGCTTTCATATGTTTATTATCATTGCCTATACCTCAAGATATTGAGGAAGGAAAAGTGAATCTGTGGATCAGTGTACAACTTTACTGAAGTAAAAAATTAAGTTTTCCAGGTCACTGCTGAAAGTTACGCTGGGTTTTTGGCATAAAAGACGTAGATAGTTCACACTAAATTTGGGAAATTACTCCAGAGAGTGAGTACAAAACAAAGCTGTGGCCATTGTCTTTGTTATAAATGGAAAGAGCTGCACTTTACCAGACAGAACGCGGAAATAGTTTTGCAAGCAGCCCATAGATCTAGAGCGACTGTCGTGAAGTTGGCAAACAGTTAAAACAAACGCACTTAAACAATACAAATATTACACGATGACGTGATACTGATGTTTTAGCATCCAAAATACCAGGGTGCTTTCATTTACGGTGCTTTATGCCATGAATGCTCGGCCTGGCATAGCATGCAGCTCACCATCTTCTAAGGAACGTTTAATGACAAATGATTTCACACTTTCGAAGATTTTGAGCGCACGCTTTATCCTGAAGACGACGCTTCCTTCATTGCGCAGGCGGCTGTTTATTTAAGTTTGATCTGTGGGTTTTAGTGTCACGATCAGGCCTATTAATCGATAACGGCATTAGTTGACAATAAATTTCATTATCGATTATTATCGACTAGTTGTTACAGCCCTAGTTATTTTATAATATTAACAAAAAAACCTGACTGTACTGTTATTACCAACAAAAAGTAAGTCGTCGTTAGCCAAAAATTTTTTTTCATACCAGTCAAACTTTTATTTCAGGTAATAAAAAAGCAAGTTTTTGCTCGAGTAAAAGTTGTATCAACTTGACCATTAACTGAGGTTTTCAACTGCCTTTTATTATCAAATCTCTCTTCTGTTGTGGGTGTGAGTGTTACCGTAGGCTAAAAATATTCATCAGTCAACTAGTTAAACCAATCGCAAGCAAGAGTTGTCACTTATTCACGTAGCACCGCTTCTAGTTGGTCTCCCAGCCGATTACGCCATCTAATAGGAAGTCTCCATGGACGCGCAAAGACCACAAATGGACAAAATATAGCTTTTTTTAAACTAGGGTAAAAGTGCAGTGGTTTTAATCTCAGAGCAAGTATAGTTGCTTCTGTTATTTCTTCCCTATTCTGATCTCATCAATTATCCATTTACGTCTTTATTAAAAGCACAATGCCTGAAGATCCCACTTCAACAAACAATATCAGTATGGATAGTGTGTGGCTAAGAGCATTTTTATGCAAGTCCTTGAAAACAAGTAAGTAGATTGGTCTCTCAAGATCTAAAACACAATGCTTTGTGTAGTTAAGCACAGCCTCAATCTGTACCAGTACATACAGAACATTCGTATCAGATGTTTCATAGTGACCCTCACCGGTGTGACTGGTGGAGGTCCCATTGGAGCCCAGACCTGATCCGGAGCCAGAGCCTAGTGATCCCCCAGACTCCCCAGAGCCTGAGCGAGCATCCTCCTGCAGCAGGGTGTCCAGCATTTCACTGGAGGACGAGTGAGAGTCCTGCTGGCCGGAGTCACTAGGAACATCATCCTGAGGGCAGCAAGAGAGACGAGAAACGATCAGAAGATCTTCAAAGACATCACAGGAGTAGCAAGCAACCATAAATCAAGAATAAACTAGTCACGATATACACATTTTCATATCAATATTCCTTATTTTTAACTTCGAATATTCATCTCAAAAGTTTAACAACCAATTCTATAAATTACTATTTAATAGAGCCATTTGCCATGGGAAAAAATTTATTTTCAGCCTCTGTCTCACCACTTTGGTGTGGAGCTGGCGCTGGTTGCAGAGACTCTCTACACCTACGTTGACACTCAAGGAAGCGTCAGAGGTGCAAGGTTTGGTCAACTCCTCCTGTAGCAGGTTCAGCTGGATAGGCGAGCTGGAACGCGAGCTGGAGAACAAAGCTGTGGGCTGCGCAGCCTCCAGATCACCCTCAAACCATGTGTCAGGAACCGCCTCTATCTCCTCTGGAGCGGTGGGTGCAGGAGCATGCCCCTGCACAGGACTTCCATGTGCCATAGGGGCACAAGGGGGAATGTAGCCGCCCATGTTGAAGGGAGGCTGAGGAACAACAGCGGGTGCCGCCAAGGGCATCCCCTGCACATACATACCATTGTTCCCAGGATACATGGGGTACATGCTGGGGAGAAGGACGACCATCACAGGGGGCATGGGGGCCATCGGAGGTACGGACTGCATGTTTGGCACCCCTAGATCAGCCAGAGGCATCGCAGGTTGCTGTTCTGCACCCATGACAGTGAAATACGGGGCTGTCGGCAAGGGTACTGGCATGGGGGGCACAAAGCCGATGTTGGATGGTGGGGAGGACTCTGAGGAAGGCCAGGAGGAGTGGGGTGCCCCGGTGGGGCCTGGGAGGGGCCAGAAGTTTCCCGGCTGGGAGCCGTAGCTGTCGGATGAATCTTCAGGTTTAGGACGCTTGTGCTTGTTTGGAGGACGCACAACATCACCTGAAGGCAGAGAGCAAAGGGCTTTTAGGGCGAATAAGGGCATTGTTGAAAGCATTAATAGGGAGTTTAAAACTTTGGCTTATAACTGCCATTGTGCCAGTACATTTCCAGTGAGTGGTAAAAAAAAACTAACAAAAAAAAAACAACAACAAAAAAAAAAACATTACTTTTTTTAACCATTTTAATTAAATAAACAGAACATCAGGTGTTTTACCTTCATCATTTATTTCAGGGCATAAAAAGGTTTTATTTCTTTAAATGCCTACTGTTGAGTTTCTTGACTGAGAGCCAAAAGTGCTTGGTCAAGCTACTATGAACAAAGACCCAATGTCGTACCTATTCAAATCAATAAGAAACACAGGAAAAACAGATACTTCCCCTGAATCAAATAGGCTTGAGTTTTTGCCAAAAATCTAGAAATTCCCAGAATCCAAAGCACCCACCATGGAGTTTACCTGAGCATCTGTTTATGAGAAATTTGTTTTATTTTTCCTGAATTCATGGACTATAGTATTATTATTATTTTTAGGCTGGCAGAGTGAAGTCCAATGAATTGCCAGTGTCTGTGGAGAAATTACCAAACTCTCCCAGAATTGAGAGTTCATCTTCAGCTTTCTGGTGAGCTTTGAAGTGCAGGAAAAGTATCTGTTTCCCACACAATAAAGATGCCATAAACACAGACTGCAAGCACATCATTCTCGCAATACAAGCTAATTAAAAAAAATACTATTTAGTTATTATTAGTTTCACGAGTTCACTTACATAGAATTAGCCCAGAAAACGCAAGCGTATGTGGCGAGATTAAGATAAGCGCATTGGGTGAGCTGTCCGCAGGAGGGCCTCAGGCGAAAAGCCATCCGGGCCCAAGAAACCACTTATTTAAGTTCATTAAGTTCATTTCTGGATTCCCAATAATTTCAACCAAATTATATCAAGAAGAATATTTATTAGTTCTATTACTTCCATTTTTTTCCACTCACTGCTTTCTTCTGCCCACACCCTGCAAATGCAATGTCTGTCCCCATACAATGAGGTAAAAGTCATATAAATGTAACCTGACTGTTCATACTGAGGTCGCATCTCAAAAAATCTGTATAAGATTCAGGAGCTTATATTAAAGCGACTGGGGCAAATAAAAAAATTGGAATTAAGCTGTTCAGACTGTCAGATAATATCAGATACATGTCACATATGGGCAAAAGAAAACTGACTTGGGTCACTTGAGAGCTGCAGTCTGAAAGTAGCCTTAGATAATGTTAACATTATTTTAAATGATTTCTCTTATTCTATAGTGTTACTGCTGTCAGAGCCGGTTTCTTCTAGAACACATAGGTGCACACTCACCTCTGTGTTGGGAATGGGCCATGCTGCTGTTGTCCTGCTGCAGATACGAGCTGTAAGGGCTCTGCAGGATCCGGTGTCGAAACCGATCCACAAACTGTTGCTCCTCTTTCTGTGTGTGGGCCGACAGCACCTCTTTGGTCAGTCCAATCACCAGAAGTTCCTCCTCCTCAGAGCTTGGGGCTGAGCCAGTGGGGTCTGGGACAGGGTCTGCTGGCTCACTGCCCATCGGAGCATCTTCTAAAGCTGTGACTTCTGGAGGAGAAAAAGAGGGAGTTTCAAAGGTACAACAGGAGAGACTTTGGACAGGAATAATATATTTTAAAGGATGCCATAAAATCTGTTCCATTTAGGATTATGTGAAAGATTAATTGCCTTAATCGAGGTATTTTGTGATGGTTAATCTAAAGCAAACATAAAAAAGAAGTCCACTTGAAAAAAGATTCAGCATTCAAATTGAGGCCAGGTAATCATTATTTGTTAGACTTTCCCAATATCAGGAAGAGTACAGATATAAATGTCTCCCTAAATTCTAGGGTTAATAAATATAAAAAAACTCTGAATAGCTTCTATGTTGTGAGTGATCTCACCAGACTCGGGCTGTGGAACATGGACGATGGTGCTACTGTAGCTGCACTGGCTGGTGACAGACACCACGCTCATGGCCTCGGTGGAGAGGGTGATGTCTGTGAGGGGGGCGCCCACCACCGCTGCTGTCGTAGCTGAGCCGGCAGAGACCTGGCTGTTCAGAGTCACACCCCTGTCCAGAGCTGCTTCTACACCAGACAGACACACATCTTTGAGTTCAGGTGTTGAAACTGAATAAGGTATTTCATCAGTTTTTTTGGCCGACCAGTTTATACACAAACACCGGATGAGATTGTACACAAATATAAGCCAGAAATTAGGGCTGTGTGCTATACCGGTATTAAAGTGAATACCGGTATTGTGTTGTACCATGATATGGATTTTGAAGTACAGTGGATACAGTCACACATTCATACATTTCCTGAATTCAGCTTGATGTTTTTCGCTTGCCCAGACTCAATTTATTTGATTATTAGACAAGATGTGAAGCGAGCGATTGTGCAGAGAGCAGCAGAGGAAGCTAGTCAGGTAATTTACTGAGATTGCATCAGCGCAGGTCTGAAAAGACCGTTAGTCTGAATAAACAAAGTTTTCTGGCTAAAAGTTGTCAGAAACAGCAAAAAACTTTGCTAAATTTGTCAGTCTTCAATGGGTTATAAAAAAAAAGTCGCTAGGCGGTCTGAAAAGTCGCTAAATCCAGCGACAAAGTCGTTAAGTTAGAAACACTTGACAGGCCATGCAGGTGGCTGCCCATGGCACCAATTCAGAGGGGACTCTTCAGCTCGCTCTCTCACTGTTGAATCAAGAATCTATTTTATAGCGATTTATAGTGCGTGAAAAAATTCAAACCGCGTGTATGTCTAACACACTTGGAGACCCATTTGCACCTTTTGAATTAAATAGAGGCAAAGTTCTGCTTTATCTCTCACTTTAGATAAGGTTAAAATGCAAATTTTGCCTCTAATGCTATTAAGGTCAACTTAAATGCAATGTCCAATTTTTCCCCTCATAATACCGATACTGTTTGGACAGTGGAAAATATCGTGATATGACTTTTAACTCATACCACCAACCCCTACCTGAAATCAATCATATTTTCTGCTCCTACCTTCTGTGCTCCCAGACACCACTGGTTTGTCTTCCTCACACATGGATGAAGATGAGGAGGTGGTGATGGACAGAGACTCGCTCTTTCTTTTCAGAGCAGAGGTGGCGCAGCTCTCCAGATACCTAAAGGGAGAAAATGGTGCTAAATTAACCACAAATACCTGACGACGAACAAAACTATGGCGTGCACTGGTGTCACATGATCATTTTTCATACTTTTTTTTTGCAAAGAAAAAAAAGGTTAATGTGCTGCATTGTGTTTTTGAACATAAATGTTATTTATTGGAGTAAATTTGTGTTATATTACTTTTATATTATCCTCTATCATTAAAATTAAAAAGAACATTTGGACTCTTGTGTCAACAAAAACAAATTACTTTACTATAAAAACACTACTACAAACATTACATTAAAACAAACTATATACATATTTTTTACAATATAATACACCTGAATGTTGTTTTAAATTTTTATGTATGTATTTATGTATGTATAGTTTATGTTTTTTCAAATTTCATCACAAAATTTTATGTAATGTACTAAATCCTTGATCATTAACAACATTAATAATAAATAGAAAATGGTCTGACCTGATGATGCTATCCACACAGTTGATCTGCTGGTAGGAGGGAATGTGCGCTTGTTTCCGGGCTTCTTGCAGAGACTGCTTCAGGTGACTCCGAATCCCCAAACACTGAGTGGATCTGGGATGAACTCCTGCAACTGAAGGAACAGGATAGCCCATCAGACACCAGCACATAGAAAAGAAATCACGTCAAATATAACTGGAGGAGTAGAGAGAGACCTGCTGGTCCTGCAGGTGTAAGCTTCTTCCTCGAATCCAGGAACGCCTGCTGTCCCCAGTTCTTCACTTTATTCACATCAGCGCAGAACTGCTGCAGAGTCATCTGCTAGATGCACATCCAGAGACAACACCGAGTTACAGCCAGCAAACGTAGTCTCTTTATCAAAAATGTAATGTCAATTTTATTTACATCTTACTAAAATCTGCAGTGAAGAAACAAATCTACTCACAGAAAAAAAACCTTAACATAGTCTAAATGAATAATTTCCCCCCCTAAAAAACAATTAGTTTTTTCTTCCCAAGCTTATGTTGCATCAGTGCAACACCTAGTATTTTTCTTATTTAAGATATTAAAAAGCATGTTTTTTTAAAGAAACATCATATCTGATTAAAACACAAAAAACAACAACAAAGAATGGTCTGCTGAATTTCAGGAATCAAATTAATATGTATTAATTTATTATCCATTGACCTATACATACATGCATGCATGCATACCTAAATTCATAAATAAATTAAGTTGGAGGCTGAAATCCCAACATTAGAAAACAAACATTATAATAAAGATTAATGATTAGACTTTAAGGTACGCAATTGTAATTTAACCACTAGTGTGCGCATTTTCAAAACCAGCAAAAACCTTTTTTTAAGTGACCAGCGAGAAGTGACCAATATGCCAACCAAGAAATATCCTTGTAAATGTTTTAAATCACTATACAGTTCTGTGAAATCTTTCAAAACCTGGAATGGAATTTCAGCAATTGAATAGAAATAGACACCACAAACATGTGACTATGAGACACGTGTGTTGAGTGACATACAGGCTCTCTGTGTGAATCCTCCCAGAGGTTCCCATTACTGTCGCTAGATGAGGCCACGCTGATGTAGTGCTCATGAGAGCCGTTACTCCCCAGACTGCCGTAACCACTGGAACCATTGTTTTGCACCGGCTGGGAGAGAGGAGACAGAATATTGCTCATTTGTTGATACAAATATCCCAGCTTTTAACTTCTTAGGCACGTAACACTATCACATAAACAGACCTGCTGGAAGAGCTTGTAGATCATGGCTTGCAGCTCTTTAACATCTTCACACATGTTCGATTCGGCTTTGGTTCGAGCAGCAAACACATCCTCATTCAGAGGTCCCCTGCAGAGAATATACACATCAATCTCTGCTCATTGCTAAAAAAAAAAAATGATCAAGAGTGAAGCAGGATGCTGCAGAAACGTACGTGCGGACTTTGTGCCGGCCGATGATGAAGGCCACTTTGCGACTCCAGGGGTTGATGAAGCTGGACCAGCTGGAGTCCAGAGTGACATAATCTCCGTTCTGACAGCGCAGGCGGATCGGAGAGTGCTCAAACGGAGGTTGTCCTGCGTACTTCACAACTGAGGGCGAAAGGACAGAGGTTTTATTTCAAAGACAGCTAAAACTCCTTTTAGTATGATTAATATTTCTAAGCAAGATATAACAAAGGACAACATCGCTGCAGCAACAGCTGTGTGACCAGGTGAGATAGCAGTCAGTTTGATCAAATTTCACTTACTGTATGAAACTATAAAATAGATATTCCGCATTCAAACACTTTTTTAGTTGTTAAGTTTTTGATCAAATTGTTGAAAAATCTTTTCTTTTCCTCCAGGTCTGTAAAACTCTTTGTCTTCCTAGAATTAAATCATAACACCAGTTTTATCACTGTTTTTTGTCCAAGGTGAAATAAAGTATTTGACAATGCACTAGCACCTCAACTGATTTGAGTTTTAATAGCCAATACCCCACGTTTGTGTGAGGAAATTCTTTAACTTTGAAGACAGAAAAGTATTAGAATGTTCAAGAGTAGAGTTGGTTGGAGACTATTTTGGTGAACACATTATTTATTAATATTATTATTATTTGAAATACCTATAAGTTATTTTTTTAACTGTAGTAGTGTAAAGAACTAATTTTAATTTAAATTTGCCTAACTTCAAAGGAAATATGACTTTGATATATATCAAGTATATCCGTTCAGCTAAGAAATTTCGAGTTTTGAGCCATATTGCCCAGCCTCCACCAAAACTTTGTCTAATTCATCAAAGATTGTTTTAGAAACTTGATAGAAATTGAAATACTTTTGCGATGCATGGAAAGCATTAGCGGCCGGTCATCTGGATGGACGCATGTCAGCACCGAGGTACCAATCAGATCCTGAGGAAGATAGCCCAGCAAAGGCACCGCTCTGCAGGCAGAAACACAACAATTACATATTTGCTACATAAATACTTGTTTCAAGTAAAAGCTTTAATGGGAATAAAGCAGATTTTACTGTAGTGTGGTGACATAAATGCTTCTGTAATACTCAGACACAGTTGCAAAACATGCACTAATAACAGTGACACAAAGCTATTTATTAAAATTTACAGACTTTCAACTGGTTTGTAGTCAAAAGTTGACAAAGTCTACAACTACAGCACATAAAAATGTTACACAGCATCTAAAAATATCCCATGTAAGAGAGTGTTTGTAAACAAAACTCCTCCTTAAATTTTCTGTTAAAATAAAATAAAAATGCAGAGACTGTCAAGCTGCTTAATCATTCTGCAAATCCTGCACTAGTCAAAATATTCCATAACTAAGTTTGCTGTGATTTCCTAATGAGAGTAAAGCATCCCCTGCAAAGGATTTTTCAGCACAGACTTGAAAACAAAAGGTAGCATCCCTATGTTAAATTTCTCCTATATTTGGATTGAAGGTCAGAGACTCACCGGTCGTCCACTTCTAAGAAGACACATCCTGGTGAATGAGTCGTGCTGAAGATGCGCTTGTCCATTGGAATGCGAGGGGCTGGGGAATAAACAAGTAAACATAAGCAACCAAAACCCTCAAAAATAAATTTAGCCAAGATACTATACTTTTAATGTAACATGGTGCTTGGATTCTTATATTTTTAGTAGTTATTGGCAGATAGTAGTTATTCTAGTAGTAAAATTGACAAAATATTGAGTGCTCTAAATGTCCACACCTTCGTATCCTGAGATGATTCGCTCAGCTAGGGCTAAGCAGCAGGGTTCCTCTTCTCCCTTTGAACTCTGGACCTTCAGCAGGTATGGAGTGATTCGGAAAGGACAGTAGCGCATGTCTCCATCGCGATCTTTCCCCGCTCTGAATAAACACCATCCAAAATTTAATTCAGAATTGAACATGCAGCTCTTACATTGATAGAGGATTTTACAGTTATTCCAAGACATTATACTTTTACATTCCCACATCTGCCAGCTTAAGTGTAAGTATTACCATTAGCAATATTCACTACTGGGATTTTTCATCCATGATTTAGATTGTACTCGAAACAAACATGGGGCTGGAAACAAACATGATACATAAATAAGTTATAATAGAAAGAAAGACCCCTTTTAGTTTTTTTTTTAATCTAATCCAGAAGTACACCTAAGGGTGTCAGCTAATTCCACTTACCAAGGTTTTAGAAAAGTACTCAAAGCTTCCACAAAACTCCATCCACAATCAGAGGTCAGGATAAATGTTAAATGTCACTTTTTGTTCAAATATTATTTTTTAATTTAACAAAAAAAGTGTTTTTGGCTATTTATTTTTTTTAAACCCTGGTGGAAGATAAGAGTACCTTGTAGATATTTTTGATAATTCTCTGAAACCTAGCCTAGTAGCTGGGTCTTTTCTCACACAAAATTTGGTTCAAAACTTTTTTCAATGAGGAACAATGCATTCAAGGGTTCGGAATGACAAGCGGATAGGGGATCAATGCCTACAATACATCCAGGGATTTTACATCCAGTCAAGTGTGTTTTAACAAATCAAATGAAGATCTGAAAATACGCTATAAGAATTGTTATGTTCTCAGAAAAGGGTTAATTTAGAAACACACTGACCTGATTCGACAGGAGAAGGATTTGACTTGTGCGCATTCAAACAGCACCGCTGCTGCACAGAGACAAAGAGAGATGCATGAAATACTTCTACAATAACTAAATATTCTAACTAACTTTGAATGTGTAGAATAGATGAAAGTGACCATGAATGTCCATAAATAAACACTTTCTACACAATAATTCTTTTGCGAAATATGCATACTGCAATGTTTTTCATTTGTCATTTCTGAACCTCTAATTTAAGTAGAGCAGACTCATGAAAACACATAAAAACATAGCGAACTCTAAAGGAACTCACCACTGTCTGTGCCCACATTCCAGGGTGGCAGTCGAGGCTGAGCCGTATGCGAATAAAACACATTGACGTCCTGATGGTACAGCAGCTCCACAAACTTAGCAGATTCTAGAAACTTCCTCTTGCAGTGAAGTACACTGGATGCCTGCTCAGATGTGAACACCACTTTCCCAGAGCCAAGAGAGAAAACCACCACAAAAGAGTCCTGAGGAAAACCAGAACCAACTTTAAAGGATATGGTATACGATTAGTCCAAAATTGTAGTCAGGACAGGTCCAGTCTGTAGCAAAACAAACTAGCAGCCAATCAGCAGAGGCTATAAAACAGGGAGGAGGAGTACTGGTACTAGCAGCTACTAATGCTTAAATGATGTTTTTCATAAAACCAAAAAGCTTCCTTTTACATTTGATTTAGATTTTTTGTTTTCTTTAAATTTAGTTAAGCTCGGCAAGGTGAATTCTTATGATGACAAAATTAATAGCTTCTGTTTTAAGTTTAAATAAAGAGTGATGAAAATAAAATGTTTTCATAGAAATAAATGTTTTGGTACTTTGGTACTTGGTTTTTGGTATCAGCAAAAAGTCAGATGAAAGTACTCAAATTCTAAAAAAAAAAAATTGGTATCTGTGCATCCCTAACTATATTTTTTTAACATAAGTTATTAACCAGGAATATCTTTTTAAACTAAGGTTATTGCATGTTTTTTTTCATAAATTATTCCCTCATTCAGTGCTAAATACTGTGCTGAGCAGGGGGTGTTTACCGTATTTTTAAGCGTGTGTTCAGAAGTGAATCCCTCCAGCTCCTCTAGCGTACAGACTGTGGCGTCTCGCCTCTGCTTCACACCACTGCTCATCAGTAGATTGTAATATTCACTATTCGCTGCAGAAAAAAATGGAATCAGTGTTAAAAACAATAGAGCAAGAGGTGTATTACCAAAGAGCAGCAGCAGGCTGATGTTCTACCTTGTACTTGTTTGACACAGTTGAGAGCGTAGTTGAGCGCCTCCACCGTGCTGGCTTTGCTGCGACTCTTCTTCTCGCTCGGTAGGCGCTTCTTCATTTCCTGCACCGTCTGCATCATCTCTCGGTGAGTCTGCTGCCGGCCCTGCTCTGGTGGATCGCTGCTGCTAAAACACATAGAGGTCCATAATTCATCCAAAGACTTCAGCTTGAGCTTCATTTACATTGGCTTTAATTCACAAGAACACAGACCAGCTCTTTCCTCAACCTGAACATATTTGTATTTTTACAAACAATTCCTTTCCTTTAAGAATACATTTTATTACTATTTATCTAATCTTTCAAGTTAATATGCAAAAAGAACGGAAGATCATAGAAGCTCCTCTACCCTCCCTTAAAAAACTGCACACCCCCAGGCTCTCAAAATCACGTTGGATGCTGCCCACCCAGCCAAACCCCTCTTCCAGCTCTTACCACTTCTGAGCCCCAAACATAAGGACAGCCCGGCACAAACACAGCTTCTTCCTTCAGGCCATTCAGCTCCTAAACCCATAATTTCACATATATTTCATCTAAATACTGCACTAACCAACAGGACTCTTATCTGGACTATTTCCAGTTGCTCCAGATTCTGTTGTTCTGTTGCTGCACTTTATTTTTACTTTAAGCTTTGATCTGCACAATACCTCCAAATCACATATCTGAGGCACCTTGGACTTCTACTATAGTTATAGTTCTATTACTTTATATTTGACTACCACTATTCCAGATTATTAATATATTCTATTTACTTTTAGCTTGAGCAATTTAATTATATAGTCTGTGTCACTGTGTAATGGATGTTACGGTACCTGTATAACTGTGCAACGTTATTGTGTGTTTTTTTGTATGAACACTGGAGAGTTCCCCTGTACCACAACAAATTCCTTGTGTGTGTGCACATGTACACTTGGTAATAAAGATCTTTCCGATTCTAATTCTGAAAATATTTTAATATTTTCTAATTCTGTTACCTTTTATTTTACTGTTACTGTACCTTTTATTTAACTTTAAATAAACCCTGTCAGAGTTCGATCAAGAGACTCGAAGAGTGCTTCATTACTGTGCAGAACATGTCAGAGGTTATATTACCTGCACTCAGTGTGATGAGAGCTGTGAATGCTAGAGGACGAAGAACCAGTCGCTGACTTTGAGCTGAAGACAGAAAGAAACGTATGCGTATTTAATGGGTCTCGTTTCCTATTAACATAACCTCCCCTCTGACACTTACCAACCTTTAAACTAGGGCTAAGAGATATGATGAAAAATATATCACAATAATGTTATTATCGATATCAATAATGATCATAAAATGATCAAATTGATCATGGGTACAAAAAAAAAATAAAATTATTCTGGGTAAAAATAAAAGCAAAAGTATCAAAGTACAAATATCAGAAAATTAGTAATTATTTATTTTATTTAGTCATTGTCACAGTATTCTTATAAAAGGAGTTCTACACTAAAACATAATAAACTATGCTATAAACTCATACTTTTTCCACTTCCAGCTCAATTTTGCTCTCTCCAAATAAAATCTTTTAATCTTCTATTGTTTTGCTTTCTGCATCTTCGTGATGTGAAAGAACTCTATCTGAGCTCAACAGAACGAGCTGTTGTGGTAAACTTACACGTTTCGATATTAAATAACCTTCGTTTAGACGTCTCCGCCATTATTTCTTATAGCACACTATTCCGCTGTCACCACTCTGGCAATATGGTAGAAAGAATCAAATGTGGTACACAGAAGTGTAATAACTTATTAAGAAAACATTAAATCAGGATAATTATTGACATCCAATTATCCCCCAGCCCTAGTTGAAAAAAATTTCCTTTTCAAGTAATAAAATATTTTAAGAAAAAAAACACCAGTATTGTTTGTCTAACCTCTTGGTGCTTCCGGATCCTGAAGAGCTTCCAGGGCTGCTATTGGCCGAGGAGTGATGATGTCGTGAGGGCGTGGCACTGCCATTCCCACTGTTCATCTCCACATCCTCATGCGTCTGCTCTCCTCCACTCTCCTCACACGCACTAACTCTCCCTCTCCTCTCCTCATTCTCCTCTTCTTCCTCTCCAGATCCATTGATGGGTGTGTTTGCGGGCTCCTGCATCCCCACACACAACTCCTGCACCCTCTCGCTCTCCTCAGGTGGAGAGGTTGAGCTCTCTTCCTCCTCCTCGGCTGCATCGGGGAAGCCAACACCTTCCAGCATTCCCGACTCAATCGCTGTAGCTGACGGTTATTCAGATTTTGTCTACATTAACCATTAGACTGTGAGGAAAACAGTGGAGAAACACAAAAGCAGGTATTATCAATATAGCTTAAAAACAAGTTTGACTAATTGATTAGATTCTAATTAAACTGACTGGTAAGATGGAATCGTGTTGTTAATGACACATTTTAAACACTCTTTTCTTTTTAACTTTTGTAACTGTGCGAGATGATTGACAGTGGTGGTGATAATATAGCTACATACATTTATATGGTCCTGCATTTCTGTGGTACATGAGTGTCTGAATTAAAATAATGTGCGCCTTAAACCAGATTAATTTTTTCAGTTCAGAAAATTCCATGAGTGTTCAATCAGTTTGTAACCTCATATTAGATTATTAATGTTATTAAAGTGTACAAATATAAAACCAAATCACTAAATATTTCCATTTTATTCATCGTCATATTTAAAGAATGAGCAAATATTCCATGGTTTATTAAATTAAATCTCTTCTTGAAATTAAATATTTTAAGTTGTATTTTGGCCATAACTTGCCACTTCTCTGTGTTTCAGCAAATGGAATGATTTTTGGTGACACAGCTTGTTCTGCACATATTTTGGAAAAAATCAATGTAAAAGCCAGTAAATACATTTTTTGAACATGCTTATCTAAAGGGTTGGTCGACTGTATAAATGTTTCCTTAGTGCCAGTCAGGGAAAACACCAACTACAGAGAATGCTCAATTATATAGTGTCATTGCATTGCAATTATAAAATGTGGTTATGTATATTTTATAAAATGATCATAATGGAATTTAACGTGGTAAAAATGCCTCCTAGCATCAAATGAAGGAGAACTGTTTTTAACCTGATACAGCATAAAAACTAACAATGGATGAAAGCTAACTTTGTAAATAATCTTCAACATGGCAATTATCATTATAGACGCAAAAAAAATACAATTAACTTTATAATGAAAAGTATCTTTTTTAATTATGTAAAAATACGAGAAAATGTTTTTCTAACAACAATTTAAGCCAATCCCCCCCCAACAACACACCGAAAGTCGATTGTTGATCAATGCACAAGGGTAACCTAGTGCTGGTGAAACAACAAAGCTTTGTTATTTTCCAGGATTAAAACAACAGCCCATAATTCCCTGATTCAAGATAATTCACAAATATATTTTCGAGAACTAATTGGTTTGATTGAATTTAGATCCTGAGGAGATGACACACCATACTTAAAGCTCATCAGGCAAAATTTTTACATGCATTCTCCTTGTGCCAAGCAGCAAGTGAACTATTAAGAGCAATAAAAGAGCATTTACATGCCAAATGACTTTGCGTAATTGATCTCTGCTCACAGCTACATTTAATTTATTCGATCAAAAACACATCAAAAACCAACAATTGAACGTGTATGTAACTTTTACCGACAGGAGCTGCAGAACGGAGACAGACTTCATCAATTTGCAAGGTATTGTAAAGGACATAGAACTGCAATAATTAGTTTTGAAAGTAACGTAAAGAAAACGTTTTTTACGCTTTAGATAAAAACTGCTATACTCAGTTTAACAGATGCATAACTATGGAGGGCAGCTTTAATAATGTTCATGGCATCAATAGTTAGATTGTTCCACATACCTTATCCTTCCCTGCTTTTCCCCAAAGAACAGAAATGGAATGGTTTAACAGTTACATAATCAAAGTTAGTAAACAAATAGGAATGTTTTTACCTTATGCATGTAGGGAAAAACATCAGAGTTCAACATATACCTCTGTCAGAGTTAAGACAGAGTTAAAGTCTTTTTCTAGGGTTTTGTCACTGACGTCTCTCCACTTTCTATATTCTGGGGTTGTGACCTGTCTGTGTTTGAGCGGTGACTCTGACGCAGTGCATCTCGAAATAGAAAGAATCAGAGTAGCACTAGATCAGCTATTAGAGGGTGTGTTTACACGAAATGACCAATTTATTCTTTTCATCTATAAACTTAAATCAATTAAAGATAAAACAATAGATCCTGAGAAGATGTTATTTTATATTGATTATGATGAAAAGTTTTTAATAGTTGGATATTCATTTAAAAACAATGGAAGATAAAAAAAAAACACAGTCAGGACTTTCGAATCAAAGAGAAGCCAAAGACGACCAATAAACAAGAGAACAACAGCAAACATTTGAGTCAGATTTAACAAAACTTAATCATGAAACAAAGCGCATGTGAGGGAAGAGGCAGCAGTTGGTGCTTTCAGCAAATATGCAAGATCAAATGTGTGTTACGTAATACTGCACACACACGCACGCAGATATTCATTGCTCGTGCGTTAATACAATTAAGTTAAATATACCTGAAACAAGTACAACAATCATATTTATGTGCACCATGAAGCTTTTCGTTTAGATTTTTGTGTTATTGATTACATATTAAAAGTAAAAGATTAACCCATATTCAGATTATGCTGAGGAGACTAGTTTATTGAGTTAATGATGGATTGATTCAACACATAAATAAATAGAGGACTTAAATAACTACTAAGGAAAGATAACATTTTAATCCACCCCTTATTTGCTTCATAAAATTTCCAAACAAACTGGTCCAAACTCTAGGAACATATTTTCTGTTTAACCTGTAAGTGGTGCTATTGAACAAATGTAACATTATCAAGCTAGTTCAAAATCCTTGACAATTTAGGATTCACCGTAAACATTTTCATTTCAACACAAATCAAACATTTTATAATGTATGTTGTGCACAAATGTGATTTTAATCTGACAAAGACTTACTAAAGTTTGTTAAAAACAAGCATCTCAAGCCACATATGGGAATATTTCTCTCCGTAAAGACTGATTTAACTACGAATGATTACGCACAAAGAAGTATGTGTGACTTTATTTTCTAAATCTAGGCAAATAAGGTGAAATAAAGCCCACTTCAGCAAAGTTCTGCACGAAGTTAAACAAAAAAAAATTGGTTGCAAGGGAGAATTTTTTTTATGTTTTGTGAATCAGTAAACATACACTGGTTACATTTGGCAATTTACAACTGGTTTAGCCTTGATAATGCAACTAAATGTATCCCTAATTTCCGATTTATAATTACACGTTAAAAGTTTCTAAATGTGCATTTTTCTAACAGACGTGAAAAAGTCTCAGGTGAGTCGATTAGATTTTTTGACGGCAAAAACAAACAAACAATTGTTTATTAAATCACTTCCAACGCTAAATTCAACCTCAGAAATAAAATAAACAATGTTTAATTTTGAATACTATAAATAGTAAGAAGTATTACCCAAAGGCCTCCGTTCAGTAAAACACACAATAGTGCACACAAAAACACAATTTAACGTTAGCACGGATTGAGGAAATCAAATAAATCTTCTGTATTCATGAATGTAAAACACTGACTGAACGCAATTAGTAATACCGATGCAGGGTCCCGCCAAGCACATGCAGGGCCACGAGTCAAGTTCTGTGACATACATTTCTTTAAAGTTCACAACACGATCTATACACTGCTCAAACATTAGCGCAGAATCATAAAAGCGCGCACGTTTAAACGAGAAACAATGCATGGGATTTAACGTTGAAGTCTAAATACTAATACGCATGCGCTAAACTACAAGGGGAAACGCCAACACCAAGTTAATCAAAAATACACAAACAGCACAAGGAATATATAACATATGAAGCCTGCATGAGGATAGTTTTAGATTAGCACTGCAAAAAAATGTAATTACAGCGTCATAACCCTGAAACAGAAGACGTTAATCGTCGCGAGCGTTACCCTACTTCTCCTAATATCCTCTTCTGCTGCTGCACGGTGAGAATACAGCACAAAACCTCTTCCAGTCTCTTTCGTTTGCTAAAGTCATATTAGAATAAGGGACTCACTTGCTGTTTATGTACAATAATCACTTGCTCCAGTTTCTCATGCGTCCCTCCATTACTACTCCAGAAAGCAACACATCCCTCCCACGTGAGATTGACCGCTGAAGCCACACCTGCTCACTGCCAATTGGCAGGAATCCTCCCCTGCTGTAATCTGATTGGACAAAAGGCGTGGTTGTGACTTAGGGAGTGCCAGGGATGCGGCTCGTCTCACGTGTATGGCCATGTTACACAACGGAGGAAAACAATACATTGAAAGGAAGATTTCACGAGGAAATCACTGTATAGTTTCATTGTCAACATCCACTTAAAATTGGTCCAATCCGCACGAAGTAGAATTTAGGCGTATATGCTTTAATTTAAATAAAGACCGAAAGCGTAAATCGTCGTAAGCAGTCGTCACTGCGTGAAAGTATGACGGCATACGCTACGCTTGAAAGCTGGAAGGATAAGTAGATCAAACTCTTACTGCACTAGCTTGTGCACACTAGCCATTTAGCTAGTAGCGTTTATAGACGGCGCTATTTTAATATTACCACGTCAAGACTCACTTACTATTTTAAGTGGTATATTTTTAACAACGACGTACATTTCTTAAATCCTAATGATTTTCGATTTTTCAAGCGTCAATTACTTTAAACAGGGTTTCTGCAGGTTTCACGAGGTCAAATTTAGGACGTTTAAGATTTAAATTTAAGAGCTATATCATGACATCAACAACCCGTAAACATTTTTAATAAAAAGTATGCTTCAAATACGTAGTTAGAAACCCATTACCATCACTTATGTTTCTGAGCAAGTATGAAGGTTTTCTCAAAATTTAACAGTATTTTACAAAGTTGGACGTTTATGAAAATATTCTCAAATATAGATTTGAATATATATTTTTTTACATTTATGTTAATATTTGACACCCATAACCATCACCTTTAAAAATTTTAATGTATACAAGCTTTTTCCTAAGCTTTGGCACCGTCACATACCACTTTTATAATTTTGAGGAGCCATGAAATGGTTCTGTGGAACTGTGACAACCCTAATCCACAATTTTTTTCTTTAGCAATTTATTAACTTTTTTTGACCTGGGGTCGCCAAATCCAGTCCTGGTTCAACCATCATGAAACACACATGTGGCACTAATTAAGGTCCACTCTTATTGTCTGAAGTCAGAATAGTATGCATACTAAAGCAAGGCTGCAACTAAAATGTGTAGGGCTGCATCCCTCCAGGACCAATATTGGGGAACCCTGTTTTTGACTGTTTTAGTTTGGCAACCACCTTTTTTTAAATCAGCAAAAAAAAAAAAAAAAAAAAAAAAACACCAGATGAGCTTTACATGGACATTAAAAAAACAAAACCTGTGCAAGACCTAAAACAGTGAAATAAAGGGCTGATTTTTTTTATTTACATTTTATCTTTTTTAAGACGCTGCAAAAACCTTGTTTAAAGAGACAAACAAAACAGATTTTTTTACTTAACAAAATAAAACATTGTTTTACCAGGGCCAACTGATTTAAAGTAAAAGTGGTCTATGTCCTAACCTCTGTTATTATTAATCAGTATTGTAAATATTTTTTAAATAAACCATAAATATTGTAATTGAAGCTAACAAAGAGTAGGCAATTTTTGCAGTTCGTTTAACTTCAGTAACTGTATAAAAACCCTTTGCTTAAGGTGAAATGCCATTAGGCCTATTATTATTTTGAGCCTGCAGTGCTGTTTCTCCGGTACATGGTGTGAAAAAACACAGCAAAGAGAATTACAGCGACACAAAAGCAGTTTCGACAAAAGCCGAGAAGAGCTGCATGGGAACAAGCCCTCTTCTGAGCTGAACTTCACCAGATATGTAACGTTTGCAACCAGATTTAAGGCATCGTGCAAGACCAAAGAGTGTTAATTCTGTTTATTAAGCCAACATGGGCAGATCAGTTTTTAAGGCCAAAGTATAGAATTGCACTTCTTTACATGTTATACACATTTGAGGCACACAAAGTGATACAAACAATAAAGGTCAAGTTTAAAGGGATGATTCATTCTAAAAGGAAAATGATTTATCTTTTCGACAGGTGCTTCTAAACTGTTATGAAACACTTTTTTCCTGTTTAGCACTAGACTTGAAGAACACTTTCCTCAGATATCTAAAACAACTGGAAAAAGGAAAAAAATATTGAAAATTTTCATTTTAGGATCCCTTAAGAAACCATAAAATGTAGGCAATGACCACTTAGAAAACAGCTAAATTCATCACTATTTTAATCTTGCTAAGCAAATATATTTCTAAGCAAACTGTTTCTACACAAGGCAATAGATAAACCAGAATAGATAAACCAGTTAAATTAGTTGTGAATTATAAATGTAGAATTTCATATGTAAAAAAATGTTTCTGTTCAGGTATTTAGAAAACATTTCAGTGAAGGCACTGCTGGAATCTGATGGCATGCAGAGTTGTTCAGGAAAGGCTCTAGTATTTATTTGGCACAAGAAAATCTTAACTTTTACCAATGGAGTTAAAAAAGAATTTAGCAGTGGCAAAATTGTAATAAATGGCTTTCAGTCCAGGAGTACTGATGTTTTTTGGTCAAGGTTCTGATCTTGGTCAAGTGCTTTTGGATCACATTTTCTCCAGTCAGTTAATGTTCTGTGAGCACGAAGGAGTGTGTTTGATGCACTTTGGAGATCGCATTGAAACAAATTCAAATCTAGTCTTTAAAAACAAAACCTAAAAAAGAACCTAAACAAACCAAAAGAAGATAGTTTACAAAATATGTGTTTGTAATCAGCAGGTTAGCAGATATCGGAAAAGAATCCAAATTTTCACTCGCTCACTCATTCATTCTCTCTGAAGCTAATACGCCTTCATTCCTGGTCTTTTCCTCCGTTGAGTGCAGTCATCTTTACGACTGTGTCGAGACTAAAATAAACAGGGATAAAGGAATTCATATTTTTTCATTAAACAACATAAAAATGCAATCATACATCGGTTCTGCCGGTGGAAACAGTGATGCTTACCGATGATGATGATAATGATGATCAGAACCACAGCTATCAAAATGGCCCACATCTAAAAACAAACAAGTGCAGAAATTGTCAACTTTTTGCATGTGGCCTTTCCCCTTGAATACATCAATTGCAAATCCTTAACAGTGATGTTTATAAACATATAATTATTCTGATTCTCCACCTAATAATCATTATTTTAAGTGTAATGTGTAAAATGTGTTAATACAATGCCTAATTCATGTTGTGTGATTGCCGATCATTCCATTATTTATGAATGCAAAAAAAGTAATGTTTTAAAGAAATAATGAGTATTAAAAAAGCTATGAAAATAGGATTTTACATTTTTAGATGCTCACAAAAAAATAGTTTTTTTTTGTTGTTAGTGGAAAGGGTTTTAAGTTTTTGAATGTGTTATAAAGAATATTCCATCACCCAGGGGCAGTGAACAAAGAGGTTCTGCTGAGGGTTTATGTGATGTAGCCTTGCATCATAAATCGAGCCATTCACACAATTAAGGTTAGCCACATAAACAAGGCAAGTTATTGAAAAAAAAAAAGTACTGTCTCAAATAAATTGTGCATTTAGTAGAAGCGAATTTTGGCACAATGCACCAAATAGCAAATATATATATATATATATATATATATATATATATATATGTTTGTGTGGTGTGTGTGTATATGTGTAGATAAGCTCTTTTTTTTTAGAACAAATTGAACTTCTTATAAACCCTCAAGCAAAGTCTTTTTAAAACTTAAACTTAATCTCTATCTTTTCAACCAAATTAGTAATTCATCTCAACAAACAGTGTCTTCAATGACCTTGCAGTTCTTCCACCAGTACTTTCTCTTGAGTTTCGCAGCATTGGTCTCAAACTGTGACGCTCCAGCCTGCAGTGCATCAGCTCGATCGTCCAGTTCTGAGAGTTTCTGATCCCGCTCCAAAACTTTATCCACGTTGACTCTCATGATATCCACCACCTGCAGACACAAATACATGACTTTTTTGTTTTATACCTATTTTTTATTGTTGAACTATTTTTCTTGCCAAGTAAGGCATATATCATAAGTTAATGACCAATTTACTCCAAAACCAATTGAATAAACATTGTGCCGACAAATAAATAACTTTATGAGACGTGTTCATTGTATATGTATTGTTTTAAAACAATTTGATGTGAGCAAAAACATTCCCCCTAGCATTTAAAAAAAATATCATCAGAACCAAAGAACTATTCGAATTAGAAGTTGAGGTACTAAACACAGAAATAAACACAGTTTTGAAGATTTGGTTTAAATTGTAGGGTAGTTTTACATTTCTAAGGCAGGTGTTACAAAGAAATGTATGTTTGTCTATAGGTAAGACAACAGCGCAGGTTAATTCATGGCTATATTTCGTATTTGGTATTAAAAAAAGGTCTAAAACTTATTTTAAAATGTTTATTTTCTCAACTATTAAAACAAGTGTGGTAAGTCAGTTTGTAAAATAAAAAATTCAACTATTTGCTCGGAACTTTACTAAACCCTGTTAGGATTTCTTTTAAGTTGTCAGATTTCAGATGTTTCCTCATTAAATCATAAAAAGGCATTCTATAAGCAGATGTTTGACTGAGAGTCTGCATTTACAGTGTTTACATTTTGGGGCAGTTTCTCCTTTGAGTAAAAAAACTGTGTGTCAGTGGTGTGTGACCTATTCGGCTTCTAGTAAAAAAGATGACTTGTTCCCTTCTGATCTCATGTTTATGAGACAGAGAAATGTGACCGTTTACATTAATTGTTTAAACATAAAAGCCTGAAAACATGAACTACACTTTGTGTGAATCTTCAAAATGCACCAAAGTTTATTTTCTCAATCGACATGCAAAAATTACACCAAAACTGACGCTTAATTCAAAGCTTAAAACCAATAAAACGTTAAACAATTCAACCATATATTTAACACTCATGCTGCTTTTTTTTTTACTCAAACGCTCATCTCTAATTTCATCTTTGCATCTTTGGCATATGTCGAAAGAAGAGCTAGTCAGAAAAAGTCATGTTAATATAGAATTACATAACAGCATCAGTGCTGACGTCCCACTAAAACACAGCAGCCTCCTCACTGCTCTAGTGCTCCACAAACCCCGTTGCATGCCCCGCCCATTTAAGAAAAAAAGAGTGCAGGAGGGGCAGCGTGTCTGATCCATGTTTCGGTTACATAACTGTAGCGATGGGGTGTTACATAACACTCACTCAGCCAATGAGCTCACTGCAGACAGAAAGAAGAAGGCTGGCAGCAGAGGTCAACGGTTATTAAGTGCACAGAGACAGGCGTCTGCCCCTGTACCAACTTTCTCAAGCTGCTTTCACGAGAATGAGAACAGCCATCAGTAGATGAGAAGAGGAGAGACATAAAACTAATAAAACATGTCAGCTACATTCGATAAGCTCTTCTCTTTAGATTCGCAGATGCTAATAACATAGCGACTAAAATTGACAACATTTTGTAATTAAATTGGTTTATTTGACACATAAATTGATTTTAAGACTATGGTAACAGCATTTATCTCATTTTCTGTTTATTACATTCAACTCCAATCTGTGGAGTAACTAATTTTGCTTTTGCTAAAAGCCTTGCTAGTATGTATGAATCCCCTTTTAGGTTCTCTGTAAGCTGAAACTCTGTTAAATGCTTTAAAAACAGGGGTCACAAACTCAATTCCTGGAGGACTGCAGCCCTGCACAATTTAGTTGCAACCTAAACTGAACCCACCTGATTCCACTAATTAAGCTCCTCTTGGCTTGTTTGAAACTACTGGCGTGTCTCTTGAAACCAGGTTAAGAAAAATCACCAGGGGCCGCAGCACTCCAGGAATTAAGTTTGAGATCCCTGCTCTAAAACAACCAATGCCCCAGTGTGAAACTCAAAATAAATGACATCAAATACTGACAGATCCTCTAACTAATAAACAAAATCTCTGCCCCAATTTTGGCACCAATACTATTCAAAAACTCTTGATAACATAAAACTCAAAAGATGATATCCTTTGAGAATCATACAGTCATGCATTCCGCATGAAGAAAAACACTATTTTACCTTGTATTATTATTTTATCACTCTCAAAAGCTTCCACAGAATGTGTGTAATGAAACCACTGGACAGCTAAACACGCCTCGATGCAGAGAGGGGCGTGTTAGGCAAGGCAAGTTTATTTGTAAAGTACATTTTGTACACAGGGTAATTCAAAGTGTTTTAAATTGGAAGCAAAGAATAATAAAAAAAGAACATTTAATAGAATCAGGCATCAAATTTCAAAAACATAGTGATTAAAAACAGAAATTAAGGCATAGATTTAGATGATGATTAAGTGAAGTGCAGAGATAAAATAGTTGTTCGGACGTTGGTGCTCAGTCGACAAAAGCAACTAAACAGGTGTGTCTGGATTTCAACGTGACTAAAGTGTTAGCACCCTAGATCTCTGGAAGTGTTGAGCAAGGTCAGCGTGTTTATACTGGGTTTGTTGAGGTAAAAATCTTTTTTTTTTTTACAAAACCATTCGGAAATATAAACTTTTATTGCTACAGATTTGACATACACCCTAAAGAACAAAACTAACTTGTGTTAAATTGGCATCTCTAATAACTCTCCTGTTTTGAAAGTAGTAGTCGCATAACATATAAATAAAGAAAACTTTTAAACTTTCTACAATTATAAAAGATTTCAATAAAAGGTCCCCATAAGTCCAAAAATTCTTGACTAGTTCATTTGCTGAAGTCAGTTTATAAAAAGTATCCTTTTTGCTGGCCCATTTGCTCTTTCTTTGAATACCCAAATAACAAAATAAAAGCATTAGATTTTTTTGTTATTCTAATATTTTTCTAAGTAAAGCCTCATTTAGAAAACGATTCTTACAAAAACTATGCTATTGATCAATTTGATCAAAAGTTAAACTCTGTCATCATCTATCTGACATTTAAAGTCAAATTATAAAGAACTTTCTGATTCTATGTAGGATGTAGTGTCTGTGTAGTCACCCATAGATTGCTGGCAAAGATAAAAAGAAAAAAAAAGGCTCAAAGGGGGCGTAGCCAGTAAATGAAAACCTGTCCACGGAAGTGAAACATAGTCGTAGAGAAGGCTTCAATTTTATATATCCTAATCAAACTATTTAAAAAAAATAATGAATCCACCTCAGAGTGTTGATGAAGGTCAAAACTAGTGATCTGAATGAACAAACCTAATAGAGCCAGGGGGGAAACCTTTTTTTTTTTTTCAAAACTAAAAACTTAAGACTAAATTAAAAACATATCTTTTTAATCTAGCATTCGAATAATTGGCTCTTGGAATGTGTCAAAACGAATATGGTATCTAAGCACTATAAACATACAAACTGTTGAAAGACAATGTGGTTCGATGTGCCTACCTAACCTATCCTCATCATTTATCACTCATGCTGCAGCTGATGCTGATCACCTGTTTGTTGTCTGTTACATTTTTCTAACCACTGTTTTTCGTTTGTTAGTTTCTGTTTAGTCTTTTTATTTTCAGGTGCTGTCCGGCTAACTTTTCGTCGATGAATCATAAGTCTATATATTCTTTTTTCTGGGGAGGTGACTAGCATGTGATCTGGTCTCTTTTGACATCAGGCAAGTGGCCAGTACATAACATTTCAGTTCAAGACGTATTGGCTTCATGAGCAGTCAATCCAATCAAAATCTTTCTTTTTTTTTTGCAGTTGCTTCAAAGCAGCTTCACAAACTATTTAATTACATAATTTAAACTAAACTTACTATTGGCAAATTTTATGAGGAATTAAGAGAGTTACAATTGACAGTCATCTCAGAAATAATAGAGCAACGGCCGCTGTCTATTTATTCTTGAAATACGGTAATTCAAGAAAGCGGTTTTATTAACAGGCTTGAAGCCTTGTCTTCCATGTCTTGACTTGCTAACCAAGTCAAGTCAAGATTCCACGTCTGAGATGGGTGACCTCTTACCTCGTCCACCTGAGCCTGTGTCTGCTGGAGCCTGCGGTTGTTCCCAGACGCTCCTGCAGGACCTGCATCTGCACCTGCACCTGGGGCTGACCTGCACCAAAGAGAACACACACATCTTATCTAATGTACAGCCCATCTACTTAAAAAAAAATCCAGATTTACTCAGTTTGAGTGAGGCAATATTAATATTAATAGATTTACTGTGATTTACTAATTGTGTTGGATTAGCTCTTCTCACAGCAAAGTGATCATTTTAAGAACTGATTGAAAAGTCCAAAAAGGAAGTGAGGCAAATACTGAATGTAATGTTCTACTGCCCCCTAAGGGAAATTTGATTAAATATCATGAATTACAGCTTTGACTCAGCAGGGAGCGCTGTTATCTTAATATGGAACTTTTACTTGTAATATTTTCAAAACGGGACAGTTCTGAGTAAAATAGCAAGGACCACATAAAAATCTCTTTAAGTATCTGGTTAAGAAAATGTTGAATGCAATGCTTTGGTTAATCTGACATTGCACTGTGTAATTTGTGAAACCTTTCAGATTTATGCAGTTTGTCTGCTTTTTTACTATTTGTTCAAGTCACCCCAGGATTTAGCTTCTTAAAAATAATAAGCATGAATAAATTAAATAAACAGAGAATCAAGGGTCATGAATTAAGACATAAAAATGTGCTTAAACATTTGACATCTAAACGCCAAAGGAAAAAAGCTGAAAACATTGAATAAAAAAAAAACAACTTTTAAATTAGATTCAATGACAATGGTCCACGAGATAAAGAGTGGAAAAAAGATCAATGTTAGCGCCACTTGATGCTTGATGCTAACTTGAGTAGTTAGTTATCATGCAGTGCATTCCAGAGATGAGGACCTACTCGAGGCATAAATAGAATGTACAATTATACAACCCCAAATAAAAAATTATAATATAATAATATCAAATTCAATCTTTGAACTTTTCAATATTGGAAATCTGAAATGACAGAAGTGATTTATCTCAGGAGGAGGAATTTAGAAAGCATGTATTCTCCAGCTAAAAAAACAAGGAGGAAACGCCAGCGAGGAGAAACTGGAGTGAAGAGGAGACATCGCGTAGTGTAGAAGTAATCCCTAGAATGCTCCTCTTACACATCTGGTTATCCACCAAACAGCTCCAGAACCATTCCAAAGGCTGCTCTTATAACTGGTGTTCTAACAATTTTTGCACTTTAAATTGAGTACAATAGTAAATGTTTAACATAAAAACGCAAACTAATAACAGCAATGGGTCTCATTTAATTTTTACTTTCTTCAATTAAATACTCTATTCATAAAATGTTAAAAATTGGCATGATTTCATAACATAGCTTTATTAATGCAAAATGTTGTTTAATAAATAAAATAAAACTTTAAAATTGTAAAAATAATAATAAAGGTGATTAAATGAAACAAAGTTTTTGTCTACGTATGCAAGGTAGGCAAATCTAATGGGGCATCAGAATCTGAAAGGTCGATCCAGAAGGCCCGGGGCTTCATCTGTGAGCTCTATTATAATGTAAAACTGATTCATATTTTTGAGCAAGAAGCCCTGCCAGGTTCTGAAAAGGGGCTGAAGGGATTAACAGCGGGATTAACTCTGATTTTTTCCCCTAAATGACAATATTTGTATTTAAACGTTACAAAATAAATACACTACTAAGTTTCTACTAACTTCAGTGCATGACCCCTTTAGTACAGAAGGAAAGGCAGACGTGTTACAGTGGAAGATGTCAGGAGAACTGGAAGCTTTCAGATCATGTGACGGAGACAGAAATCTAAGCAATGAAATCCCCAGCAGCTCGATAATACACAGGACCCTCTAGAGGAAACTGAAACAAAGCTGCCCTCTATTTCTCTGGAGTATAAAGTAGAATTTGATGTTTCAGAGCAGATATCGGTTCTTAAAACACGTAATAGCTGGTTAACCACATTATACTCACACAGTCTTTTGCAGAAAAGTACATCTATAGCGAGTTTTTAATCCACAATAAGCAACTTATAGTTTGTAATATTTGTACTTTTGAAAGTTTGATGGAGGTTAACTTTTGGTTAATTTAACAAAGACGTGCAATCTATATGTAATAACTTTAGAGTCTCTCTTACTTCTTATTAATTTACGTTAACACGGCAAAATTCCTCAAATAAAAATCGAATAAATTAATTCATTTTTTTCCCACCGCCGTTTCAGACAGAACATTGCAACAAATCAACAATTAGATCGCTAAAAGCGCGTGAAATACAAAAGGTTTGCCATTAAATGCATGTCATACTCCTTCACTTAATGTAAGAGGGTTTAACGTAAAGTCACGTTAACGTTAGTTGTTGTTTTACTTCAGTATTTCGGCAAACTTATAAAACTTTCAAAACATGTTATAACCCCAATGCGTTAGAGTACACGGTATAAAATATAACTGAAACGCTATTATAACATCTGAACATTTACTTTCACCCTAACAGAACGTTATTGTTTAATTTAACGTTAACGTTAAAGTTTCCAGAAACTCTCAAGTGTTGTTAGCCGTTAGCATGGACCCGTGTACATGGACACACTCTCAAAATGACATTAAAATTAATCGACATCTAACGTTACCATTACACTAAAACCGGGTAAAAAGTACCCAAATAAAAGACTGTAAGAGAGTAGAAGTCGAGATAACAAATTAATGCTAGCGCGCGACAAGCTAACCTGTTGCTTTAGCAGCACACCCAGCGCCTTTCACAGGCACGGGGGCAACACAAACTTTACAAACACACAGAAACAACCTAAACTCAGAGTTTGACAATATCACCAAGGAGAGTGTACTGTTACACTAGTGTACTAAACACGCGAGTCAGTTTGTGGGGTATCTGCGCAGTTTTACTTACATGGTTGTCAAACTGATGTGAGCTTTGAGAAGGCCCCTTCGGTATGTTGCGCAGCTTCTGGGAACGCGCACGGAGATATGACGTCACTGATGTTTTACATTCGATAAAAGGTTGATATGCAATCAATCTTGTTCTCACGGAGCCCCTAAAAGTCCATGATGGTAGGGAAAAAGGTCGGGCGAAAAAAATTGTTCAGGGTAAAAACAATCAAATAAGGATGGGTGAAAAATTATTTCAGGTTGGAGAACAAAAAAAAACAAGGGTGGGTGAAAAAATATTTTTCTCTCGTAAAAGTTTACCAAACATTGACATTCAGTTGAACGTTTTCATGTTAACGCAGCGAGAGCGGCTTATGTTCGCGTAGATACATGGAATTAATTGACCTTTATTTTGAACTGGGACTTTTTAATAAAGATATATGGTCACTGCTTACAATATTTTTGCAAGAGAACGCAAAAAAATTGTACATTTTTTTCACCCATCCTTATTTTTTTCTCCACAAAGAAATTTTTTTTCGCACAGCCTTGATTATTTATTTTTACCCTGAATTATGTTTTCACCCTTTTTCCCTCTGCCATCATGGTCCTTTGGGGCTCCGTATGTTCTCGATTTAAAGGGGATGAATTTCACTATTAAAAAGTGCTCACATAAATGTATTTGTCTTTTATTTAATAAAAGTAGAGGAAAATTCACTCCTTCTGGTACGTTTCCTTCACAAATATCATTTGGAAATGCTTGGTTGCTCTCAACTAGACTTTGCCTTCCCAATAAATTTAAAGCTAAATACTTCATATAAATTATCAAGTAACGATACTGTCTAAATTTACGGATACACAAGAAAATTGTTCTTAAAGTTTAAACCAGTCAGAACAACTTGTGGCTATAGTTTATGGATGTGTCTGTTAAGAAATTTTAGGATTTTTTGTGTGAATTTTGAAATGCAAACCCATTGATGTCTGTGTTTGTTAGTTGTTTTTTTTATATATCTCATGTAAGTTGTATGTTTAAATGTGTTAAAAAGAGAGAAAAAGTCAACAATATATCATGCTACAACAGGATTTTCAGTGTCCCTTCCACTTAATCACAATTATTTCATGAAATATCTGACCAGATATAAATAGAAGGGAATTTTATGGACTATTTAAAAGTTTTGATAAAACAATAAACAATTATACTATACATTATATATACTCTCTATCCTATATGTTTGTTAAAAGCTATCACAAACTAATTTTGTGTTTGTCCATCAAGAAATGGGCCATGAAAGATTAAGACTTATCTCTTCAAAAACTAACAGCCTGTATTGAGTTGCAGACTTTTAACTTTATAAGGTGTAGAGATTTTGGTGCCTTTAAAAACAATTGTTTACATAATATCCTAAAATTGGAAAAGTGTACAAAACAAACAAACAAAATCTCTGTGTGTGAGAGGAATGCGTTTAAACCAGTTGTGAACGTAAAAGATATAATACTGTTAAAGTCAACAAGGAAGGAATTAGAGGCCAGGAGAAGGGAGGATAGTATCTGGCAAGGATGATTTGACAAAATAGTGGGTATATAGGGAAGAAGGGAAGGTGAAAAGTGCAGTGGATGTACTCAAAAAACAGGCTTTCTAAAGAGAGCAGTGAATATCGTGTGAGATTTAAAATAATTATCAGGGAGCTTTTATTTCAAAGCTTCAGGGTTAAATAGTTTAATTTTATTGAATCATTTCATCCTATTGCGACCATGCCATTTAGCATTATTCATTATTATATAATAACATATTATTAACATTTTATATATTAAGACCAGCCCCTGTAAACATCAATAATACAGTTAAATGTCAAGTTTTCCTTTATGTACAAAGTTGCCCAATATACCTGATGCCACCTATTAATCATACAGACACACTGTGTGCATCTGAGAGTGAGAACACTTCAGTATATTACAAGTGCATGGAAAAACTGACTGAATGAGCAGAACCATTTCTCTTAAGATTTTATTTTACAGCAGAAATTATATAAAGCATTCAGAAAACATTTCCCATACTTTAAGGGCAATTCAAAATGTTTTGCATGGCTTCAGCAGCTGAATTTTCATTTTTTAAACATATCCATCAATTCAGTGATGCTCTCACATGCACAGTTACAAAAATAAATCAACTCAAGTAGCTCAAATCAAACTCACATTAAAGGACAGAGAGAGGGAGACAGCCAAGAAAACAACATGAGGCAAAAACTCATCAGAAGAGGAGCACAAAGCAGGAATGAAGGAGACCCAGAAAGAGAGACCGAGGGGAAAACTACTAGCTTCACATGCAGAGTGTTGAAAGCCCACTGCGCTGTAAGACACGTGGGCTTATGTTTTCGCTTTTTTTCTAATATTTTTCATTTCAAAATGATGGAAACGTGCACCGGGAGAGGGAATTATGAAATCAGCGTCCACAGACCCGAACACCTCTCTGTGTTCCAGTAATTGCATATAAGAGGACGTGAACAAAGCATGTTTTTTTAAATTAATTTTTTTAGCTTTTACTATTTTTATGATTGATCTATCCCTAAACTTCCAATCTAAGATCTCAGCTAAAATCAAAGTGTTTATTGCTCTGTAGCTGTGAGTGAAAGCTTATAATCCAGTGTTGTTTAATAGTTCAGTTTGAGCCTAACCTGCATTTCCGGAGTTCTCAAGAGAGGATTTAGGACATCATACAAACTTCCAGCCTCACCAACAGTGTTTTCCCCTCGTTCAAAACCACCATGTGTGGTTTACCGCCTCCATACACTGATTTAAAGCACACCTAATACATGCTTTTAACACACTAGGGCTCGGAGAGGGAAATAAACTTGTGCGGTGAGCTGTACAAAGTGCATATTTCTCTTATCTGACACAAAAATACTGAAAATAAGATCCAGCCAATGTAAGATGCACCAATACTGAGCTGTTTTATAAGAGGACAGGATCTCTCATCTTTACCTTTGAAGGTATTTGACGCTGAGGTATACTAATGCATTCCCAATCCCTAGAGGATATGGCAACACTAAATGAGCGATAACACCTGCGAGAATGATAATACCTGCTCAGATTTGGAAAAAGGTCTAAAAACTGTATAAACACACAGAGTCGATCCTATAACCCGAGTGAGTCTGTAAGTGAAAACAGTTGGTGAAATGTACAAATATTCCTAGTGGTTACTCCTGTTGATTCAGAGACTAAATATACTTCTAAAGGAAAATAAAGTGAATCGCCCTCTTCCTGTTCTAGCACCCTGAGTAAAACTACAGAAGGGAGGCAGATAGTTTTTTTCTCTCCTAAGAATGACCCAAACTGAGATAAATGTTTATGGATCCCACAAACGATTTTCTTGACGAGCTTCCTGTACGTTTAAAAACAGATTGGGATGAAATGTTGGGTGCCTTTGCAAGGAGAATCTAGCTTCAGGAGAAAATTCACTCGGAAATTGAGTGCCCTAAATTCCTGGCCTAGTTTAAATCTGACATGAAAAAGAGACCGATAAGTGCACTGAAATAATAAACAGAAGAATGGAAGCATGCATAGTGTGTCATTACAGACATTTCCAGAGGCAGAACCCTTTGATTGTGGACCATAAATCTAGAATGACTTCAATTTATAGAATTATAGGGTCATCGTTTATGATTCCTCGTGTGTTTATGCACCCTGATTAAACTTAACTGGGCTATTTTAGCAAAACCAGTTGACAATGACTGACAAAAATGGGAGAAAACCACTACAAGGAAGTGAAAGCCTACAGTAATCTCAGTAGAGAGAACCCCAAGATGTATTGGAGAGTAAATGGCAAGAAAATGCTTATTTTTCAATGGTATCTGGACTCTTCTATTTTGCATTTCATTAGAAGAATAGAAGTTTACCTCAGTACGCACTCCTGAAATCTGATGTTTTAGGCACTTTCTTATACTGAGTCTCTGAGATGATGAATCAATTACTGTAAAACATCTTAAAACAACTTTATATTTGAAAAGAGGATGAGTTTGACTGGTGCTAATTAAACAATACACTTTCCTTCATCTTCACTTTCCTTCATCAAGAGGCAAAGCATGCTGGTGAGTTAAAACGATGCCTCTTGATTGCTGGAAAACCCAGGGAAAGCTCTCAATCTTCATCTGAAACATTAGTTCAAAAGTCAAAATAATTAATGATTAATTCAACTGCGCGAGTTGGAAAGCTGGAAATAATTCCGATCATTTTGCAGTCATGGTTTGATTTCCATCTGCATTCAGTCTCATTCGAGTAAGAGATCCCTAGCGTTCGAAGGGAACCTGAAATGACCAATCACAGCCCTCACATCACCCGCATTTTAATCACATGACCTTTTGTGTTGAGATGATAAAACACTGTGTTTTACAATAAAGAACTGACAACATTTCATCTTCAGGTTTGTAACCGGTTTTTGTTTGAGGGTCACTCAGAACTCATTCCTGCAATACTGAAATCATCGACTTCTCAAAGGAATAGCTTATTTTAGCGGTGACAGAGTGAAACAGTACTTGAAAAGGATTGTTTACAAAATTGTCATTAATTCAACACCGTTCTGTTCATATTTCTGCAGATATTTCAGCTCAAATTGTCGATTTATTTTAACCATCTGTTTATTTTTTTTTTCATAAAGATTCATAAAGGCAGTGAAACCATCAGCGAATCCTGTGTTGCTCCAGAGGTGGGAACCTTGATTTTAAGTATTTGACAGTATATGGAAAAATTTCCACCATGCATTAACAGAGCGAAACAGAACCAACCTTACACACAATTAGTAAAAAAATTTTATGGTTTAAGCATTGGCATTCAATGACGTTGTGATAGTCTTTAACATTCAAAACGCATCAGGGGAGAGGTTAAAATCTTTAGTGTTTGAATTGTAATACCTTCAAATGGTTTTTAGATGGAACAAGCGCAAATGAAACATCATAGTGTAATTAATGACAACACTTTAAATTTTTTCTAAGGTACCGCTTTCTCACAAACTCTGAAAAATTAACGCCAGTCATGTCTGATGGATTAGTTGGGCTCGTTTGCTAAATCTACAGTTTATGGTGACTCATGGCATGCTTTAGAGAAGGTTCTCCTTGAACATCTTCCATCAAAGTCTAACAGTTGCTCACCTCTCATTACAGACCATCGCCGCTACAGTTTACCTTTGCATTAGGTTCAACGTCTTAAAGATTCATGCACATGGCTCCTTCTTCGCATCCACTATTTACAGTATTTACAAACATTACAACCTTACACCTTGGGCGCTCAAAGAAATCTATACAATATATTGTTTTGTTCGTCTCTTAATGTGTTAGAATCCAATTTAGGAATAAAATACTATATATTCTTAAATACAATCCTCTTCGGAAAAAGTTTCTGGCTATCAATGTTCCATCCCCCCAGCTTCGATATGTACAGGGAGTACTCAATAATCAAAAATATGGATCTTTTTTAAGCTTTTGTATAGGGAACCTTCAAAAAGTCAAGAAGTCAAGGCAATGTTACTCCAGGGGAAAAGCCTGAGGTGGCTTTCTGGAGCGGGTGGAGATCACGAACAATGAAGAAACGAATCACGACATACACGCACACAAACATGGAAGATAACCTTTGCAAATATACGACTGGTGCTGTGGCACGTTTCACGTTTAACATAAGATCAAATCGATCACTTAGAACATTCTCACAATTAAAAAAAAGCAGTAAAGCTTAAAGCAAGAACGCGGAACAAATTAAATAACAGAACGGTAGAAAAATAATATTTGTATAACAATATGTTCCAAAACTAACAGGCAACATAGGACTAGGCCTTTGCCACAGTTTCACCAATTTGAACGAATGAACGAATCAAAATAAAACACGAAATATTTACGTCAGCATGCAGGAGCATTACGCTCAAACACATGCACTGTATCCAGATTCAATTCAACACAGGACACACAAAGTCAGGCCAGCAAAATGACATTAAGAAAAAGACTCATAAGAAAGTCAAAAACAGTTCACAGGAAACATTAAACACTGCTTCAGTTTGCCAGAAGCCTTCAGAAAGACAAAGGTAAGACACTGATATTTCAAACCCAGCATTTGTTTTGCCCTGACCCCATCTACATTCATATGAAGGCTTCCCTTTGAATGAACCGACAACAATTGTCGAAACAAAAGCATATGTGAAGAATGACAGTCTGGTTTCAAATACTCTGCATGCATAAAGGTGGCTGAAACGAGGCCTTTTTTTGGTTTGATTTTATGTTTTGTTATTTTTTTTAACTGATTGTTGTATTTCCTTTCAAAATATAAAAATGTAATCTGAAGCGGCTTCTCCATCACGGTGTATCGCTGATTTTATGTTCATGTATGATTTTTACAAGCATCTTCAGATTTAAAAGCCTCTGCTCCTTGGTTTTCATTCGGTTTTTGTTATACTATAAAGAAAACAAACAAAAAATATATATGAAGAGTGCAAAAATGCCATGAAGATAATGTCATATTTCCTCAAAAGTCTTTAAGTTGCCTAGAGTGAGAAAATACAGAATGCAGGTCGGAATTAGCCTGCTAGAGTTCATCCGTCGCACGTCCAATGAAGTTCCAGGATCCGCTTCTTGATTAATGTTTGTTTTTCTCCCGTAAGCTGTTGGTCTCTTGTACAAACGGTGGTGAAGTGGAAGGAAAATTGTTCGTTGGGTGATGTTACATTGCGACAGGGTTCTGTTCGCCACTTTCATGTTCCTTGGCCTTTCTCAATTCTTTCGCCCTGAGAACACAGCAAAAAACAGAACATCTGCAAGGTTAGGAAGAGGTTCAACAATTTCTCGGGAGTCTCAGAGGAATCAAACTAGATTAGCCAACAAACATCTGGAATTTTCCCAAAGGAGAAAAGTAGGAAAAAGAAGAGAAAATCCCAAAGACCTTAAAGTTCTCAAGGACTTAAGCAACAACTGAACACCTACATCACACTTGAAATGAGTGAATGTCATGGCATTAATAGGACAATTACATTGCACACAAATTAACCATTTATTAATGAGGAGTTTACGTGCATTAATCATAACCTCATTAAACTTGAGCCATGAATGAATACTTCAAGTAATGCATTAATTATTGATGAGCTTTTCATTGTTAATGAATGCATTAATTGACTTTTTTTGGTAAACTAAATTAAGAAATGCTTTTGAAGAGTTTAATTAATAATAAAATAATGAGTTGATAATGATGTGCCCTCTAAAGTCACCACCTAATATTGGTAAAGTAATCATAAAGTTTAAACTTTTCAGTTTTTTCTTACATTTTTTCAGTGATTATTTACTGGAGAGGTACATATACATATACATCATAATTGACACAACATTCATTAATTATTAGTTCATAGTCAGTTAGTTGTTACTAGGTGGTGATTTTATTTAGGGGCAATTCTTTGTTAAATCATCTTTAATTAACTATAACGTCCATTTCTGCAGGTGCATTTGTAATTTATTTTACATCAACAAAGTCAATAAATGCATTACCCAACAATCAAAAAATGAATCATTAATCAAGTACTTTATCTATTCATTCACATGACTCATGTTCAGGTTTAACGTGTTCATCATAAATACATGTAAACTCATCATGAATTAACGGTCAATTTATGCATCTACTATTTAAGTCACTTCATTGTAGTGTTAACATGTCTAAAAATCAAACATCCCATTGTTTTTGACACTGTTATCTTGCTTCAAGCAATGAAGAGTTCCAAAACTGAAGAAGTCATAACTACAATTTCAGACTCTCTCTACATCACTGTTGTTTATAACGCTTGTCTATGACGCCTCCTCACTCTACACTACTGACACATGCCTATTTATTTACATTGTTGTCTACCAAATAAATTTATATCAAATTTAAAATCCATGCATTTCTGCTTCCGTTTATGACAAAGGGACAGAACTTGATTTCATAAATTTCAAAAATGTTTCTTCAGATTACAACAGACTAGGCTCTCCTTAATTCGTACAACATAAAAAACGTCCAATGTCAGAAAAAAATGGAATGGATGCAGGATCAGAAGGGATTAAACATTAAACTACTGAAAATTACACTAAGATATCCACAGCTTATTAAGCAGTTAAGTGATATCAATAATTCATCTTCAATAATGTGTGAAGGACCTTGGAATACATGATTGATCTTGAAATTCAAAGTAGAAATTAATATGAAAAGTAGTTAGCTAACACAATTACAGGACATATGATCAGAAATGCGCATCCCATACAAAGCATGTCACATTTGTGTTTAATACAATGACATTGCAACAGTTTAAGTGTGATTTGAAAGTCAAGACAAAATATGTTTTATTTAACTGTAATCAGATTTCATAACAAACACAAAACTTAAAGATACTTAAAAAGAGGAAAATAAAACATCATTAATGAATAATCTGGGACCTTGAAGAGTGAAGTAACCCTAGACACATCACAAAAATCCTCCTAAATCACATGCTCCTCCTCTAATTTCTGTACCTACAAGAAATCCTAACATTTTAAAGCTAAGTCACAAGTCTAAACATTTCTTTGGCTCACAGCTTGTCCCTCGTCCCACCCCTCAGCCCCCGAATCAAGCTTCTAAAAGCTGAAAGAGAGGTATAAACAGGCAGCCAGGCATTCAAAACACGTTCTCTTCCATAGTTGTTTCAAGCATGCCCTGCAAGACCTCCATTTCGATAGCCGTCATGCAATCGCAAAATGCACTACCCAGCAGTCCTTAGTGTTGTCATAAGCATCCTCATAAGAGGAGAGATGGAGGGGACTTTTGTTGGACAAAGAGAAAGAAAGAGACAGAGTGTTTTGTTAGTTTTGGCCATTATGCATCATTTATTGGTTAGTTTGATCTACGGTAGCCCTCTCTCTCTCCTACTAAGCTAAGTCAACTGGGCTCCAGTCGGCCATCATGCATGCAGGCATAAAGCAATAGAATAAGAAAAAAGAAATAGAACAGAGGGAAAGAAAAGACAGAGAGTCATAGGGAATAGCAGAATCTGAAATCAGGGTAGATAATGGAGAACAAGATCAAAGAAAAGGAGAGATAACAGAAGAAAAATTGAGGGGTAGGACTGATTTACTGAGGATGCACTCACCCGTTTGAATAGTCTATGGTCCATCAAGGGGCTTCGCATAAACAGCAAAACAACACCACACAGCTATTAGTACACACGGAGGTTTTGCTGGGGTTAGGGGATGGGACCAAACAGAACAGGGGTTTCTAACAGAACCATGAAAACACCAAGGTTTGCTTGGTACCATTTTCTGACTACTTGTGTCTGGACCTGGAGTTTATACCTTTTCATCAACCTTTTTCAACAACAGACATATAAATGGCTCTTGTTTCATGAATCTATGGCTGCTTACAGATTAAAGAACTATAACTCAATCATTGTGTGTGCATGAACATGTTGGTAGCTTTTGTGAAATTTTTAAAGCAGAAGCTGTAGGTTACCATATTAATGACTCATCATTTTGGATAAAAAAACTCCAAATACAATTAAAACATAATTTTTTGTGCTAAAACACAAGACCATAAAAAAGCTGCTGATATGTGTAGTTATTAGTGAACACGCTGAAAACTTTGCATTGTATTTTTCAATTAAACGTTTGCATTGATAATTCACTAGCTGTGTGAGCTGCTGAAACCTTGTTTATCTAACGCAGTTCAGAAAAGTTCCAGAGCATGTGAAAATTATAAGATAATTCTTTCTCTACCAATTTTAAATGCTAAAGCAGCAAACGGTTTCAAAGTATGGAATTTAAGCTCTGGTGTGTCCAAAAAGGTCACCCCCGGAAGTAAAACATAGACTCCATACTCTTGAAGCTGAAGCCACACTGTGGAATCTTGCAGAGGTTTGTTTTACGTGTATTGCAATTACAATATAATTCAATCTTTTTAAAATAAATAGGGAACTTTTAATGTTTGAACACCAGACTTTGTGGAAGCTTTTGGTTTTAACCTACCTGTGACGGCACCGCAGCAGAAATCGCATGATTTTTCTGGCAGCCTGGTCTTGTCTCTTGGTCAGTAAACTGCTTCTGAAAATGAAGTTGAATACAAGTAAATGACACATTCAGGAGACCATCAACTCTTGTGTTGAAATAAAACAAACAAAGAAAAAAACTTAGTTTTTATGGCTATAGCTTTGAAAAGTGAGAAAGAATATTGATTTTTATTTAAAAATAGTCCACATCCAAGCCAAATTTAAATAGAAATGTGACCATAGGGTGAAAAGTGTCTACACACAAACTACTTTCTTTGAGATTAACCACCAGAGTGTTCCCAGGTTGTTCCCCTAAATGAGCTTGAAACCATCAGCAGAACCATAACTAGGACTAGGAGGGAAACAATGTACAGATGGATAAAGGAAAGAAATTCCAGTTTAAGAATTTTGATTCATTAATGATGATCTTACTTAACTTTACAGCGGAACAAATCTGAGCACAGTCAAATCTTAAGAAATAGGTTTATTTCATGAAATTGCCAGTAGAGGCTCAAACACTGATATAAATAAACCATAATTAAACAGGATTCTTTAAAGAACGATTTACTTTTTTCTCATTCTCCAGCTCCCTTCGAGAGAATTAATAGTATTTTACCGTTTTCAAACATTCCTCAGTTCTGCAATAACAGCAGAGCTTAGCATAAATAATTGAATTGGATTAGACCAGGATTATTTCCATACAAAAAAGCAGAATGAACAAATAGTTCTACAGTTACATTACTATATAATTATATACCAAACCATGTCCAGGCTAATATTCTTAGCTAACATGCTCTAGTAGCTTTGCTGATAACATGGCCGTAGCAGGTGCAGGGATATCACACTGCCCCAGAAAATAGGCTTATTTCACTGAATAATAAAGTTTTAAATTGAAAATGCAACATCCTTCAATTCTGCTCCTGTCACCAGTAAGAACAAAATATTAATTGTCTAATTGTTCCAATTATCAAAGCTAAAGCCAGAAACTGAGAAGAACTGAACAGGCTCCAAAACAGTTCAAACTACGCAATGTATTGGGACGATTTAGAGAACGAACCAAACTGGAAAAAGTGTTTTTTAATAAGCACATTACATATTATACCAGTGAAGTCCTGTACCTGAGTCTGTGCTGAACCAGAGCAGCTGCGGAGGCTCGCCTGCGAGGCTTCGGTCGGCCGAGTTCTTTGTAGCTGCGGTAATACTGCTGGATGAGCATGGCTGCTCTCCGACTCTGCTGGAACTTTTTCTGTTCGTGATAGCTGCGGAATTTACTCTGGATCAGGATGGCGGCCAGCGTCATCTTCTTATAAAGTGCATACTGTAATAAATAAAACCGAGACACCGAGTCACTTGATGGTGAGTTCAAGAAAAAAAAGCTAGTGAGGAGGCTACTTGGTAACTGAAGATCACATCCTTTTTTCTTAATTTTAAGTTTATTTAATTTTTCGTTGTAATATGTCTCTAGAACGGGTTGCTGTTAAAATGTTTAGGATTTAATACACATATAAATGAGACTTCGAAAAATCTGTTTTAACAAAATACCCAAGCAAATTAATTTTATGTGTAGCACATCTTGGCAGATGAATAGAAACAGGTCAGAGACAAAAACAGACCATAAAATAGATTTAAAACTCAGTGGCTAAAACCTTGAAAATTATTTAATAATCATAAAAAGAATACTCTGTTTCTCACAGATACCCATTTGTCTTTCATTTGCATGAAACACAGAGTATTTTTTATATAGTCTTACTTTTGCACCACTCTTAATTAGTTCAACAAGTTCACAGGTCTTTAAAAACAGATATCTATTTCTCGGAAATAAACAAAGCATGGATGATTTTACACCATCACCCCCTTTAGTTAGCAATAATTATAACTCTATTTATGTCACTGGTCTTACTATCGCTTTCAGAACTCTCCAAGAGTGTTTCACAGAGTACACCTCAACCACTCCTCTTACATTGAGTCGTCTTAGAACACAATTTAAGCTGAACTTCATATTACACTACCAATATTTTCACACTGGTCTCTCAAAATACCTTTAATAAATACCTTTGTTCAAATCCTTAATCCTAAACACAGGCAAAAATAATAATAACACAGTAAGCACGACCACTAACGAACCTCCAGGACAAAAGATGAAAAGATTTGAGAGTTACCTTCAAGGCTATCCATGTCAGCTTGAGGAATAGAAAAGAGCATTGTTGAATATAAACTGTTCAATAATTCAGCAGTAAAAATCGAATGTCCACATACCTGTTTGTATCGCTTGTAACAGCGCTGAATGACAGCGGCTGCCAGCTCCTGCTGCTCTCGAAGTGGACGACCCTGCAGGAACGGGTAAGAGGGGGAACAAGACAGGGTAGAGAGGACAAAAGAAAAATTAGTGTTCACAAGGAGGCCTGGGAGGCCACAGAGAAGATGGCATCTGATTCCTTTTGGGCCTGGTCCTCTAAGGAGTCCTCTTAGAGTGGCAAGGTTGTGTTGATATGCTCTGTGACCTGGGTGAAGTTTACTTTTCCAGTACATTTGAAGAATTCTGCCCTGAACAACCACTGTGGTTTCTGTGCATCCCGTTCAGACAGACAGACAGAGAGAACATTGCATTCCTAATAGCAAGGCCATGCTAAGCTCAAGCAAGTTCCCCCATGCTTTTCAACAACACTGAGCCTATCTTTGGCTTTTGAGAGCACACAATGATATCACCTTTCCGAGCTGCTACCTACCTACACACAACTTAACAAGACGTGTAAAACCAGACCATCACAAACACCACACCACCTAGACTTGGCACCAGGGTGAAGCCGTGTCCTACCTTGTACTTGCGGAAGGTATTCTGAACCTGCCGAGCGGCTTCATAAAGCTCTCTTTGTTCAGGATCGGAAAGAGCCAGCTGGGTCAAGTCACGCTCTTCCTTGTTGTGGGATGCATTTAGGAGTGCAGTCCATTCCGCAGGTGATTGAAGGCCAAACTTCCCAAGAGCACTGTCAATTTCTGGCTGTCCTCCACTGTTTACTGGTCCCAGGCCAGGAGAGGAAGTTAGGGGCTTGTTAAACAGGAACCTGGGAACAATTGCACAATGACATTCAAAGACCAGAATAGATTGCAACGGATTGATCTGAGAGAATGCTTTAAAATTAATCACCTCTCTGCATCACCAAGATAACTGGCCAACCAACTCATGGTGCTACTGACTCCAACACCTTCAATTGAAGCGTCCGAGTGAACAAAGTTTTCTCTCTTGATCCGATCGGACGCCGCTTCCATAACTTCCTCCGCCAGAGTCATCATGTTCATGTTCTGAAACAAAGAGAATGAGAAAATCAGTTCCAAAAAATGCCTCTCAGGTTTGAGTAAATGTCATTGAATGATGTGCACAAACTTTTAATCTGAAATGTTCACATGATTAAAAGCTAAAATCAAGCTTACGTCATGTCTATTGAACTAATACACCGCTTCCAAATCTTCTATTTTTTTTAATGGGTTCTATTCTCTTATTTTTTTTTCATGTTTATGCATTTCCCGAAAGCGCTTTGAAACATGTTTAGGCCTTCAGTGCTTCTGTATAGAGAAAATAGAGGACAAAAAAACCCCTGAATCATTAAAAGCACATTACAGTTTCATTATTTTGTACTGTAGAGACAGTCCACACACTGTTAGTGTATTCTTGTATGATGAGGGAGGTTTTTAAGCCTTTCAGCGAACATTAGCTCATCCCTGAGATTTTCTATATGTGGGAGTTTCTGTTGTAGAATTACAAATTTAGGCTATTTTAAACTATGCTTTTTCCAACGTAACTCTCTTATATTGTAATCATTTTTTATCCCTGTTTTATCCCTGTACAGGAACTCTTAGTTATGATTGATTAGGACCAAACCTATGCATCCCGACTGAGGTCATGCTCTTAAAGTCTGGGAACATTTTTCTTGGGATGTTTTGATGCTTTGTTAAGTTGACCATTTATATGTGAATGTACAAGACTTGACTCCTCCTTTGTGGTGCATCCTAACCCAATGTAACACATTACCTAGTTAGATTTTTTTGAAAGACTACAGTGTTTCACATTAAAGCTTGTAATACCCCAAACATCTCCTGGTCTTTAATTGTGAGCTTTTTACATTGTTCCCGATACGTTTACTAAATCTGCCTCTAAAACCACTAATATGCATCAAACTGAGTCACTTGAAAAAACTTTAGATCCTTAAGGACCATCTCGTGGCAGTATGAGGATCAACTGTTCTCTGTTCTCCATTTTAAATTTGCTTGTGTTTTGTGTAGTTTACTCAACACTTTCAAAAATACAGTGAGCATGGTTTGAGCACATAAAACAATTTCTGAAAAATGATTGTGTAAAACACAAAAAGCTTTGGACGTCAGTGTGCTATGACTTTTAGATTTAAACATTTTTTTAAATCAAGATTTTCTCTATCTCTCACCTGCAGGTCTCCGGTGTTCTCCAGATCTTCTTGGCTTGTCCTCAAATCAGAGATTGCTCCAGCACTAGCCAATTCTCTTAATCGAAGTCTATTAGCAAGCCTTTCCTTGCCAAGTCCTACAGTTGGTCCTCTTCTTCCTGCAGTCTGTCTGGTACTCCAGCGTCCACTTCCACAAGATGTGCTGAGCTTGCTCTTGGACTGCTCAGCATCTCCATGCTCCTTCTCCAGAGTTACGTCCCGTGAATTGGAGGGGCACATTTTAGCCTTGTGGGTCTGATCATCAAGTCCAAGAGGGGCAGAAGAGGATTTGCTGGGTCGAGCTGGAAGGCTCTCAGGGTTGGGTTTGTGTTTCTTGCTCAAAGGGGCATCACTGTGACTAACGCTGCTGTAAAAACTCGAAGGTTCTGATCTAGGCCGTCTCAAATCTGCAAAAATATAGCAAAATCCAGTTAGAGGAAGACTTTAAAAATACAGGGATTTGTTCAGACAGTTCAGATGCTCTAAAAATATCAGGAAATCAGGGAGGACATAATAAATGAAATACAAAATAGACTTAAAGAAATGAAAAGAGGGGAAATAATAGTAAAATTATTATGGATATCAGTAGCAGTAGCAATAGTAGCAGTTTTAATTTATAGAGATGTGGAAGATGAGCCAAAAAGTATGATAAAAAAATAATGGATTTATGGTTTCAAGAGCAGTGAAATGAAGGAAAAAATGTGCGTATACAAAAAAAAAGCTAAAATATGTTGGGGGAAAAACAGAAGAGAAAAAAACTATAATAGCAAGAACACCAGACTTAATCATCAATTTAAAATAGGAAATCTTGGTCAGAAATAAATGGGTCAAAATTATTAAATTAAATAGAATAATTAAATGTAAAGCATATGAAAAGAAAAACTTTGATGGAAGAAGTCAACAACTAGGACAGGTTACAAAATATGGCTATTAAGAGATGCAAGAACACATAGAAAAATAATAGCATTTCTCAAATAGGCAAAACACATATACAGAGTTTAAAAATAGTTTATTTATTAATTCATTCATACATAGATACATAGACTCTTTCTTTAATATGATTAAATGGGACCAAACATTAGGTCAGTCATGAACTCTCTTATTACCTGGGCTTGAGCTGGAAGCAGAACCATCTTTCAGTCCTACTGAAGTGGTCTCTGCACTCCAGACGTTCAGCCAGCCCTCTGCCGCTGAGGCTTCAGGAGATGGTGAGAAAGGCATGTTCGATGATGTAGTCAGCGTTCCTGACTGTTGCTCTTCCCTTTGAAGACTCTCCAGAACCTCTGCCAGCTTTGTGTGGCCCCGTGACCGGGCGATAGCCAGGGGTAAGCGACCCAGCGAATCTGGGATGGCCAATGCACGCCTGTCCCATTTATAGAGGACCACAGCTGCTTCCATATGACCCAAAGCACACGCCCACATCTGAAGAAAAATACAGTATTATATAAAACGTCTCTCCCAAACAACAACTGTGAAAGCACTTTTAGACTGTTAAACTCACCAATGGCGTGCAAGAGAAATGGTCCACGTTTAAAGGATCAACTTCAAGCTCGAGGTCAATGCTGTCTGCATGCTTAGTGCTGTAAAATATAATATTAAAAAGAGTATGTGAGGGGTGGAAGGATGGAAGGAAGTGATGTTTTGGGAAAAGCACACTCACCGCCATTTGATGAGTGTTTGGATAAGAGTGGTGTAGCCCTGGGCAGCTGCCAGATGAAGAAGAGTCATGCCTCGGAAGGTTTTAGAGTGGATCAGGTGCTTGGACTTGGCCCAGCAGGCCCGGTTCATCATTTTTTCACAAACTACCACCACACGGCTTTCAAAGGAGCTTCCAGCATAAGTTTGTCCCTGGCTCTGACCCTGAATGGGTGAAAACTGCTGCAAAAGAATTAGGAAGTAACATGAACATTTATGCACATTGTCTTAATCTCTAGGAAAGACTATAATTAAATTTTCATTTATGTCAATATCTGGCAACCTTAAAAATTACTTTTAAAATTCTGAGCATTTATGAGTGTTCACAAGGGTTATCTGAGTTTATAAGAGCCTTTGCTCAAATTATGGCATCTCAAAAATATTATTTTTTGAGAGATTACAAAGTTCAAACTCTGGCAACCCTAACCATGACTTTTAAGTATTCGAGAATTTATGACTCTGGCAACCAGAAGATTCATTTTTGCATTTTTGTTCAGTATTCAGTAGCATTATCTCCATCTCTGGCTCTGAACTGTAAAAAATTATGTAAAACATAGAACATTGAATTTAGACTTTTTAAGGCCTAAAAGTTTGATTTATAAAATCTTAAAAAGACTTTTTTAAGACCCAGCGGAAACCCTGTTGTTTGTTTTGTCTATTGCAACACAATTCAGCTCAAACTAATACCTGCGCCTGTTCAGAGCTGCTTCTTCCTCCTTCTCCTCCTGTTGGTTCATTTCCTCCACTTTCGGACGGTCCTCCTCCACCCTGCTGCTGTTGACCAGCCATCTCTGCCATTCTTCGCTCCATCTGCTCTAGGCGTTCCAGGATGGACATTCTGAATTGGTTATCTGCAACCAGAAACAGATTTTAATTTATGGGCTTCCACAATTGCAAAAACATAAAAACAGCATCTTGACATAAGTCAGCGGTATTTAAAGGAGAATTTGCAAATAAATTACAAGACAAGATTAAACAAATAAGTACATCTTGGCAGTTTTGTTTAGTCTCGTTCACTAGGTAAATTTAAATGCATGTTGACAAGTGGGATAAATGTGCCACAACATTTTATCAAGTCAGTTCTTAGCAAAGATATAATGCTTTTCCAGACACTCAACGTGCATATATAACATATTGATTGGCGTGTCCTCTATTATTATTTTGTTTTCTAAAATTTACAAGCTAAGCAGTTTTATATTTCTCTGTTCTATTTACGGAGGCCCTCTAAAAAGGGATCTCAGTCTTTTAATAAAAAATTAACAATGCTATCTTAAATTATGTTTAAAGCTTAAGTAAACATGTGAAAGTATAGTACAGTGTTCTGATTGGTCAACAGTTATAATTATTGAAAGAGATCTGACCATACACAGTCTTTCAGTGAATCTCGAAAGCTCCACTCAGAAGAAAATTTTATATCAGACGGATGGAACATAGACTGCAGCCTTATCAGATGTTTAGTAACTACAACAAGGCGATGGTGGAGCATGAGATGTCTACATTAATGTCTGCTGTTTTACTGTATTGTTTTTGTGCTTTTTACCAGTTAGTTTTAGCTTCTTAAATAATCATGAAAAATATTGATCTATATTGGGTTTAACGTGTCACTACCACAACCATCCACCCCACAGACGAAAAGAGCAGCTCTGAGTTGAGCTCCAGTGCAGCTTTGTTCAAATACTACTGCAGTGTTGGTGCAGTGCAGATGATGTCATTTCCACCTGCTGCTGGCTGGCGCTCTCAGTCTCTCTCTCTCTCTCTCTCTCTCTCTCTCTCTCATCCACTCAGAATGCGGCACACGTTTGCTAGTAGGCAGAGGGGGAGGGGGAAAGGGAAGGAGGGACCAAATTGCTCTACAACAGGGCTGTGACATAATCAAAGCTCTACTAAACCTCCAGCAGCCTGGAGCCAACCAATCAGATGCCAGCAGGACCACCGTGCAACAGAGCGCCAAGGGTTGTCAAACCTGAAACTGTTCAGGGGCAGCTTTCAAAACTCACACACCCATGTTTATCCACAAAAATATATATTTAATGATGATGACTGAAGCGTAACCGGTGTTCTAATGGAATCTGTAATAGAAGAACTGTTAATTATATAAAAATTTTTTCTGAATTTGATTGTTACCTTTTTTCAGATGGAAATGTTAGGTTTAAGAGACTATTTTAACAAATTTAAACATTTACAACTAAAATATAAATATAGAAGACATAATACAAATACAAAAAAATCCTAAATATAGAAGATGTAATACAAATATTAAAAAGCACTATTGCAAAAGAAATGTCCCGTAGAGGGAGCAAAATCACCCTTGACACACATATTGCAATTGCATCTTTAAACAAAAAAAAAACAAACAAAAAACTAAAATACTTGTTTGCATATTTACCGCTTTCCAAAGTTCCCAAAAACCTTTAAAAACATAGATCAGCAATGTCCATCAGGCGTTATGGCAAACACCCAAAAACAGAAAACAATCCCACAAAAGTTTTTCAAAGAAAGTTCCGATCTCTGCTTCTGCTTCCTGGAGACGCTCTGTTGGCCTCGGTCTCTCTCTAGCGCATGCGATCCTCGAGTGTGAGCTGAGAGCTTAAGTAAGAGCATTAAACTCTCCATTCACTGGATTTTGAGAATCTAATGGAAATAACCTAATGCAGAGAGCCCAAGTCTCTTTCTGTGTTTCATCAGAGTTGCATCATGCTCTTGAGAGTGGGGGCTTCTGCACCAAGCGCAACAGGGGCGCAAAATCACTCACTTGTTGAAGAGCTGATGCAGGTTTATTGTTCCCGAGATTGCTAATAAAGGAGCACCGGCTTGAGAGTCATCGGATATTAAGCAAGCATTTGATAATGTGCTGCCATATGGTTAGGAATGATTATAGCACTTTAAAGGAATGGCTTACAATCCTCTTATTAATTGCTCACCCTTAAATTGATGCAAAGGAGTTTAGTTCATTCTCCAAACACAGTTCAATATATTTAAATTCAAGCATAAACTCAAGTCCTCTGTTGATGCATATGTTAAGTTCAGCAGCTCAAGTCAAGCAGAGAAAGATTAAGTGACTCTCATTTAAGTTCAACTGTTTTTAACATCTCATTTCCATGAATGCACCGCAAAATGAAAATCTTAAACAAATGATCCTTTTAGAGGGGATTTATCAGCTAATGTGCAATGATTTCATCTTAAAGGGATTTGACTCAAAGCTGAGAGAACAGCTGGATACTTTGCTAGATCAGAGTCCTCAGACTTGAGTCCCAGAACAGGTGCTCGTTTGGGATTGAACCACACTGATGAGGAGTCGATGGTAATTCCATTATTTTTCTGTCAGTTCTAATTCCATCACAACACTGATTACTTGCTTTAAAACATTAGACAAATAAGAAACTGTTCAACAAACTCTCATTAAATATTTCAGATCAAGAATGCTGCTAATGACTCAAAATAAACTATGAAAAGCTTCTAGCACAAAATACTTGTTGCTTTTTTACTTATTTTGTATGACTGTTCTTGTTCACTTTCTTTTATCAAAGTAAACAACTTCTTGTTTCTGGGATTTCCTAAGAAAATCTTATCCTTTGGGTTGCATTGATTGTTGCATCCCTCATTTTTCATTGATTAAGGTAAAGAAAATTAAGAATTAGGTGTGAAAATGTTAATGGATTGGTATTTAAATACCCCAATAAACTCAGAAAATCGAAAGAGACTGTAACATTCTAATTTATAGCTGCTTTAAAAGTAGAAATGTAATTCATTAATAAATAAATAACTAAAGATTAAACTCTGTTGAGAGCAAAAAGAAGCCCGTTTCAGCACCTAGGTTTTAACTCTAGATTTGTTTTTGATTCTGTGACCTAATTTTTGTGTTCTAGTGAAAGCAGGTGCACAGAACAGTGAAAAAAAACTCTTTGTCTTCAGGTGAGATAATTAAAAGATATCATGAAAAATAAATAAGTGTTACAAAAAATCTGTAAAACAAAAATAAAAAATGATGTAATTTATGCAGAAGCACACACTTTTTTTCTCCTATTTTTACAAGACAGACTGTCAGGTAGTCAAGTAGAAGAGTTTTAGAGGGAGGTGGGGAGGAGAAAGTACAACAAGGTGATATTTGAACATCAAACTCAGTCGGCCAAAGATCAGCAGCTAAATGTGTCCACTTTAATAAATAATAGACTAAAAAAGCTGGAAAACATGTTTTTTTTATCTATTCAATTTTAAGTAAAACACAGACCTACCTACTGGGATAAAAATACTATATGTTTTACAAAAATTAGACTAAAACTTCTAAGAGTTTCTTTTTTGTTTTCTTTGAGGATTGAAACAAGCCAAACTACCGAAATAGCTATATACACAACAAATCAAATATTTAAAATCTCTTTGGCATCACACAAAACTTCTCCAAGAAAGCATAAGTAAATCTAGTCATATTAGCTAAAAGATAGGGAATGCTGATATTAGTAGTTTAATGGAAAACATTTTAAAGATTTTAAACCCCAAAACAACATTTTGTGCAGTAACTACCTTCTACAATCTAGCTAATTTATTTTCTAAGATCATCTGATGAAATTGACCTCCTATATTTCCAAACAGTCTCTCACAAGATGGTTTGGCTCAATTAATCCATAGTAAATCCCACAACAGCCCAATGGGGTCTAAATCATGACCTTTTTATTGCGTTGTCAGTTTTTTCTGATGTGTTTCGATTAAATAAAAACCTTTCAAAGTGGTTCGAGTTTTTGACTGGTTCTGTAGCTTTGTATCCAATACAAACAATCAAAGAATGTTCTGCAAAGCATGACTAAATATGAACTCTCAAATGTTTGTTGTGATCACTTTAACAACAACAGTTTGAACGTACAACATTAAAAATCTATATGGCTGCTCAACAGGTTGGTAGTCTGCTGCTAATTTTATATGGTCTGCAATTAAAACTAAGCATTGTCTCACTAACATACTGCAGTCTAAACAACGCCAGGGGCAGGGTCACTGTGATGTTAGTCTCCCTGTGGTGTGTTTTTCAGCAGAAGGGCAACACTCAGATAGACTCAGCATCACTGTCACTCTCTATAGCCCGAGGTGAGAGAGATGCTCAACACCTGGAAACACACACACAGAGCCAGCTCACCAGGCCATACATGCAATCTGACCTGACCGGATCAAACAGACATGTCCAGTAAGAATATTTCCTTAATTACTAATTCAGTCTTAATGACTGAAAGATTACACATTCTTACTCATTAAGTCACCATCAAGAAACTCTCAAAGTTGTATTGGGGCCTTATTTCAGAATAAAACCATTTAATAGAGTTTAAATAAAATCCAATTAAGAAATTTGGGGTAGTGTGTTAGCAAAGTGTTTAAACCACACAAGCAGCCTCATGTGGGCCTGTTCTTACAGACCCAAACATAGATTTCAGATGAGTATTGACTAGTTTAAATTCTCTTCAGGAGTGACCCTGCGGTAGAACAAGAACCTGTCCAGAGAGTACCACTGCATTTCACCCATTGTGCTCTGAAGATGTAGAAGATGGATGAACCAATTAAACCTTATTTTGATCATTTTTTATTATTTTCTAAATGCAGAACATGATCAAAACAGGGTCTGGTTCCTGCAAATGTTGTCAGTAAGTCAAATGCGTTATTCTACCACTAACTACTTGTAATAGCACAAAAATGTACAATCATCAGCAATAAATCAAATGAATACGCATTATTTCACTAATATAATCAATAATTGCTACTAAAATTTAATTTCCATAAAATTTTTAATAGAAATGTTTATTTCTAATATATATATATAAATAAATATATATATATATATATATATATATATATATATATATATATATACATATATATATATATATATATATATATATATATATATATATATATATATATATATATATATATATATATATATATATGTAAATAACATTTTATACAGTAACAACAAACAAACACAAACAATATTAACAAGGACAAAAGGTTTATATTAACACCCACTTTGAAACAACAAGAATGAAAACTCTGACATCAGCTATTTCTATTTTAAGAATCTATAATATACAAGTAGAGACAGGTGGCTCTCTCGGGAATGAAAAGTTACTCAACCTTTACTCACCATCAAGTTCCAGTGGTCCCAGTTCTTCAAAACATCTCATAGTAAGTTTCACATGAATGAAAGTCAAGTTTTAGAATCATTGGATGAATAAAAGATAGCAAGTTTTGTATGGTTTTTTTCTGACATAGCAATTTACGTTTTATAAACATATTGATAAAGCTTATGAGAGAAAAAAAACTAGATCAGGTCGCCAAACAAAGACCCCTGGACACCAGGAGCGCAGAGCTGAAATAGCTTCCAGTGAGGATAGGAGGAATATAGTAGTAACGCATACTGACCCAAATCAGCCTCGCGCTGTCTGTCCGTCACTCACGCATGCTCTCCATCCATCCAACATCAAACTAGAACCGCAGGAGACGCTTGGCACCGGAGCCAACAACAATAGAACAAAGTGGAAGTGAGAGTGGGAGAGAAAGAAATAAAGACCCCGGCGCCCCCTCCTCTTCACCACCTCCTGGTCCCTCCCCATCCATGCCGCCAAAGCTGACTCTTCTCCGTTCACTGATGGAGACGCGGGTTTTTTCCGTCGCAGGTACGCGCTTTACGCATCACGTTACGCTCGGTCGTGCGCCACCACCAGGTTTCCTATACACTTGCTGAAGTATTTGTCTAACCAAAAACCATCGCGCGTATTTGAAACCCATTGTTGATGCGTCTTTGGAACGTTACCATGCTGATGCGCTTTTTGACACTTCTGAATCGACTCCTCTGATTCAGTTTTATTTAAATACAAGAGCATCTAGACCCGATCGTGCGTTTAGCTGAAATCGCGCGAATCTGAAGTCGTGAGGTAGTTGGAGGCATTGTTCTTTTGGGAGTGGCAGCGGAACACAATGGGTCGCGCTTATAAGAGCGTGGAACAATGCGATGCGCGCCCACAAGGTTGCACAGACACAGATTTGCGGCAGGTCTGTGTCAGCGGGAGTCAGGTTTACTGCTCGTGTCCCTCTCAGCCTCTGTCCGGAGGTTCAGTACCTGCAGTGCTGCAGATAAACTGTTTTTCTGCTCTCTGCATTATGACAAATCAGGCCGGGCGGCGCGCGTGCGTGTGCGGGGGTTCAGTGGCACGCACGTAACGCGCTGGATACTCGCAGAAGCACACAGTCTTCATGCTGGGAGACCTGAAGCGCGACTACACGACCGAAACAAGACGAGCTTTTCACCTCCGATTGCAACTCTTCAATTAAATTCTAAACACCCTATAGCGTCACATGAGGTCTAACACAACAGGTTCCTAACAGCTGGAGCACAGCTTGAGAGCCTTAAACACTCGAGAAAACTCTGTCTAATGATCTTTATTTGTAGGAAAAATTATTAAAAAAACAACACATGTTTCACAGACTCGGGTAATCGCTCTATCTTTAAATATTCCCTTACATTAATGTATTTATAGATTGACTGGTTTCTATTGAATTAAACTTCAGCCAGATAAAAGCAGCAATTACATTCTTCAAAAAACTAATTTCTAGGTATATATTTCTTCTTGTTCCTGAGCATCCCTCGAAAGATACATTCATTTCATGATCTCAAATCTCAAGCTGTTCCACAACAGCTCAAGGGGTTCAGACCTCCATATTTCGGAGGTCAGTTGGATCAATGTCTAGGAGTAGGATGACATCTTTAAACCATGAGCTAATTCAATCTCTTTCAAAACTGTCTTTGAAAATGAGTTAAATATGAATTCCAAGTATGTTATGGACAAACTAAATCATACTCATATACTGTCACAGAAGATACACACAATCAAATTCAAACCACACATATAAACATACCCGTAAGACAAACACTGATTTAAACACCAAACGCTGCTTTAAATAGGTGGATCTTTAAACCTGCTTAAAAAAACTCCCAGTTTAGTTTCAGACCTGAGAGTATAAGGGAGAGTTCCAGAGCTTTGTTCCTCTTTTAGTTTTAAAATATCTCCTTAAAACCTACCTTTACGTTTTATTTAATTTTTACTTTCTTTATCTACTTCTTCACAGTAATTGATTGTCCTCAGGGGTATTTGTTGGAACTGAGAACATTTGGGGGCTGACCCCAGATATATTCCTGTAACAGTCTTTATGGGTTTCCCACAAATGAAAAAAAAGCTTGATTTCTATGCTCAAATCACAACCATCTGTTACAGCTCAAAATATGTAAGATATAATGTATTAGTGAAATAAATTAAGTTTCTGCCACAATAAGGAACACTATAAATACAGTAGATGGTGACCAAAAATGTTATAAAAATATTTTTTTAACCCCACCAAACAAGTAACCTTAAATAGATCTATATGACAAATCTATATGACATCTTTTGGTTCAGAATGTGAAAAATTGATGTCCTGTTCACATTGACTGCTCAGGAGGACAGTTCCTTTTTAATTACTTGGCTACGTTGGTTAACTAAGTGTATCTTAATTGTTTATAAACTGCCATCAGATGTAAATATTGATATATTCTTCACTCTCTATGGTTTCGGAACATGCCTGAGCAGCTAGCTTTTATTGGCCACCTATTTGTCCAGATGACCTGTATGTGTCACAAAACTTTCAGAGCTAAAGCCCAGAATGTCCAGGTCAGTCTCACCACTGAAAATCCAATATGGTCAGTTGTTTTTCGCATTTTGAAATTTTCCAGCTTTTAGAGCCTTTTGGTCAGAGTATGTTAGCTGTATTTCATGAAACATTTTTGGGCTACAAAGGGTTAGGTAACCTTTTCTGTATTTTCCTCTAAAACCTGGATGATATGCAATATGTAAAATTAATGGCATCACATCTTTATTTGAGAAATACAAACTAAAATCTTTTTGAATGGACACATGTATATAAAAACATTCATAGGCCATAAAGCTGTATGATAAGTTAGTGCAAGCAAAAACAAATATAAAACATTAAAGTCAACAATTGTGCTGAAGCATTCAGAAAACATCTGCCTATATGTTACTTTTAGAAATTTTTCACTAAAACAAGCATCCTGACGGTTTTGAATGATCTGCAGTAAACCATTCAAAGCTAATAGCAGTGAATTGTGCACTCCCTGGCAAAAAAAAAACAAAACAAACAAAATCATAAACTTTTAAATGCAAAGAACATAAAATCCAGTAATATTCATTTATCAATCAACAGAGATCTCAAACTACTATAACGACAAAATTTCCCAGAAAAGAAATCATAGTTTATTAAATACATTTTAACTTAAATGCACCAGTGTTCAGTTCAATATAATCTAATTGGATAACATCTAAAACAAACAGAGCTACACATGATGCAACACAATGCAAGTCAGGACAAACTAGAGATTCTGAACTGAATTCTGAAACCAGGCTATTGAATTCATATCAAGAAAAGTCCTTTACAGTCAAAGCAGCTACAACAACTCTTTCCTGAAGCCAGTGTTTCCACTTTTACCACAATGTTCACTTCCACTTACTACAATTGTATTTCCTCATTATATTAATATTTCTGTCAACTAATTCTTCCTATTGATTTCAGTTAAATATCAACTGAGTTACTGTAACCTATGATTAAAACCAGCCTGGAACACTTCTAGCAGAGCATTTCCCTGTAAGTAATCACTCACACAGCTTAGAATCTTAATCATCCAATTAGAATAGACCCTTGAACGGCTCTGGGAGACGGTAAAAATGCCTATAACTCACCATCGAGAGAGAGCCAGTCGTGCTGAGAGGAGGGCAGCGCGGATACTGCTCTGGCTTTATACTCGAACACCACCGAGTTAGAGATGATGTGACTGCTGGCTGCCACCTGAAGCGTCACCAGACCTGTGTCATGAGCTTTGAGGAGAGACAAACTCGCTCAGAACTTCTGCAGAGGACTCTGTTTACACATTGTGTCCAAAACTGGCTTTATCAAGTTTGCATAATATACATAAACTTTAATAAACACTTTGATCAAAAGCAACAAGAACACGGTTTTGGCAGGTTTGATAAGATCAAATTTAAGGCTTTTTAAGACTGTTAAGAATCTTAAGAATCTCAAAAGAACATTTCTGAGCATTTTCTCAATCTCTGGCAACAGGATAAATAAGTCCTGTGAAAAATTATTTAAGACCTATAACAGCTAATTTATTTCCCAGCGATGGGTTGCGGCTAGAAGGGCATCCGCCGCGTAAAACATATGCCAGAGAGTTGGCGGTTCATTCTGCTGTGGCGACCCCGAAAGGGAATAAAGCCGACATGAAGATGAACGAACAGCTAATTTAAGCAGTTTCTTGACAATTAGCTTAAAATAGATACGAAACCTTTTTCATGATTTGCAGCACACTCTCTAATCGCACTCTCTTTGATATATCTCCAATTAATTTAATCATGAAATAATATTTAAAATAGTTATAAAGTTAACAACAAAGTTCCATGACATGTGTAGACAGTACTTGCAATACCAAGTTTACCTAAGAACTAATTTTACAATATCATCCTGATTTTGTTCTATTGTGTTCAGTAGAGAATCTTATACCTTAGCTACCCTTTAAGAGTAATGTGTTTTTGTCTGTTATTTATTCATTTGATTACATAACAGTGGAATTTTAATGAGTTCTACATGACAGCTGTTAGACAGCAGCCTTTTGTGTTCTCATCAAAAGCACATTAATACAATAATGATCTAGGTTATTAAGACTATAACATGAAAAATACATTTCTGTATGTTTTTTACACTTTGGACAAAATTGCCATCAATCGGATTAAGGGTTAAATTATTAAGACGATAATAAGCACACTTGCTGCTTTTTAAAAGATTTTCTCAGAATATTTATTTGTTAAATTATTGATTTATAATAAATTTAAAATTTAAAATAATGAGAGTTTATTGCTGTTTATAGCTACAAGTTGTTGCAATCACACTTCTTTTTTTCTTTAACAAATATCATATGGAGTAAAGTAAAACACATGAATGATTTAAAAATAATTTTTTTGGGTGATATTTCCAGTTAAAACACCAAACAGTCAGGTGTTCCCTCTTAGAACTCAATTAAAGAAACACTCCATTGAAATACACTCATTTAACTCCAGCTCCCCTTTATATAATAATTAATGTTTATCATTTTAAAATCTATTCAGTCGTTCTCTGGTTCAGCTGATAATACTTTTACCATGCCTTTAACTGACTAAACCAGAAGCAGCTCCAGACAAAGTGATCAAAGCTTCCATATTTGAGCAGTATTTTTTCTACATAAAATGTAATTCTTCAACAGTTTCAACCAGTATGAAGACAGGCAGAAAACTAAACATTCATTTAGGCCAAGCTGCATTCTTACAAAACATAATAATAACCTTGCTGCTGTAACATGAAGTACAAAGATTCACACAGCACCATACTTCAACTTAAAATGTTCTCTGAAACTCAAGATGACACAAAAGTTAGAAATGTAACTGGTATTTACCTTGCTGGAACTACTTTCTGGTTTCGATCACTTCGCGGCAGAAATGCTTTTGGTCTAATTAGTCAATAATCTGTGCTAATCCTTCATAAAATAGCTACCAAAATGGCAAACCCCTATTAATCTTCTAGGAATATGAGAATGAACCTATTCCCCATCAGGGTACATGTTCATGTAACTGTGAAGTGATGTGAAATTGTGTAAGTACAGTAAATGCAGACGGTATTGCTGTGTGCTTCTGTACTCTGATACCTGGGCAGTAGCAGCGCAGAACCCCTGGCTGTATGAGAGAAGCTGGAACTGTGATCTGATCAAACAGACAGCTGTATTCACTGCTGGCCTCTTGCCATGGCCCTGTTATCAGCACCTTCACCCCTCCCTGAGGAAACACGGACAGACTATTTCATACATATCCTAATATTAGAACAAGCAGCAATTACAAGGACTATTTAAGATATAACATTAACCAAACAAATCAAAGAAAGAAAAAAAAAAAAACATAGAGGGTTTGTGAGAGCTGACGCGCTGCTCTGACGAGGTCTGTACCCGCCTCTCATCATATTTGTCCGACTGCTTCCTTGCCAGTGGGTTTGTAGTGACAGGGTGAGCATGTGTCTCATGTGCCCAAGGGCCTTCGGTGACAAATTTAAGCATCATTGTTGTTGAAAAGGACCTTGAGATTGACGTTAATTCTTTACAAATGTAAAACTGACTCAAATGTAGGCTCTTCAATAATAGTATTAATATTTAATTATTTGTGTTAAAGTAAAACAAAACAAATCATATACTAAAACTATTCACAGCAGAGACGAGACGTGGTTGGTTTAAGAAATGTCATTAGAGAGATGGCAAACAGTGTCACCCATCAATGTTTAATAGTTATATTAGCCCCTGGCAAAAGCAACAACAACAACAAACAAAAAGCATTACTTATTTATATTCACCCCCCCCCCCAATCTTACATAACTTAATAACATAATATCCTTAAAACCGACCTTTGGTCATTGCAATTTGAGTGTTTTTGGTAACATTTTATTTTATTAGTATTTTCTTTTGTCTACTTCTACTTGATTGATTTTTCAGTTTGTTCCATAGTTTTTTTGGGTTTTCATTATTTTCCAACTTTAGTGTTTGACAGTTGTATTTCATTAAAATTTTTTGCGCTATGTGAAATATTAGCTAAAGTTTTTTTTTCTTTTCATATCAACCTAGGTAATATGTTTTTTTGTCAAATACGTAATAACAATAAATGTCATCACATCTTTATTTTGGAGATACAAAACAAACCTATTTGCAACAGTCACATTAATATGCAACATATTAATATTCATAAAAGCCACAAAGCTGTGTGATCTGTCAGTGCAAGACATGGTTTTGTCTACATCATCACTTTCAAGCAACAAATTTAAGCCCAAAACAAACGTAAAGCATCAAAGATCAAAGGTTCTACTGAAGCATCCAGACATCATCTGCCTATATGTTACTTTTAGAAATCCATCCATCTTCATGTCGGCTTTATTCCCTTTCGGGGTCGCCACAGCGGAATGAACCGCCAACTCACTGGCATATGTTTTACGCAGCGGATGCCCTTCCCTGCCGCAACCCATCGCTGGGAAAACTTTTAGAAATATTTACCCAAAATAATAGATTTTATAATAAGGTGTTGGCATCATATTAAGATGTTTTACATTGAGTAAGAAAAGACAAATTCATTTTCAATTAAAACACCAACAGCTCGGGCGTTCCTCCCAAAACTCAATTATAGGAACACGCCACATAAAACAAATATGCTTGTTCCCTTAAGATAATTATTTGTGTTTATTGTTTTACACTAATTTTGCATATCTTTCCAAAATATAGAAACACATTCTCAATGAAAGAAAGATGACTGAGGTCTTCAATTTCACTCTCACAAAAGAAACAGTGATTAAGCTCTAAATTAAATTTCCTTCTTAAAAATTTTTGTTGTTGGATAAATTTCATTTATAATCTTGAATTGAATTAATTCTTATTTTTCTTATTTGATTAGAATATAAATACTTAAGAACATATTCTCTTTTAACATAGTTTGGGTACATTATATGTAACAAACAATTGCGAAGAAATTGGTTCGTACATTTTTTACCATAAAAAACAACTCCCTCTATGCATAATTTTCTTAATAAGGGCCTTACAATATAATAAATCTTTTCTTTCCATTTGTCTTACACCTAATGGAATTGCTGTGATTATTTTATTATAACTATTAGGAGAGTAGTTCAAAGAACACTTGTTCTGTGAAATCAGCCTTGCCCATACCCCCTCTGAATGCTGAATTGTTTTCTAAATCTCTACTGTCCTCTAGTGGCCATTTTTGAAATATAATTATTTAAGGCATTTTGTATTTCACTCCTAGAAGTCTCTTTAACCCTTTACCTGCCACAACATGAAAAAAAAAAAACAATTATTTGTATTTCGTAGCTCATATCACTAATATAAATATACTTTTTTATATAACCAATATTTTTTTAAAAATCAATGACTGCCAGACACTTAAAATATTCCCCTAAAATTAACTGTAATATTAATATTTTTTGAAAGATTATTACTTATTATTACACTGAATCATCTCCACAAATTGAGGTAGCACTTTAAATATTTACGCTTTTCATTTTTACAGAGAATTATTATTATGATTTTGCTTTGATTTTCAACCTGCAAACAAAAAAATTTAAATAAAAATCAGTGACTCGAGATATGCTCAACCGTAGGGCGGGAGGCTAAAGTATTAAAGGTCCACCTTAAGGTTTTGTAGTGGTTTTTACTAGCGTTTATAAAGGTCAACACACACACATTATGTTTTAGTTAGTGTCTGTTTAAATGCAAATTACCTGCCAATAACAAGCGCTTTACAACAGACCTGCATGTTCAAGGTGGATTTATGCATCAAAGCTTTCTTAATCAGCTGCAGATTTCTAAATAGTTACCGGAAAACTTTAAAGAACAGAATAGGGGCAACAACCTTGCAGTTTGGGTAAAACTTGAAGAGAAAAATGTATACAGACAATAATTTCACAATAAGATTCTAACTGTAGCATGCAAGAACACAAAATCTGTATATCTGTAGTCTTTTCAGATGCACACTCACCTCAGGATAGGACCACTCTGGAGAATAGTCCGTCACCACAAACATCCTCCCAGAACTCTGCAATATTCCCATGTTTCCTTGTGCCACTGCTTCAGCAACCTGAATATATGCCAACTGCCCAGCTTCTCCCGTCACTGCCCCAGGCTGTGTTGACTGTGGGCTGCAGTAGGACTGGAGGCAGACGTCTGCAGAATTATACCCGCTTGCCCCATGAGCACCATCATCCGCTCCTTGTTGCGCTGCTGTTCCAGAAGAGACCTGCCCCTCTGTCCCTGAATGGGACATTAGCTGATGGCTGTAGAGGGCATTGCCACCAGGAACCACTACTCCACCACCTCCCCCCTCTACTGAAATGAAATCATTGATAAGATCCGAAAACTGATTCCCAAAGGAAACATCAAAGTGATCCAGGTTGATCTCCATGGAGCCTGCTGCATTCGTTCCACTGCTTGCCAGGTTCTGGTGGGCCCCGACCGTGCTAAAAAGTCCCTGGACCAAACCACCAGCTTGTAGAAGCTGCTGGTGTTGCTGATGAGGGCTGTTAGTGCCATTTCCTTCTGTGTCGTTGCACATGTTTCCACTTTCCACCCTTGTGCTTGCTCCTGCAGATCCTGCTCCAACTCCATTAGCTTCCGCTGATGGCTGGAGGTAATGCTCTGGACCTCCAACTCCCTCATTTCCAGCTCCTCCTCCAGGGTGTAGATGCTCCCTTGTTTTCATTAAACCATCTGAATCTTTCTCCTGTATTCCTCCATCTGCCTCAGTGGGCTGATTCAAGCCAGACATGTCTCCATGGTGGTCTTGCCCAGTATTTGGGAATCTGCTCTGGTACTGCAGAAGTTGGAGAGAGCCGGCCTGTCCACTCCTCTCAGTAGGAGATCCACCATTGCAACTTGAGGCAGTGTGTTGGCTGGTGTGTGTATGGTGATGATGGGGGAGATGGCCGTTAGTTCCTGCTGAGTAGGTATTGGAGTTGTGGGAGTTTTGGGTTGGCCCTGGATTACTCTGGTGAATTTGTGTTTGTGACTGAGGAGATCCTTGCAGGAAGAAACTGGGTGAGTGGCTCTGGTGGGAAAGGTGAGAGCTGGAGATAGTTTGGCTATAGTTGGCTGCTGACAAAACACTAGAAGTATAGTCTTGCTTGGCATCAATTGCACTAAAGTCCATCTGCTCAAGAGTGGTGCTGGGACTGAGTCCACCTCCAGATGGCAACAAGGATCCGGTAGGAGTCAGAGCCAGGGCGTTTTGACCAGAACCACAGCTGGAGGGACCAGAGATCCCAACAGCACCACTCACCACCTCTCCAACCTGATAACCACTCTCTTTCGCTAGCTGCTGTTCAAACGAGGTGTCCTCCGTCTTGATGTTTTTCACCACTGCAGCATTGAAAGTGTAGCCATTGTCCCTAAGCGGAGAACACCCCATTCCTCCGTTACTACAGCTGCTCCCGTTGCTTTCCTCTGTTTTCAGCCCATTTCCTCCATAGGTCTGGCCTTGCTTGGGGTTGTTGAGAAAGCAGTCTGGATCAAAGTTCATGTTGGTCTCAGGTAGCTTTATGCTTCCAGTTTCCAAGTTACTAGACAGAACCAGTTCTTCAGACACACTCCCGGTGGACAACATACCAAGACTATCTGTGGACGCCGCATCTCCTAGCCCAACTCCAACAGCTCCGGAGAAGGCAAACTTGTGACTTTCGCCGGTAACTGCTAACACGAGGCTGCTAGTAGCGGTGTCAGGACCCAAGAGGTGAGAGTTTGGATCTACTGTTGGGGACATGCTGTAGACAGGATCTCCAGAAACCTCTGACATGAACACACTGGCGGATTGAGAGAGACTGCTCATTACTGATGCCACATGACCCATTCCTGCTACTACGGGACTGTCTGCCATGTCAGGATCAGAGTTGAGACCACTGCTGATGGAGACAGGTGAGCTTTGGGTGGTATCTGGCACTTCTACCTGATTGGTGGAGGAGACCTCCATGCTGTTTTGGTGCAGTAGTGCTGGTTTGGCTACCTTGCCATTTCTTTTCTCTCTGGCACCGGCTCCAGTGGCCCCATCACTCCCTGCCCGGTTGTTTTTGCCTCCACTGTGGCAGTGCTCTGTCTTGCCCTCAGACACATCATTGTTTTGGACCTCCGAGTGGCTGCTGCTGTAGGTGCCCCCAGCACGAGGCTCAACTTTTGGGGAGATGATGCGATGTTTGGCACTGTTGCATTTGTGATGAAGGCTGCTCCCAGCACCTACCAAGAGATTCAAATTATAGATTTAAAAACATAAACATGATTTATTATTCATATTCTACCTGAATTTTTCAAATCTAGGTATGATCACAGACAAGCTACTTGTGTCTACCTCCAGCTCACATTTGCCAAATTGCAGGTGAACACACTGGACAGATGATCGGAGATCTAGCATTCACTGCTAAGGCAAATTTAAAGTTACCAACTGTCCTTTTTTTGGACCGTATGCCAAGTAAAAACATAGGAGCAATAAGCAGGGGTCTTGAACAGAACGAACAAACTCATGACTAGAGCCGTGCCATAAGAAATACGTATAGTAAATAAGAAAAAAGCAGTACAAAGCCTGAATAAGCATGTAAGTAGGTTCTTTGAATACTGGGATTCTTCATTTACACCTGTGTGCTCCACAGACCGAGAATATACAAGCTATACATATGCAGTATATAGATACACTGCAGCCTGCCTACAGGAGTGATTATATATGTACTCAGAGTTTAAAAATTCATTTGACCTAAACAGAGATTCAAAAGCTGTTGTACAAGGAACATTTTTAATAGTTTGTCCAAGTTGTCTGTTGTACGGCAAACTAATTCTTCCTTTTTACCCAATAGTGCCATCTCCTGACTGTATTATGTATTGATTGGAATTCTATCTCCTAGGCACTTAAAACAATGCAAAAAAAAAAGGAAATAAAAAAGAAAAGAATTATAAAATACAAAACAAACAAATGATTCAATTGTTTACCAAAACAGTATTTGCTTAAATAGTAACACAAATACATGTATGAAAATATAATAAAAAAGTAAATATTAAATGCAAATTTTATACATATTATAGACACATTTGTTTTTAAAATCTATTTGTAATACAATTTTTATAACTTGCATATTAATTAATTTCTGTGCATATCATATTTGCATGGGGACATAGAAAAACACAAATAATATCTGGACAACAATTAAAAAAAGAAAATACAAAATAAATGCAAAATTAAATCACGTCATTTATTCATTATTATGCACGTTAAATACATTTACATTATTTATTTATTATTTATATGTTTTTTGTTAAAGGCGTCACGGTGGCGCAGTGGGTAGCACGGTCGTCTCACAGCAAGAAGGTCGCTGGTTCTAGGCTCGGCTGGGGCAGGTGGCATTTCTGTGTGGAGTTTGCATGTTCTCCCCGTGATCGCGTGGGTTTTCTCCGGGTGCTCCGGTTTCCCCACAAGTCCAAAGACATGCGGAATAAGTGAATTGAATAAGAACAATTGCCCATAGTGTTAAAGTGTGAATGTGTGTGTGAATGTTTCCCAGCGATGGGTTGCGGCAGGGAAGGGCATCCGCTGCGTAAAACATATGCCAGAGAGTTGGCGGTTCATTCCGCTGTGGCGACCCCGAAAGGGAATAAAGCCGACATGAAGATGGATGGATGGATGGATGTTTTTTGTTATGTATGTATGCATTCATTAACCATTTTACTAATAAATGTGTGCAATTTTGTTGCAATTTAAAAAAAGTTTAATTCCTTAACAGATAAAAAAGAAGCATCATTAGTCCCTCAAAAATCTGCAAAGTCTTGAAATGAAAACTCATAGCAACAACTTGATGAAACATACTAAGGTTAAAATTTATTAGTATTATTGATAATTGGGCATTGTGAACTTGTATTTAATACTGTTATAAAGACACCAGAGACATTAGAGAGATGTGACGGGCTCTGTCCCCTTACCCATGTTTCCAGTGCACAGGCAGTTGTGAGTCCGGGGAGGTGGTTTGGTCTGGTGGCTGTCCAGAATCTGCTGCACGAGCTGCTCTGCCGAGAAGCCTGTGCTGCTATTGCCATTGCTGCAAGTCCACTTGATGCCATGAACTGCCGGGAGAGAGGAGACAGAGACATCAAGTAGACAGCCAGACAGCCACACAGACCAGCACCTCTCCAGAACTTCCTCACTGACCCTGCAGGAGAGAGAGCGTCCAACTGACCCCTACATTTCTGACGAAGAGAGAGAACACTCAACCAACACCAGTGTAAGGGAGGTAGAGGAGAGGTGCTCAACTCACCCCTGTTTGACTGACAGCATTCAACTAAATTACTGACACTACCGAAAAGATTGTTACACTGACCCTTGAACTACAGACACTGCAGATATAATAGAGAGCTCAGACCCTGCAAGAATAGAGAGCACATAACTGATATACTCAACACAAACCTGTTCCAGCCTGCTGCAGCAGAAAATAACAGCCACAAGCCAAGCTGAGAGGTTTATGTGGAGATTTAATAAAAATGTTTTCTAGTTTATGTGAGTTAAATAATTAAGACTGGTTTACAGGGAATACAAAGCTCCTTGTTTTATTACAGTTCTTTTTCAGAATATTTTTTACATATGAATCATTAAGCATGTTAATGGCTATATTGAATGTAACAATATCGCTATCATTCAGCAGGCTCCGTCTAGTCTTTGGCTATATGTGTCTAAATTCCAACTATATAACAAATTAGTACTGCAACTACAGTGTACTTAAGCACTTATAAAAGTATTCATTTAAATTCCACAAAATTAAAAACTAATTAAGGAAATCAGAGAAAAGGCTCAGATTCATCTCTGCTGTCTCAGTCAGTTTTTTAAACATAATAAAAATAATACTTCTCACTTTTCTTAAAAATTGTCATTTTCCGTGAGCTAATGTATAGGGGGAATGTTAAATAGCATTATTAAAATGTTTCTTGTTGTGAACTTTATAATATTTGACCAAGTCAGACACAATTTGTTTGAAAGCAGGCAGTTAGTGAAGAAGAAGCTAACATAAACATCCTTGGTCAGCTTTGACATGAAGTTGATATGAATCTCTGATTCAGACCCAGACAAAAAAAGTATGATTAAAATAAATAAAGATCTAAATAACTATCCATCCATCTTCATGCCGGCTTTCTTCCCTTTCGGGGTCGCCACAGCGGAATGAACCACCAACTCTTCTGGCATTTGTTTTACGCAGCGGATGCCCTTCCAGCCGCAACCCATTGCTGGGAAACATTCACAGACAATCATTCACTCATACTCTATGGACAATTGTTTTATTTTTTGTTTTTCAAGTCTTTGGACTTGTGGGGAAAACCGGAGGACCCGAGTAAACCCACGCGTTCATGCAAACTCCACACAGAAATTCCAATCGACCAAGCCGAGGCTTGAACCAGCGACCTTCTTGATGTGAGACGACTGTGCTACCCACTGCGCCACCGTGATACTACTAAATAACCATAAAAATATAGAAGTTATTAATTGCATTAAGTTATTAATTCATTATTTATTTTATTATTTATTATTATTATTTATTATATATTATTTAATTAGACATACTTACGATTATTGATTAGTTTATTTAGTTATATAATCATTCATTGACCATTTTATTAGTAAATGTTTGCAATTGTCTACAAATTAGTGTGTCTTTTCTATCCAGCAATCTGAGAAATTAAAACAATATTTGGCCACACATCTATAAAAGTTGGCCATCCGAACATGTTTCATAAGCTTCTATATTACACAGTAGTATAAGTACAGTAGTATGTACTTTTCAAACAATGTGATGCATGTGTAGATGTTAAAATTTTATACATACTCTATAGCAGTGTATTTTGGATGTAGTCTTCCTTAAAGTAAAACTACTTTAAACGATTTCTAGAACGTTTTTATTATTATTACTTTTATTATTATCAACAAATAGAACATTTCAGATTCAAAACATTGATCAATAAACCTTTTGAATTATGTCAACACTTTATTCAAGCTTAGTTTACAAAAGTTTAGGTTTGGTTTTAGACAGATTTTCATGATATGAATGAGCACGGTTGTCTCACAGCAAGAAGGTTGCTGGTTCGAGCCTCGGATGGGTCGGTTGGCATTTCTGTGTGGAGTTTGCATGTTCTCCCTGTGATTGTGTGGGTTTTCTCCGGGTGCTCTGATTTCCCCACAAGTCCAAAGACAAGTGGTATAAGTGAATTGAGTAAAAACAATTCCAAGTCCATAGTGTTAAAGTGTGTGTGAATGTTTCCCAGCGATGGGTTGTGGCTGGAAGGGCATCCGCTGCATAAAAAACATATGCCAGAGAGTTGGCGGTTCATTCCGCTGTGGCGACCCCGAAAGGGAAGAAAGACGACATGAAGATGAATGAATGAATCTTAAGTCTATCATCATAAAACAGTACAGAAGGGACACCTATATGAAAATATCAAATATATATATAAAAAAAAAATATATATAAGCTTAGTATGTTATACTAAATGCTGCACCTATTTACTTCTTAGTTTTCTTAAAAACATGACATAAAATAGTGAGCTTCATTTCAACAACAGCGTCATTTCTCATATTTCTGTCCAGAAATAGACTCAACTGGGATTTGGTACAAGACAGTAAGAAACACTGTTGGCTGTTACAGGGCAGATTCGTACTAGTGCTGAAGGACAGTGACAATGGTTACAAATCAACTCCAAATACGGGTAAATCCTGTTTTGGAGGTTTATGTGTGGACTTCGCTGATTGTTCATTGAAGCATTCGGAAAAAGAGAAATGCATTGGATAGAATTTTATAGAGTGAAGACTGAGAGGTTAATGTGCATTTTGAATCAGAAATTAATTCATTTAGTTGACCTGAAGTTGGTCACAAAAGGATACACATACATCTTTTAGGTGTCAGACTGTAATTGTTATAACTTTCAAATCTTAAAAGCAAGAAAACCTATAAAGAAACCTAAAATCCTTAGTTAAAAAGATAGAACACAGAAAGAATAACGATAGAATACAGATAAAATGAAGACATTACACAGATAGAATAAAGATAGAACATAGAGAGAATACAGAAAAAACAGATAGAATACAGATATAATACAGAAAGAACACAAAGAGAATAAAGATTGAATATAGATACAATACAGATAGAATACAGAAAGAAAACAGATAGAACAAGATAGATTACAGATAGAATACAGATCGAATTCAGATAAAATAAAGAAAGAACACAGATAAAATAAAGATCGAATATAGATAGACTAAAGATACAAGCTAAAGTATTGCCTGGTTAAATTGAACACAGAGCAACTGAAGCTGGTTAGAATGAAAAGTGATTAACTTTTAAACATCACGTGCAGTCACTGCTTTTAGAGTTATTTTTAACCTTGACAATCGAATCACACACATCTAACCCGAATGGCCTTTTTCTGCCCCAGTACACAAATGGGCAACATCAGGGCCAGATCGCCCCCAAACAGCTTGAGCCATTTAAAATGCATGAGCAGTGTCGGGTGAATTCGGCAGTGAAGAGAAAACTCAAGATTGAGCTGAGACCACCTGTAATATCCAACAGTGGCCAGCAGAGGACAGTACTGCACCGCTACTGCAGATACAGCCTCAGAGGTCACGCAATCAGTGACAAAGAGGATGAGAACCATCATGATGATCCTCTCCTGTCATTACTGTGAACGTCGATGCATGGAGATCAGATCAGTTATAGAGACTCTTTTGAGTTCCAGAAGCATAGACAATGACAACAACAAATCCATATAAAGCTAAAGCTTTACAGTTTATGTACATCTAAAGTGTGGAATCACTTTTTGGAGTCAGTGAAACTACAAAGAAAAATGGCTTCCATATTCATTACTCACTTTCACCTAAAATATTTAATGTTCTTGTTTTTTGTGGACTGCTTAAAGGAGAACCATTTAAATTATGTTGTTAATTCTATCCTTTAATTAAAAAACTCTCTTAAAAAGGAATATTAAAATTTTTTTAGGTTACGCTATGATCTTGTTAAATACCTTAATAATTTATTTTATGAAATATGTTGCTTTGACTACGTTTTTAATTGTATAATTTAATTAAAACATCTCTTAAATGGGAATATTAACGACTATTTTGAAAAAATAAAGACTTTCTTTATGTTCTTTGTGTAATGTAGTTTGTGAAAAGTTCAATCAGTCATGAGCTGAAAAAAAACTCTCTTTTAAAACAACCTCTTTATATCACACCTTTATTACAGAAAGACCTGCTTGTCTAATATTATTTTTTTTTCCTGTAACCTCTGTAAATGTTTTATGGTGGGGATCAACAAAAAAGATTATATACAATTATTTATAAAGCATATTTTTCTAGAAGTTACAAAAAATATTCTATAAAATAAACTATAACGATAATAAAACTTTATTTTATAAGCGCCTTTCAAGCTGGTTTGCCAAAGCGCTGAACAGAGAACAAAAGTACAAAAAAATAAACTACACAATTTTAACACTAAAGTGTTAATATTAACATATAATTTTGAGATTAGGTTCTGGAATGTGAAGTTCTCATTTTGTTGTATTTAACAGAACTACAATCTCTAGAATTCTATAGGAAAGAGTTCCGGAGTTGTCAAGTGACTGTTTGTCTCATATTTGCAAATGTTTGTCTCAATGACACTTTCTGTATAAAATGGCACATTTTCTTTATCTAGTCCTAGTGTGTGTGTGTGTGTGTGTGTGTGTGTGTGTGTGTGTGTGTGTGTGCATGCGTGCGTGTGTGTGCGTGCGTGCATTTGCGTGTGTAGTGACACTCACACATGGGTTTGAGCTGCCCGATCAGCTCCTCCTTGCTCCACTTGGCCCATTCTTTCTTATCAGTGTTGATGGAGCAGAGGATGGGTCCACATGGCTTCCCACAATCCTCAATGGCTGGAACGTTCAGGTAGTGCACCAGCACAATGTCAGGGTTCTGAGGAAAGAGAGAGAGAGAGGGGATGAAAACCCAGTGTTAAAGGGTGAGAAGAAAAGAGGAAGAAAGCCCAAGGGAGGAGAGAATGAAAAGATCAACAGGATAATATTGTAAAAAAAATTGGGGTTTGGGAAGATTTCTAGAAGCAAACTCAAGTCATAAAACTGTTAATCATTTTTTTATCGCTGCAACTTTCTAACATTCTCTATCAATCCATGACAGGAGACTCGACAGAAAGTCCCGCAGTCTGAGCTAATCAATGAGAAACAGACCTGGCAGCTCCTTTGTTTTTGCATCACCTTCAGCTTTTAAGTAAAGTCAATCACAAGGCGTTCCTGTCTGAAAGAGTTAGTACTCCTATTTCAGCTCAAAGAAGAATAGAATCAACTTCTACTTCTAATTTGCGTGTCTTTGACCCCATTAGCATTTTAATATCACAGCATGGGCAACCATACGGGAGGGGGGAGCAACCACTTTCAGGGAAACAGGTTTCCCTGTGCTTGCACGGTTCCTTTAACAGATTTGAGAAGGACCCTGATTTCATCACAGTCTCAAACAAAAAAGAAATTGGATTGCATTATTTGTTTGCCTTCTCAAGGCAATATTCGTTTAGTGCTAAAATCTTCTTCCTAAGCACATACAGCAGAGCTCAATGTTTTATGAGCTGGAACATAGAAGAGAAGGAGATACTGTGTGATGAGTCTTATGTAGTTTTAGACAAGCAGGCAGGAGATAACTGGAGACCCAAGACTACATAACCACTCACTGACTTCCTGTCACCATTAATCGTTTGAAATAGAGATTATAATGTACAAGATCTCAAACAGTTGTGTTCTTACACTATTTGAACAGTTCCATAAATGCAAACCCAGCTAATTAGCTAGTAAGCACTTCCTTGTTACCATCCATCCATCCATTTTCATGTCGGCTTCTTCCCTTTCAGGGTCGCCACAGTAGAATGAACCGCCAACTCTTCCGGCATATGTTTTATGCGGCGAATGCCCTTCCAGCCACAACCCATCGCTGGGAAACATTCACACACACTCATTCACACTCAAACACTGTGGACAATTTTTTCCTCTCATTTCACTTCCGGAAAACCGGAGCACCCGGAGTAAACCCACGCGATCACGGGGAGAACATGCAAACTCCACACAGAAATTCCAACCGACCCAGCCGAGGCACGAACCAGCTACCTTCTTGCTGTGAGACGACCGTGCTACCCACTGCGCCACCGTGACGCTCCTTGTTACCATCCAATGACTGTAAAAAAAATATGGATGACATGATGCTGTCTCCTGCCATTTAGCCATTCTAAGCTGCGGTGAGAGAGATTGGGCTGCTGCCATGACAGACAGACAGAGACTGCACATGCGCAGAAGTGATTTACAGGAGAAAAGCCGGTGACATATTTCTCCTCTGTCAGGACGTGATGAAGGCAGGCAGCCAGCGAAGTACAGTGATTGGTTCAGTGTAGCTATCAATCACATAACCACACATCCATTTTTTAGGCGAATTAAAACATACGAAAATAAACTTTAGAGTAAAAAAAATACTGTATGCATAGCCATCGTAAATCAAAACAAAACAAAACATTTCTTCAAAGTATGCTTCCTCTTGCAATCTTTTTACATTAGGGGTGGAGTTAAAAAGCCATACACGGGTACGATCGAGGTGTTGTTGAATCAAGCAGCAGGTGACATGAGACACCATTACCATTTGAGATAGGTAATTAAATCCAAGAGCATTTATAGCAAAGACACAACATTACCAACTTTCAAAAAGCTGAGAAACTCTTCCCGGAGCGCTTAAATCATTCAAAAACAGTAGACATTTTTGACTACTCATTTCTATCCTCAAAGCACTTATTCAGGTGATCACCTGAAACAGCCTCTATGTGATGGAGGCACTCGAGTTACACTTGTCTTTGCATTTCTTATTGTCTCTCCCTCTATTGTAAAACACTTTGGAAAAATCTGGTACAGTGCATGCATAAACATAAAAGTTTGGTTTGGAAATGCACCCTCTGGTGACAACTACAACACAAGAGTTTTAATGTCATCGTCAATATTATGCTGCTGGATCATTATTTGTGATGTATTTGAGGAGCAGAATCTGTTCACTATTTAATCTAATATTAAAAGAACAGTTTGAACCTCTGAATAAAAAAGATAAAAAGAATAAAGACTCACCATGCGAACCTAACTAAAGAATTTACTTACACCCTTGTGGGTTTTAATAGGTCTCAATATCTCAGAATGTTCTCATCTTGCCTTGATTTATTCGTTTGTCTCAATTCATCTGATTTCCTACTCTTAGTCCAATTATAATCAGATTAGTAGTCTCCATGTAAAGTCAGCTAGTATTTGAAATTCCGAGACATGTGGGACATTTATCAATCATTGAGTCTGTGTATAACTTGAAAATTGTCAGAGTGAGTGCATATCTGTCTGTGTGTTTGCACACTGTGTAGGTGTAAAGGCAGAGTGTGTGTTTTACACTGTGGGCAGTGTTTAATAGCTGCCCTAGACGCTCTGAACACGATGATGAATGTTCCAGAGTGTCCATCATTAAGCAGCCCTCTGCCCACGGCACCCACATGCACATGCACTGTTCATTTCAAGGGCGATTTCCCCCCACATATGAAAGGATTTACAGTGTGTGTAGTGTATCTCGATACATTCAAAGTGCATTGTTTTTATAATTATATATAAAAAAGTACTTTCTATACCCGATAGTCCTATAGTTTGGGTCATGAGTGTGTGCATTATTCACACTTAACCAATATAAACAGTCACAATAATTTAGGACAAGCTGTGAACCTCACCAAGAGAACCAATTAGCTGATCTAAATTATTCATGATTTAGAGTTTTAATGATGAAAAAATAACGGTTCTTAAACAGGGTCGAAGGTCATTGCTCAGTAGTTTGGAAAATGTAGATCAGGAATAGTTCAGATGGATTTTTAAAGATCAATGTGAATTCCAGTGGATTAATAATGATTTTTCCTTCTCCCATTTATTTATTCGTAGAGACCTGCTTGAATACAGATGAACACACACCAGACACACAGACACAGAGTGTTTGTGACAGGCATCTGCCGCAGGGAATACACACGTCTCAAAGCAAACAGAGATGTGCGAGAGAATCCAGAAGATCGACTGCCGTCTAATAGCAGATTAATTGAGGACATCAATACAGCATTAATCATTCAAACTTGTGAGCTTATGCAAAGAGCTGAAACAAATAGAGAGAGAGAGAGAGAGAGAGAGCAAAGTTAACTTTGAATAAATACTTTAAAACAATGATAAGCAATCCACCCCTTCTACCCCACAAAAAAACAACTGCATTTATTAAAGAAAAAACAGTAGAGTGGTAGTAAGCATTTTATGTGGAGAGGAATATTATTCTAAAATCATTTATGGGCAGCGGCAAGAGAATTGATGCTGGCTGAGCTTTAAAAAGGAGGACAAATCATCTCCAAACACACATCTGTCTTTGTTCGTGAGGTCAGAAAGAATGAAGAGCCGAGGAAGCAAACATTAATCCTTCGGTGTGTGTTTGTGTGGTCAGTGAACCTCCATTTGTGACTGTCTATAGTCCGGTGTGTGACCATCAATGAAACACACTCAAGTTTGGAGGCCACCAGAAAATGAATGGCTATAGATTTTTATAAAGAAAAAGATAATTTGTTACTATTCTTTCACAGTTAACGATGTGTTTTAAATGCTTACAAATGCTAACCAAATCATTCCAACATATACATTAGTTTTATCTATCTTTATGGCTCGTTTTTCGCCTTCCCTCAACATAATTAGTCATATTTTGACATTATAGAATCTGTTCAGCTATACTCTTCATCTGCTTAGAGCACCTTTAGTGTAGCTTAGCATAGAATTGCTTAGCTTAGAATTAGTTTCGACCATCTAGCATTTTCTTACCAGAAACAGCAGCAGCGTTATGAAGGAGTTTTTTTCTCTTGATGAAGTAAGTTTATTCTCTGGTTCAATGCAAAGTTCCCAATCACAAAACAAACCGGACGTTTTATTTGCTGTTGGTCCTATTAGATGTTGTCATTTTATCCCTTAGCTCAAAAACATAGAAGACAGGTGGGGTGTCAAAAGACTGTTGACCTGTATCGAGCGCTCCAGTTATTTAACAGAATTGGTCAGTGAGACAGCAGCAAAATCCTGTTAAACTTAGATTCATAAGTGGCAACAAGAGTTTTATGTTTAAATTCATTGAATGACTATTGAATGGAACTAAAAGAAAGCTGTGTGTAACAAGTCAACAGTTAACGTATAATGCAGAAGTGATTTAAAAAGCATAGAGCATTCAGCATTTGTTGTTTTGTTGCTTTCATTATCAACATACAATTAAATTTCAGGGTTTCTGCAGGTTTCATAGGGTAACAAAATAAATGAGTATGCTTCAAATACATTGTTTGAAACCCTAACCATCACTATAATTTTTGAAGCATTTACAAAGGTTTTCTCAGACTCTAACAACCCTAACCATAACTTTTACAAAGCATGAGGATTTTCTCAATCTCTGCAAACCACAACAATCACTTTTATGCTTTTGAGTATTTATGCACAAATTCTTAATTTATGGAACCCCTTACAATTACATTTTTAAAATGTACAAGTCTTATCTTTAGAGGCAACTCTAAAAATTACTTTTATGATTTTGAGTGTATATATCCCAAACTCTGGCAACCATAACCATCAATTTACATCGTTTTTAGTATTTAGGTGCATTTTTTCAATTTCTGGCAATCCCAAGCAACAACAACAACAACAAAAAAAAACACATATCAAATGAATTTTACATGAACATCAGAAAAATAGGACCTGTGAAAAACGATTTAAAATGTAAAACAGTGAATTTAAGACATTTTAAGGCCTACAATTTGGTCTTTTTAGGGCTTTTTAGACTCTGTGGAAAACCTAGCCGAGGGTCACATTAAAATACATATTAAAATAATAATACAAATAAGTTTCGCACATACTTTTTAAGTATAGTTTCTATTTAGCTGAAATCTATGAAAAAAAAGCACAAGAAGGTGTGAAATGATCAAGAGCACTGAAGATTGAAGCATTCTGGAGCTGAGGGAAAGCTTGAGAAACGAAACACTTACTGGTCTGAAAAGAGAGGCTCGGGTGCATGACAGCCCTTTAATTGCTTCATTAGAGTAATTAATTTGCTCTCTTTTCAATTAGCAGCTGGTCCTTTGTGCTGTTTTTCAGCTGTTATTTTCACTCTCTCTTCATCTGACTTCGTCTTCTGTTTTAGCTCATTTGCTCTCTCTCTCATTCTGTCTGTTTGCTCTTATATGAGTAGCTTATTGAAAATGACCAGGAAAAGTTTGTGTAGTGATACTAGACTGAAATAGCCAATTCATCTGAGCTCCTTACTCAGCGTAACTTTGAAAAGTGTCTGGAATTCAAAAATGGTAAAGAAGTGAGATATTTTTTTCTACTCTTACAAACGAACAGACAAGTACCACAAAATAAAGTTCGACATCTAAACACAGTTAGATCTTTACAAATATGGTTTCATGACCCTTCAATACAGATGGAACACATTTAAGCAATATTTTTACTTCTATATTGATAAACTAGCATTTCCTGTCTAGTGTTGTTTGATGAGTGTGATTTTTTTTACCTTCATATTTTTGTTTTACAGCTATAACAAATAAAAGTTACAGCATTTATCTCATGATCTGATCCCGAGGGCTTTCAACTTTCTGAAACTTTAAGTGACGAATGTGACTGAGGGACAAAGACTGACCTTGACAGCTATGATTGACAGTCCCAGACAGCTTGTGTTAGTGCGTGCGTGTGCTTGTGTGTGTGTGCTCAATCACTGCTGTGTAACCTTGTGAGTCACATGGTTCCAATGGAGCATAAATCAATAAGAGAACACACACACACACACGCACGCACACGCGCACACACACACACACACACACACACACACACACACACACACACACACTCAAGTACCCTCTTCTGTTTCTTTCAGTTCTTCTCTTACACATGTTTATCTCCATCGTTGATACAGCTGACATCTTTAATCATCATCTTATTAAATGACCAAATCATAATTTAGAGCTAATTTTATGAGTGATACAGGGAGGAAAAATTCCAATCTCAAAACTTCCTAAAGCTTCTCTATTTGCTTTCACAGACCATCATGTTAAGTTCTTTTAGAAGTATACATTGTAAGAGCATAAGCTATTTATTCAAAGACTAGAAGTTCTCCCAATTATGTTATTAATAGGTTATGATTCAGCATTTTTATTGCATAAAGACCAATTAAATTAATAATTTAAGACATTTAAACATTTTCTGTTTTGAACATTTATGGTTTGACCTATCTATATAACAGAACATCGGTAAATGGTCCAGAAGAACATTTTAACATGATTACGTACTGAAAATTATAACGTGTTAAAAGCAGCAACTCCTGGCTGTATTTTACTGAGAGAAAAAAACTCATCTCATTAAAATGTGAAGAAAACATATTTTGCTGAAATGAACATATGAAAAAAACATGCCAAGCTCAAATATATAACACAACCCCAAAGACCAAAATGAAAAGAAGCCTACATTTTTTTTGATTTACATAACATAGCAGCTAAAAAATAGGGATGCACCAGTTTACTTTTTTCAGATATTAGTAAAAAAATATAAGAAAACATTTGTTAGAGCAAATTCTGGAATTAATGGGTATACAAGGGCAGAGTAGCAGAGGTTCCTACAGGTATGGTTTAGTTACAATGCTGCTTCGTTACTCTTAATATCACCGACAGTGCAGCCGGCGACAGGAGACGTGACATCCTGGCAAATTTATCTTCTGCAACATGCCCCTAAAACAGCATGAATCGTTGATGCCCAAAATTTGGAGCTTTTAACTCATAAATATATTGATTGTTGATCGTTTTTTTTTTATCTAAAAATAAGCTTGGCATGCTACAATAATATTGGCCCTTTAATGTAATAACTCGGGAAAGAAATGTATGACAAAGCATTTGTCAGTTCTGAACTTCTGGTTTTTGAGCGTTATTTGTATGCAGATATCAGCCTTTGTTTAACATTAACATGTAGCCAGCACTTCTTCATAAATCAAAGTCTGCTGCTGATAATGAGTGGATGTGTACAAAAGAGTGTACAGATGAGTGTGTCTGAAAACGTTCATGTTCACTGCAAGTTTAATCGATCATTTGTACCAGCCCAGCTGCGCTCAAGAGAAATCAAGTGTCTTTGTTCACTTAATCTCTCTCTCTCTCTCTTGCTTTTTAAACAATCTATTTTTTCCATTATTATTACTCATGGTTTAACATGATGTTTATCATCCACTAGCTTGTTTTATAGCTCATGTTAAACCAGAACTCAACAGACATGCAACCTTAATAGACTCATGGGGTGGTCACACCATCAAAAAAAAAAAAAAAAAACTGGACTCACTTTAATACAAAACCAAAAGTTTAGGGATACGCACATTTATTCTGGATTCCTCTCTGATGAAAGTTGAGCTGGATTTAACTTTGACCTTCCGACTGATATCGCACCTTGTGATGAACTGAGGAAGAGCAGAAGCTCGCTAGAATCTTGTTTTAAAGATAATTTGGTGTTGATGATAAGTGATTTTCAGTAAACCCTGTGTGTGACCTACAATCAGCGAGAGCTTCTATTACGCTGTAGAGCAATAAATGTGAAAGCATAATACATTATGTTTAATTGTATAAAGCTCCTTTTTGGTTTGGTGTTTATTTTCCATTCACATGATGTATTCTAAAAAAACTTTAAATAAAATATATAGTCAATATTTATATTCAATTATATTTTCAATATCCATCTTTTGAAACAATTTACACTTTTAAGTATCCATATAGACATATTTTAATATGTTTATTAAATAGTTTTCTCATGGGTTCTGTTTGTTGCTCTGCACAGTTTCAGCTTTAACTGCTGCTTCAGTTTGAACTATCCTGAAGTGAAAACAAGGTCTTAACAGTTAAGCGAAGATCTAACATCACTCGAAAATAACTTCAATTAAATATTTTTTAACAAAAGCACCCACAATAGAAGTGGGACCATATTTAAACAAAACAGTTTGAACCAAGGGGGTACATTTTACTAATAAACAAAAACACCCAGCTCCAGGTGATGGTTTTGTTTGATTTTGGTTGTCATTCCGGAATTTGAAGGCTAATTAGATGAAAAGGAACTCAACTCTTACCTGCAACAGCCAGTAACAGCGGCGGTGGAAGGTGGGAATGATGGAGGAGTGGACATAGCAGCCATACAAACACTGAAATCAAACACACAAAAGCAGCAGTTAAACACAGAGTAACAAATAACATCAGATCACAACAACTCGGAGCATTAGCTCCAGTCCAGATGTGGCTAGTTTGCCCGTCAAATATCCCCATAGACCTAAAATGTTACTTTTTCTAAGTTCAATTATATCTTTAAATATTTGTTTTAAACTGATTCACCCCACCGACCCCACTGAAAACAAACATATTTCTAAAATATGCAGTACTTCACATGTAGAGGTACTTTATTGCAGCATTTTCTAGCAAAATCTGACCATAAAGAAACAAAAAACTTTTTAAAGAAGACTTTCATACAGCAGGTGATCTCTCTGTAGAACAGATTAAGAGTTTTTAGTCTCGTCTTGAGCACAAGTCGACAGTTTAGCATGCTCAAAGTGTTTATTTTACACCATTTCAAAGAGAGATTTTTTTTTATTTCCCAGCACTAAAGGGTTAGAAGAGATAGTTGTTTTACTGACACCAGTGGCCATTCAGTGAAGTTCATTAATTATTTTAACAAGCTCACATTGTCCACAAGACCAAATTAATACCTTTTCTAAAATACTCTGCTTGCGCTCTTATTTATGGTTACAAATACAGTTTGTAACAGTGATTCCCAATAACACAGCACAATCCTTCCTCGCATCATTTCTTATAACCCGGCCTCTCGTGTGGCTGTTTGTTTGTCCTTCATACCGGGTCAATAACAGGAGGACTGCTAGTCTATTTACAGCTCTGTTCACCAGAGCACTCTCACGTCTCAGTCCAGGTTTTACAGGAATCCTCTTTATCTTTGCGTTCCAACAATCCCAGTCACAAACACACTATAGTATACAAACAGTTAAGGATAAAAACAAGTTAATTCACACCTCAAGAATATACAAAAAGAGATGTTTTAGTAAATTAGTTCTTTTGCAGTAATTAGAATATTACATTTTTTTATACATTTTTTCATTACATTTTTTGTACCATGTCAATCATTAATGTAAAATTTTGGTTTAATATGACAGAGTGGAAAAACCTGTCCAATCAGCACTGTCCCTCTTTTTATATTGTTTTGTCAAACACTTTTTATGTTATTTTAAATAAAGACAGTATTAATACTGTTAGAAAAACAAAATGATTGATACTGACATGACATTAAGCCAAAGATCCCTTTAATTGAGAGAGTGAGTGAAAAAGAGAGAGAGAATGAGAGAGGGGGAAAGAGTGAGTGAGATAGATTGAGTGAATGAAAGAGAGAGTGAATAATAGAGGGGTAGAGAGAAAGAGAGAGACAATAAGAGAAGGAGAGAGCGAGAGAGTGAGTGAAAGAGAGAGAGAGAGAGTGAATAAGAGAGGGGGAGAGTGAGAGTGAGTGAGTGAATGAGGGAGAGAACGAGTCTAAATAAGAGACAGAGAGAAACAGAGAGAGAGAGAGAGAGAGAGTGAGAGTGAAAGAAAGTAAAAGAGAATGAGAGAAGGTGGAAGAGAGAAAGTGAGAGAGCGTGAGTGACTGAGTGAGTGAGAGAGAGAGAATAAGAGGGAGAGAGAGAGAGAGAGAGTAAGAGAGGGGGAGAGAGAGTGAGTAAGTCACCATAGCAATTCAGATATATCAATGTCACATAATATCACTATGCTGCTCTGTGGCGAAAATTAATAATCAACATATTTAAGCTAAAACTTTGTTTCTTAGTATCTACATTCCAAATTAATAATTATTATTTGAAATATAATTTAAAGTACACAAAATTATAATAATCCTGACATGCATGAAGTTTCGTCAACACGTCAACTCATTTCACATGTACACACATTTTAACCATTGGCATGGATTTCTCCTTCCTCAACTGCTAAGGAAATCTTTTTGCAACCAAAACTCTTCTATACTTGATTATGAATCAGACTGTAACTTTAACTAAGACTTTCTCTCTGCAACCAACAAAAATAAGCAGTGTTAGAAAATGAAGAAAACCATTCATTCTCTTCACAAACTGATCAAGCTAGAACCTTGTTTATTAAGAGGCAGCAGTGCTAACATCTATCCCAGCCTTCTATCACTATCCCACCCTTTCAGTCTAATCTGTATTTCACTTCAGATAAAAAAAAAAAATCACTAGACTGCTTACATGTAAATGTAATCAGATTGAGGAAACACATGTTAATGCCAGGTGTCAGATTATCTGAAATATCCTGTAGGCTCCTTCTCGAGCAGATGAGAGTGCTCAGATGTTTTGAGCAGGAATAGTTCAACAGATCAGTGTGTGTGATAGCATTTATCTACATGCTGCTTTATCTCTGAGCTTTAGCCTCACTGAAATGAAGCATCAAACTGTCCTCAGCTCAGTGAGCAAGCCAGAAAGAGGACGCTGTGTTCGCAGAAACCGAAGGAGAGGAGTGAGTGTGTGAGCCAGGAGAATGAAGCCATGAGCACAGGCCATGCGCGAGTATGTAAGTGAAGACATGCTGTCCGCTGATGTTAATGGCCGTCTGTCGTCAGCGCTGGGCACCGGGCCAAAGGCATTAAGTGAAATCGAATTCTGCCAAACTAGCTTTAATCAGCAGGTTTTGAGGTTAAAATTATGCTCTCGCTCTCTTTGAGCCAAGGTTAAAATGCACAAGAGTCAGTGGCCGGGAAAAGAACTGACGTCATGCTTGTGTGGGTAGGTGTTCAGAACAAACCATTGGATCTCAAATTGCAATAATTTTACCATTAGTTTTCATTAAAAGGAATGAATACAGTTTGAGAAAAAGAGCAGGTTGAAAATGTTACTTTATAAGCAAAATTATTTATTTTAGAATAAACTAATTTCAGAGTAAATTCATTTGTAATGTGAAGGGAGTATTTTTTATTGAATATTGATTAAGAAGAAATACAATGTGCATGGATGTAACTGAAAATGATGTTTAATCTAATTTCTGTCATTCTCTTATAAGCTAACAGAGAAGTTTTCAATAAAAATTTAGTTGATGTTTTTATTTTTTATTTTAGGAGAGAACTTTAGCTTTTTTTTCTACACAGAAACATCTTGAGAGTAAAATTAACTCCAGGAAAGGATCAAATACATTCTGAATAGAGTGCAAATAACACTCAACCTGAGTTAAAGTATTATGAGGCTCTCTTTCATCATCTAAACAGAAACCTTGTACTTTGTTCTAAATATTTGTATTTCTCTATACAAAACTATTTTATTGTTTCTTTCTCAATGTAAAAAGTTAAATGTAATTCACTTTTAGATACACATTGAGAAGCTCAGTGTTAATTTAATTTTGTACGAAGAACTAAATATATTTAATTTAAGTCTCTAGATTTTACTTTGTAGAATGTGTCCCAGTTAGACATGCATGTGCACCTCGGGTATCAGCAAAATAGAAGGAATTGTGGTCAAAGAAGTAAATCTTTGCCTAAACAGGAATATTCTTCTGTAAAAAAGAGCAATTTGGCCCAGAAAGCTGATAAATGTAGGTCCAATAATTTTGCACAAAGCTCGCTTTGCTCATCATGCTAAATTGCAAAAGGACAACTGGTTTAAAAAAAGTGTATATATTTTTTCTGATAGATACATTGTTAGTAGCTTGCCTAGACTAAATAATAAAAAACACACACACACAAACATTTCAATTAGAATTTGTTTCAACTTGTTATGGGTTTGTTTAAGGGATAAGTAATGGTTAAGCTTGCATTAATCAGATTTAAATGCATGTGACATGTGGATGTTTAAAATGGAATACTGTACGCTTAACCATTGATTTTCTGTTTATGCCATGATCTATTGCAAACAATCACAGATTTCAGTTGTTATTAATAGCTGGGTGGCAATAAATGAGAGAAAAAAATTTTAAACTGAAGTTTTTTTTTTGAAGGTCAGTGTACATCTGATTGCTCAGAAAGTTGAAGTTCGATGTTGTGATGTCTTAACATTTCTCGTAGATTCTACATACCTGAAAGGAAACAGCTGGAGAATTCAGACAGTCCATGGCATAAATGTGTTTCTGGCTTTATTTTAAAACTGAATTCAAATTCAAAATATACATATGCTAAACATTTCACTTAAAGTAGAAGGAAACAGAGCACACATGGTAGATCTGGCAGGCTATGAAGTCAAGCACAGCCATCCGCTGATGGGAAACAAAACAGTTGATTATATCATAATGAACATTTGCAGAGTTCTTTATTTTAAAGGTGCTAAATCTGCTTTTACTGAGTGCTTATTTTGCTTGTTGAAGTTTAAAGCTTCATCAGCCAGCTACACTGAATATCCGTTTAATTTAGATGCACTTGTAGAATTAAAAACGACAAAGTTCAGGTACAAATCAGGTGCCCTTCCTCAGTATGTATCTTAATATATTACTGAGTTTTGATGGCTAGACTGATAAAGACCCAAAAGCACCATTTACAATCAAAAAAAAAAAAAAGAAAATTGCCTGGAGGAAGAGAGAACAGAGAGAGAGAGAGAGAGAGAGAGAGGGAGGGAGAAGCAAGAAAAGGAAAAGCCAGAGGCGCTGTCCTCATATAAACACTTCTGTGATTAGAAAGCGAAACACAGATTTCATGTGGAGTCCAGTCAGAAAAACTCCAGCTTACAAACAATCATTTTACATTTCATCAACTGCATCTGAGCCTGGAGCGCTGAAAACTGGCACTCAAAATATCCTCTGGCTAAAACCCCTTCAGTCTGTCAAGAGCTAGCGCCTCGGCTTTATCTCATCATACAGACGCACTCGTCTCTTCCGCTCCTTCTCTTTCTGTTATCTCTTGCTCTCTTTCTGTGTGCGGGTGGATTTCTATCGCAGCAGAGCCATTGAGAGTCTGAAGAGAGCCAGCGGCTGCTGATTGTGCTGACGTTCAGTTAACAGCAGACTCATAGGAGAATACTGATGAAGAACGACAGACACACTTGTCTTCCTCTGCTCTCTGCATGCTCACTGTCCTCCGTTTCTTCCAGTCTGTGTAGTGATCTAGGAGTCTACTCATGGGATGGAAAAAGCCATGTACATTAAAAGGACTATTAAAGGGCAGTGAACACAAAAATCTAAAGTTAAACGTAACACATGATTAAAGGCAGAAAGTGCTTTATTACGTGAAGGAACTTTTCACATTAGGATTTCATTCTTCAATACATACATAGACATTTTAATGCAACACAGCGGTTTTATGCTGGGGAGGTGATTAGCACATATCTGAGTCAAAAAGGCTCCCTGTGACATCACGGAGGGGTTCTACACTGGGGGAGATCTTTTTGCAGCATGTGTGTGTGTGCGTGTTATTCTGGGTTCTCAATGTTTTTTCCCACATCAATAAAAAAAGAGAGGTTTGATTGCTTTATTTCACCACAACATTGGCTTAAAATGTAATTTTATTATAAATTAGACATTATTGGTCAGTTTAAATCAACAATTTTCTCATACTAATACACTTTACAATCCCTAAGGTAGCAATATATGTTAGTTCAATCATTACTCTCAATAGGTTTCAATGGAACAGATCCACCACCATTGTGGTGAATATATATAAAAAAATATATTTTGGTTGAATAAACATGAATACTTTTATCAGCCATTCTGTGCGTTTTATTTATTTATTTACAATGTTTAAATACTATGTTTACAAATGTTATATTTTACAGGCTTTCGTAAATACTTTGTTAAAATGTGAAATATGTATTATTTAATGTAATGGCAGATATTAAGCTTTTTATAGTATATATGTTTATCATTATCTACTCTTACACTGTGTGGCTATAAAGAGCTATGTGCGCGTAGCCATCGCTCTTATAAAAAAAATAAAACAATTAAATATATATATATATATATATATATATATATATATATATATATATATATATATATATATATATATATATATATATATATGCTCTTCCTATTGGCCTACTGCTAGTATGTTATATCTACTGTTTTTGGAATTCCTATCTCATTTTGAAGCCACTTTGAAGTAAATGTCCCAATAAAAAACATTTTGATTGATTTATTGAACTGCAAAATATCTAATGTATTTGTATACATTATATATATAGTTGCAACCATTAGTCATGAAATTGATATTTAATGCAAAATGCACATTTTTAAGTATTATTGATTAATACAATTATAATTTACAACCTTTGGGATGATTAAATGTAATGTAATAGCAGCATTTTTTATCAAATACCATACTTCACAAAAGTTGTTAAAAATTAACTTCCATTGCATTTTTATTATTTAACTAAAAATTATTTACCAAACATAAATAGTTAAGGTTAATATTATTTCATTGTTGGTTAATCAGAGTAAAGAGTCATCCTGCACTTTTGTGTTGGTGCATTGATGAAAAAAGTCCTGACCTGAGTCATCCAGGCTGCCATTAATAATGTACAGGAGCTCGTCAGTGGTGCAAGGTCATTACTTATAGATGGACATTAGCACAGGAAGTGGAGCAGAGCAGGAAGAAGAATGGTCTTTATTATAAAGGTCAGTGGTCTTCTTCATTCTGTCACTTCCTGTGAGACTGTGCCCAGCTCACCTCTCAGACCTTGGCCTCCAAGTTCATTGAATCAGACTGGATCCTTATAGTGTGTTGTAAAATGCTAACTGGGATTGATGAAGCTCTAAAGAAAGATGTGGACTTTTAAAGGGAAACTTTAGGTAATAACACAGAATTAAAGATAATTTTGTTATCCTATCTCTTTAAGAAAAAAAAAACCCGATGGAGACAGATTTAGTCTCTCCTTCCTTGGGCCTCAGAGCTTCAGGTGGTCAATAAAGGGAAGCTCTTCTTGAATTCAGTTCAGTGATAAATCACAATTAACACATTTACAGGTCTGACCCCTAAATGATCTGTCTGAGGCTAATATTCCCAGCGCTGCTGCTGCTGCTGCTACTGAAGAAAAAAACCAACAGAGCTGCAAAAGTAGGACAGGAGGATGAAGAAAGGTGAAGATGATGGAAGAAGGCTAGAGAGAAAGAAACAAGCAAAAGAACAAAAAACAGCAAATTGCAGACAGCAGTTTCTTTTGTCAACTTGACAAAAAAATAACAAACAAAAAAACATTAATAGGCATTAAAAAGCTTTCATATAAAACCAAACTTTTCCCCCACATTTTTGTTTTTTAAAGGCTAGCGTAACTTATAACATCAAGACCAGTTCAGACCATTTACTAAACATCACAGCATAGCATCATTTATATATTTAAAAAATATGATAATAAATGAGTGATATTCAGGTCTTAGCCTAACTGTTATCTCTGCTTGTTCATTCTTATTAGGGATGATGATGGTTGGCTGGTGCAAACAAAAAGGTTGTGTGGTGCATTACACATGTAGGATTATAACTCCCCGCACAAAATTTCACTGACAACATGCTGCTGCTTATTTTACCAACCTTGGGTATAACAGATGCTGAATTCAGCTACAGTTACCATTCAAAGATATTTGTAATTTTTGATATCATCTTCCAAAGCAAACTACACATTAAAACATGAAGAGAATAACTCAATTCATGAACCAATGTATATAAAAAAGACAATAACAACCAAGTGTCTGCTGTGGTCTACTGAGAATAATTGCAACAGGAAGTGAACAGCTCTTTGTTATAGTTTGATCACATTGCATTAGAAATATTCATTGTATGGAGAGGTACTGACTGGATAAGTTGCCAATGCTTCAAAGCTGAAGGAACTTAGGAACGAATTAACTAATCATTCACTCAGATCCATTCTTGAGTCCAATTTAGTCACCTTATTTTACTACACTGCGATCTGTATACAATAATGAATGGTTTAATTAAATTAATTAATTTGGATTTACTTAAGGAACAATTATCTACTGTAGATTTGTAGGATATTGATTATTTAGCTTAATTTGAAAAAAAAGACCTGCTTGTTTTGAGACATTTTCAAAAGTATGAAGTTTTTGCTTGATCTCTATATTTTTACAATGACTGAATCTAAGGATTTCTATCTATCTATCTATCTATCTATCTATCTATCTATCTATCTATCTATCTATCTATCTATCTATCTATCTATCTATCTATCTATCTATCTGTCTGTCTGTCTGTCTGTCTGTCTGTCTGTCTGTCTGTCTGTCTGTCTGTCTGTCTGTCTGTCTGTCTGTCTGTCTGTCTGTCTGTCTGTCTGTCTGTCTGTCTGTCTGTCTGTCTGTCTGTCTGTCTGTCTGTCTGTCTGTCTGTCTGTCTATCTATCTAGCCTTTATTTATTCAATAATCAGTGTTACATGCAGTGAAATGCACAGACATCACATTACAGGGGAAGTCACTCAAGATATAGCATAGGAAATAAAGACATAAGATACAATAGGAAAAATAATGAAAAACTCCAGACTGTACTATAAGTTAAATTTTCTTCACAAATTTGCTTATGAGCAGTTTTTGTTTTGCTTGATATAGGTAGATTTGAACTACAATTAATAGTTCAAATAATTCAGAGAACAACTTTAAGGTGTCTGTAGAATATAAAATCTTTAGCTAGGATTAGGAAAAAATCATTAAATCATTTGAAACAAATTCAAAATTATTACAAAATAATTTCCAATTATCATTTACAGTTTTGCCTTTCTAACTGTGTGTTTCCACCAACAGTAGAAGTTACGTTGTACTGCAGTGCAACTAGTCCAGTGTTTGCAACCAACCAGCCAATCAGGAGCTCTCTAGAGTAGTAACTTGTTGGAACCCGGCAACCATGTGAGTTCACCTACTGGAAAAGCTTCTTGCATACATTCAAAAATGTTCTGCACATTTCTTAATTCTGGATGAGAACACAGCTTAGGAAATATTCCATTATAAAATACGTATTAAGTAGAAAATATGTTTAAGTGAGTTCTATTTTTGAGCTGTTTACTTAGGAGTGCTTCATTGTGTACACAGCGAGTGATTTGTTTTGATATGCTGAGCTGTTCACGTTTACCTCAGTGTGTTTTCAGTGCAGAGAGTAAACTCTAACAGCTTTCTGTCAGGGTTGGGATATATATGTAGAAAGAGAAAGAAAGAGAGAGAGAGAGAGAGAGAGAGAGAGAGAGAGAGAGAGAGAGAGAGAGAGAGAGAGGAAACTAAGCTTCATATTTCATTGGCGTGAGAGGAAAGGATGGAAAACACTATTTCTCTGAGCAACGGCTCAGCACTGATAAAAAAGCCATTTGTATTCAGCATGCAGTCGCTGAGGCTTTGGCCTGTTCGCTGGATGCATGTTTGTAAACACGGGCCCTTCGTAGCTGCTTAATCTTTCAGTACACAGGCGCTAAGAAAGAGAGATGTGGCAGAGCTGGGTTTATACCTGCTGACGGCTAAAAGAGCTTTAAGACACAGTGCTCTCTTTGGGTTTAATGTGGAGCAGGAGTCTGATGACCACACCACGAACAAAAACACACGTCACACCAACAGTCCTAGTCAAAACAAAATTATATATGCTCTGAAGTTTATATATATATATATATATATATATATATATATATATATATATATATATATATATATATATATATATATATATAGATAGATAGATAGATAGATAGATAGATAGATAGAGAGAGAGAGAATTAAGTAAGGATATTATTTATTTTAATAAGGAAATAATTTTAAATAAATACAAAATGATTTACCAACACATTTGATTTCTAAAAAAACTCAATTTGTACTATTACAGTATTTGCAAGTATTCTAACAGTAAAAGCACATGATTCCTGGAGAGGGGAAAAGTTGTATTTCTAGTTGAGTTCTCGCATACATTATAGATTACTTGGATTACATGTCTGCAGATTCTCATGTGGGAGGAAAACTGGTTAAGACACCCCTTTTCAGCTCTAAAGAAAAACTTTCTAAATTTGTTCACATTATTGAGTGCATTATTTAGTCTGTGCACACGGCCATGTAGATGCTCTTAAAAGTAATTCTATTATCCTAAATACAAATTTGACTGCATGGATTTCATACACATCTACCAAGACAACTGATGTAATACAGCATCCTGAGGCAAACTCTGTAAAAGGTGATTAGGTTGTTAGTGCTACAGATGACATCTCACATTTTAATGATTTATGTAATGATTTAGAAAATACACAGTAGTAGTGAATTATTCAGTTTTTGATTCATATTTAAACTGTATTTAAAACATTGCCATTGTTATTGATTGACAGATATACCTGCAGCAATAGGTATCATGGGGTAAAATAAAAGTACTTATCCTAATACAAAAGTAGTTTAAAACAGGGTCCCAGTCAGCACTGATAGCATAAGTCGGTACAGAGTTGCATCCAGTGACAGGGGTTCGAATCCAGCCCGTCTTTTGCCGATCCTTCTCCCAAGATCTCTCTCCCAAATATTCTTTCTGTCTCCTCTCTGAACTGTCCTATATAACAAAGGAATCAAATGCTGACTACCGAGTAAAGTTCTCCTTGTACCTCACAGAGGATGTATGAAACATTCCATCATAATTGCAAAGACTCTTTTCTTAATGAGTAAAGATCTCAATCTTGCCACCCTTCCTCCAAAAGCTTTTATTTCTGACTAAACAGAACCACTTTAATTACAAACTACACTTTTCCAACATGTTATTAATATATGGCTATGTCTATTGTTAAAAAAAATCTGTTGGTTTCAGAATGATTAAAAAAAGAGGATTAGCCAAAACTAAAAATGTATGATTGCGTACTATTACTTTCAACATTTAATCTATGAGATTGTTATTTCTCACATTCTGCTTGCTTGAAAATAAACATGATAAAACATCAACTGTGAAAAAACAAATCTAACTAACCTACAAAACACAGCATGCTTCTCTAAAGGATAAGGTTTGAATTACAGCAGACAACATAAAGAGAAAGAGAAAGTAATTAAAATAAACAGGAGACCAATGACGTGTGTGAATGGAGAGTCATCGATCTTTGCTGCCACCAGTGATGAGAGAAAAGAAAAAGTAAAACACGAGGGATTAATGTACATCCAAGTGCTTTCAGAGGAGAGGCAGAGGAAGCGCTCCTGGATTCTCAGCTTCCTCTCGCTTTGCATGACAATGTACCAGCTATCTAATCAAAAACACACAGTGCAAAGCGACAGAGAGAGAGAGAGAGAGAGAGAGAGAGAGAGAGAGAGAGAGAGAAGAGAGAGAGAGAGAGAGAGAGAGAGAGAGAGGAGAGAGAGAGAGAGAGAGAGGAGGAGACGAGAGAGAGAGAGAGAGAGAGAGAGAGAGAAAGAGAGCAAAACAAAAGGCTAATGAAATTAACAAATGATATCAAACGCAGGAGAAGGGGGGCGTAATTGGCCAGGAATGTAGGGAGGCTCCCCTTGTGTTTTAGGATCTCACTTTCTCTTAAACCTGGCCAGTAATTACTCACTCATATGGGACATAATTTTACAGCTACTGGATCCTTAGATGCATACAGGTACATGTAGAAAGAGAGACCAGCTGAAAACTCTTCCCATTCCTTTCAATCCCAAAGGTGTACATTGGTTTAGTCTGGTCTGTGGAACTCATTCTACACAAGTGATAAACAGAGTCCCTCGGCTCCAAACTCTTTCTTTATCCAGTCATATCTTTTTTCTTAATCTATACAAATAAAGTGAATTACCATTACACTATGAACTATACTGTTAATACTAAACAAACAGTTCAATATTTAAAATGATTCAAATACTTCAAGTTGTACAATTATAGTCTTCTGCTCTGTAAGTGGTTCTCTTGTGCATTTGTTTGTGAAGAGGGAGAGATAGCGAGTGAGTGCTAAAGTAAAGTTGAAGCAATCACAGACTTTCGGAGGGTCAATTCATTTCAAAGAGAAAGTGTTTTTGTTCAGAGCAGCAAACATATTTTTGTCTGAGATAGCGTCTCTTCTTTAAAAAGGGCAAACCATTTTCTCTGTTTTCATGCTCTTTGTTTACTGTGTCCAGTTTCAGCTCAACACAAACACATGTACACATTCTCACCTTTATCTGTCTCCCTTTCTCTTTTGACCTCAGGCTTTTGTTCTTTAATGGCAAATTGAGACTGTGGGGCTGTGGTGATTACAGAGGAAAGGTACAAAAGAGAAAAAGAGAGTTTCTGTAGACTGCTGATATGACACAATGTCACCTTGACCTATTGAGATGTTAACGGAATAGTGTTAAAGATCTCATATCACGAGCAGCCCATATTTAGCTTGATTATGGAGTGTCTCAGTATTTTGTTAATCTGAAAACAACAACAACAACAACAGTATTTTCTGATAAATATATGAGTGAATTTGAGCTGCTATGACCAAAGAAATAAAGAGCCTGGTAGGTTTGGGCAAGGGAACATCGTGGGAATCAACTCATACTGTGTTATCAACAACTGTATATAACATGGACGGAGCATATGTGACGTTTCGTATGTAGGGTAAAGTAGGCTCAAAATGGGCGTAGCCAGCCATCACCATCACAGAAGTGCATCACTTCCTGGTAATCAAAAATGGGTGCAGAAAAGTGATTTAGTTCATTTTGGTGACTCTGTTCTTTTGACTCGCGTTCACTAAACAGTACTACTCTTTGAATGATTTGTTCTTTTCGTTCATCTGTAAATACTTATTTCCTTAATTGGATAACAAGAATCCTTGCAAACAGTTATGACAAAGACCTCAAAACCGAGTGAAATACAATAATAAGAGAAATTAAACGAGCTTACCTGCATCTTTTAAATATATACACACGCTAGTAAACACCGCTTCTGATACTTCCAAATCATAGAGATTGGGTCATTTGTTTCAATAAAACCCATAATGTGCCTGCTGCCATGTGTAATGAAAAATTAATTTTAGTGTTAATTTTGGGAAAACACGAGAAATGCCACCATCACATGTGAACAAGCGATTTGGATGAACTGCTTACATTTAAATGCATTGAGAACCATAAGAGCAAGTTGAAGAGCGACTCGGAAGAACAGCTCTTTTCTTTATCTGGGTTCTGCATCCATAGACAAGCAATGAGAATAATAAGAACGAGTCAAAGAGCAAATCAAATGAATTGTTCTTTTCCTTATATGCCTCTGGGTCCATTGAGAAGGAATCTTATGATTGAACAAGATATACTCACTATAAAGATTTGTTCTTTTTGAACGAATTGTCCACAAACGACACATCGAGGGCAGCAAGGAGAGCAGGAGGCTGGCCATTGACTTGACCTAGTAATGCTGCTGTTCACAAAAAATTTAAGATGGCTACAAAGTGCCTCCTCTAACTGCAAAGTGACAGTTATCAAAGTTCTATCTTTATGAGCCAAAAAACAAGTTTTGAAACTAAAAAAGTTTTGAAACAGCTAGAAAGCGTGAAACTTTTCGCTTTGTGAAACAATAATAATATTGCTTCAAGTACAACCAGGGAGTATTAATGTTTTTAAAATATAAAAAAACTTTAAGTTGACCCCCTCATTCTTATCAGTATTAAGTGGATAGTAATAACGTTGGTAATGTTGATCCACAGTTTGCTTTTCTAGTTGTAGGCAGTCCGCTTTGCAAGTGTGTCTTTGAGTGAGTTTGAGTCGTGTTATGTGTTGCAGTGCTTACATTAACCCACAGTTTCATATTCCAGGACTTGTTTTTGGCAGAGGTGGTGAAGCATTTCATGTAAACATAGACAGTACTTCTGCTCGCTAACACAGGTACATCAGCTTGGTTCTACCGTAAAACAATCCTCTCCCAAACAATGTCCGCAGAGCAACTTTCTGCACCTCAGTGTTCTCGACACTTTGTAAGCACACACACAGGCATTGAAAAGACAAATAAAAAAAACACACACATCTATTCTGCATGAAAAGTTATATCGCCCAGCCCCAGATTAAACAAATAGAAAAATTAGATTTTTTTGCAAAATCAGCTTCTTACACATATTTAAATGCCTGGCATAAAAAAAACACAAAGGCGGTTGCTTCAATATAAACCTTTTTTCTTTCACAAGCTTCAGTGGTTTATTGAGAGCTCATTAAAGTGAGATCCTCTACTTTAAATTGGTAGAAATCATTAGAATGGGAGATCTCGCGTCTAAAACTATTGTGGGCATCACCTTCCTGCTCTCAGATGACTGAAGCATGAAACACATGAACTGAGCTGTGCGTGTGTTAGTGACCCGGTCAGGGAATTTTATCTGTTGCCCTGGGTGATCTGTGACACATATGAGATGCTTTCAATTTTCTGCTTTGTGCTCCTCTGTTTTATGAGCCATTCTTCAGGAGCAGAAACACCCCCACCCCTCCACTGCCTGTCTACACACACAGACTAACAAGTAACAGTTAAAAGCCAACCCAATTTAAAATCTGGTGAAGCAAAGGAAAACTCGAGCTCAAAATAAGAAAGAATTACTAATAACTGTTTTGAACTAAGTAGTTCTTCTTTTACTGACATGTTTCTAATCTTAAGAATCAAGGCACAACGAAGGTCTTTAGTTTGTAGGAAAGTGAGGTAACACAATTTTGAAAGAAAAAATTCATCAACATTTTTAACTTTTGATGTGATGTTTTCATCCTTTTATATTTGTCCCCATAGACGTCCGCAAAGGGGTGACTTCTTTTACATAATTTTCTATCTTTCCTATCCCTCAACATCAACGATTTGTCACTATTTTTCACCCTATCCATGAATGTGCTTGAAGAGGCAGGTTGTTGAGATCATCTCTTCATAATCCCAGTGTTTATCTCCTCACATAAATGTCAGGGAAAGAGCAACAGTGTTCTCCCTGCTCTCGTTGTGAGGAGGTGTTTGTGTCTATGATATACTCTCATATAAAGCAGGCAAGAGGAGCTCTCTTCTAATTGCCTCTTTGACCTACAAGCGCTTGATCTGTCCTTCAACTGCTATCACGAGCAACATCCCAAGAACCCTGAGACAAATGAGGATTTTCCTTGCACAGTTTTCCCTGCAGTAATTTGACTATGCATGTATATACATTTTGACCTTGCATTTAATGCTCATTAAATGTAATGCTGAAGAATAAAAAATTATGTGCAGACCTTTATGAATTAATCTGGGCACAGGTTAGGTATGGTCAAAGTGCTCACATTTGAACTTAAAGAGACTGCAAGTCTTTATGAATTAAAGAATAAAGCATTTGTTGCAGTTCATGATCTTCCTAACCCACGTTCTTGAAAATTAGCTAATCCCTTAATCGCCAGTCCACGTTTTTGGTGAAAAGACTTGCAAATACTCATTATGGCTAAAAGTAGTATAAATAAAGACAAATAAATTGCTCAAAAGTAAGTATTTTGCTTTGAGCCACATTCATTTTCACTGTCACTGTGTGAAATCCTCAGCTCAAGAGGTATAAATCCAGCCCCGCTGATGGACAGAAAAGGGAATGAATTCAACCCAGAGAGTGAAAGAGAGTGCTATATAAAAAGAGAAGGGAATAAAAGAGAATTAGAGAGCCATAAATCCTGCAGATGAAATAATAACTTGCACACAGAACCCCTAAACTGCTCTCAGAGGAGAGCAAGAATGAGACCCGCGAGTCCATGCTGTTCCTCACTCATCCTATCAACCTCCGTGGGGCTTAAACTCATCTGTGCAGCAGAGCAGGCGCAGATCTGGAGCTTTTGGCTGATTTTGGGTGCTTTATTGGTCCCTGAGGCAGCTCTGAGTCTGTCTTTGGAGAGATAAGCCTCCCGTCCATCTCATGGTGTTTTCACCACATCCCAAGCTTGCTGATCCCAGACCAGCGGAATCATTATCTAACTTAATGGTTCTCTTATCTGTGGTTGATTGATCATGCCTAGCGGCTAGAGGAGGGTGGGGTTGAAGCTCTTTCACTAACCAAACACTTTTCAATAAATAAACAGAACACAATATCTGCCTTTTCGAAATGTGAAGTACTTCCATTTTGGTTTTTAGTGAGTTCTTTTTTTAGTTGACTGTAAATCTGAAATTTCCCAGTTTTATAATGCACAGAGCAAAGCAAAAATAGCAAGGGCAATTGTCATTACCTTCAAGCTGTGACCTAAATGCTGCTCATTTAAAGTTAAAAAACATCGAATGAATGCTTTTATTTCTTTTATTTCTGAAAAGCGAATGCTTACCGTTATCCTTTTATTGTTAAAAATAGGAAAATGACTTTATTTAAATGTTAAATATCAGAAATGTTAAATAAACATCAAAATATCAGATCACACATTCTTCTGTCTCAACTAGAGAACATTGTTCCCCAGGGGTCTGTTCTTGGGCCTCTGCTTTTTCACATCTACATTCTTCTGTTTGGTATTACATTCTGAAAATAGAGCATTAAATTTCACTGTTATGCTGATGACACCCAGCTCTATATTTCCACAAAACGTTCAATTTCATTGGTTCCTCTATTTGTGCCTGTCTCTCTGAGCTGAAATCCTGGTTCACGTCCAGTCTGTTAAAACAACACAGCCCTAACATTGAGATTGTTTAATTGGTTCAAAATCTAATAAACTCTAATATTTAAAAATTTACGATCTAAAATCATGTTGTATTATTAATTTTATTAAAGGGTATAATTAAACCAATAAAACTGACAAAATTAGAATAGAACATAGCCTTGTAATAAATGATCTAGAAAATTGTGTATAAATCAAACAATATTTATTCTTATGACTAGATGATTAGGTCAGATTATGGTTATGCTTGGATAGATCCCTGTAGCCGTCTATGACTTTGTTTTTTTTTTGTTTTTTTTTTACATCGAATTTTGACTTGCGGCCCCCTCCACCCTGATTACTTTAGCGACATTTCCAGGGCGACAAGATATAATCCAAAGCCTTATATAATAGAGGAGACAATTTCTCTAGATCAGTAATTCCATCTTTATCGTTTGAGAGTGTTTTTATTTTGTTAAATAAAATAAAACAATTCAAATCAATAAAACAGGTTTAAATGCAACAGTTGTTGACAAACACTGGTTTTGCAAATGGTCTCAGTGAAAAGGGCAACTGCTGAGAACCCAGTGAAGATAAATGTCTTTAGGAGGGAAGGCTGGAGTGGTCAGTGGATACGATTGATGTTTGGACTGGACAAGCTCGAAGAGTTTAATGATGCTTGGAAGACTCGAGACTACAGAGAACATTGGCAGCGTCACAGTCGCTTGGCAAGTTCAGGGTATAAACAGCACAGGCACACTGGTCACTAAATCTAAGCAAGTGCCTGCATCAGAGGCCAAACAACACCTGTTTGGAGCAAATCGGATCATTGGCTGTCCCAGCGGCATGCAAATTCATGCTTAGAGTTTCAGTCAGACAGCCTTGTCTGTGATTCTGAGTTTAAAGCTGTGGTGAATTTCTTTTAATGATTTCTTTATTTGCTTTTTCACAGTCTGTGTATTTGACAAAAGAGCCTATGTGCTTGTAGGTCTCTGCTATTGTTCTTCTCTATGTCAGGCTGGGCTAGAGCAGTCTGACATGTTCCAGAAGAAAATCTGGTTTTCCAAACATAAAGATTATATTACTTCCTCTTTAATTATCTCTAACTAACTCTGATGTCCAGTCTCATACGTAAAACAGTTTATGAGTTAATGAGCCAATAATGAGACAACCATGATTGTCAGTTTCTCAATATTTAAACATCAATAAACAGAATGAGGCTTTTTATGATAACTATATTTTGCTGTTTAGGTTTTCCTTAGCTCTAACGTTCTCTCTCACTTGGAAGCTCAAGTTTAAGGTGGAATCTCAGATTTCTCCATTACAAAGCATTTCGTCAAGAAGTTTTAAATGTGAATTCAAACCAGTATCAAGGCTAATTATCTAGATGTCCAAAACTTGTCATAAAATCTCGATTTCATTGAACCAAGCGTATTATGAAAATGTAATCAACCAATGAGAAAGTAGCCAAATCTTTTACCGCTGTCAAAACTTTCAAAATTTAGAGGTTCAGCGAAGCTGAATGTCAGCTGACCTACACTGAATGAAAACATATGTTGTTAAAATGAATATTTACAAAAAACAAAAATGTTTTATCTGTTATTATTTATTTAATTCTGTATGCTGGTTCTTAAATATGGCATGTGTAAAGATAAAAATATATCATTTTGATGAAATTTTGATGTTTTTAAGTAGGTTTAAATGACAAAAAACATTTAGTTATTTTATTCAAACTCATTGGCCAGGAATCCAATGTCTACTAGTTTTCACCAATCTACAATAAAGTGAAGAAACAGAGACCACAAAAACATTCCCTATGAGGATGAGGTAAATGGTCACAAACAAATGGATGACGAAATTCATATTACCTGATCGAAATATTCCGATTCTGAGCTCATAAACAAAAATATTATTATCCTGAAAAGCCTCAAAGTAATGTTTACAGGCTCAAGGTAGAACTCATTCAACTCTTCCTAGCATTTTGCTAGGCTTTTGATTATAAATATGAAGTCCAGACCACATGGCAGCTCACTCTGGCCAAGAACGAAAGATTAGTCAGAAATTATGTGCTTATGTTAGGGTTTCAAAGATGATGAAAAGTCACTCTTGTTGGTAATCAAGTTAAACTGACTTTTGTAAGAAATTCACTTGTATAGAAAAGCGTTAACACCCTCTCAGGAATCAACACTAACAAGGAACAATACCAGCCATGGAATCAATGCCTAATCCATATCTCGACTAAGAATTTTTTATAAATTTAAATGCAGTACCCCACATGCAGTCTGGAGTGAAAAAATGCTAGGAAGTTTCTTTTACAAAATAAAAGCACAATATAAAACGATGTCCTGACCGAAAACATGTGACCGAAAAATTTCATGCGGTACAGTCCCAATTTTTACATTTACATTAATTTATATTACATGTATGCATTTGGCAGACGCTTTTGTCCAAAGCGACTTACAATATGCAATCTGTTACACCGTCAAAGTCTATCTCAGCTTCTCATAATAGAAATTTTATCAACTGATCGATAAACCAAAGCAGTGAGGGAGTAGAGGAAGAAGATAAAGACAGAGGAGAAAAAAAAAACAAAGTAGTTTTTTTATTTTTTATAGTAGGTGTTCCCTGAAGAGAAGAGTTTTCAGTTGCTTTTTGAAAGCTGTTAGTGTTGCTGCTTTCCTGACTGGATCAGGGAGTTTTTTCCACCAGCCAGGGACAGTGAGAGCCCTTGTGAAACGGAACCACAAGTTGCTGTTCCTTCTCTGAGCAAAGGCTTCTGGAAGGCATGTAGGAGTGTATGAGCTCATGGAGGTAAACAGGGGCTGATCTGGAGATAGTTTTGTATACCAGCATCAGCGAGTTGGATTTAACCCTCGCTGCAATGGGGAGCTAATGAAGAGTGATGAAGAGGGGAGTAACATGAGCTCGTTTCGGTTCATTGAAGATAAGACGAGCTGCAGAGTTCTGGATCATCTGCAGAGGTTTGAGCGCGTTTTCTGGAAGTCCTGATAGGAGAGCGTTGCAGTAATCCAGACGTGAGAGGACCAGAGCCTGAACAAGGAGTTGAGTTGCATGTTCAGTTAAGAAGGCTCTGGTCTTTCGAAAGTTGCGCAGTGCAAATCTAGTTTTCGTTGTGATGTGGTCTTTGAAGGACAGCTGTTCATCCAAAATCATTACAAGATTCCTGCCTGAAGAAGAAGGGGTGACTGTAGAGGATTGCAGCTGGATGGTGAGGTTGTGAAGCACAGAGGGATTGGCCAGGATTACCAGAAGTTCTGTCTTGGCCATGTTGAGCTGTAGGTGATGGTTCTTCATCCAAGTAGAGATGTCGTTCAGGCAGCCATTTTTTATTGTGTTGAGTACTATTACAAGTAGTCAAGGACAGATTGCCTTAAAAAGTATGAGGTTAGCAGGCATTGTAGGGTTCAAAATCATAGTTTAAAACATTTAAATGCACAATTTTAAAACATTTTTCTCAAAGTACATTTGCAAAGGACAGTGTAGAAACAAAAATAAATTACCACAACTATCTCTAATTTACAACTATGCAAACAAATTATGGGTGTTTGTCAAGGACGGGTAAGGATGTAGCTTGACCAACAAGAGATGAGGGTGGGTTTTAGAATAGAGTGACTGTCAATTGTGAATGTTCTAGTGATCTAATAAGTAAGTGCCAGCAAAAGGACTTCTTGCAAATGAACATTTATTTGACAGCATTTAAAACTAAAGTGTACACAACAAGCATGCGCTTCTGAGACTGTCTGTGTAAACTATCCATGCACTTCTGATATTGTCTATATGTGTACTTAACACTGCATGTCTGCCTGACAGACCATTCCTGAAACCTTGTACTATATTGATGCTAAAAGCATCTTTTTGTGAGAAGTACAGTCCAGGATGAAGACAATTACACTCATCTATTTCTTTTACTCTCCCCTTTGTTTAATTTCCATGTGTTTCAGATCTAAGTGCTTCATTGAAACACAGTCGTCTTCTTTAACAGCATCACCAGACACTTGAGAGCAAACATGTTCATTCTTCTCTTAACACTGTCTGTGTCCCTTCACTCTTTCTATTTTAGAGTTGTCATTGGAAAATGGTGACCACCACACTGTGTTTGTCTAAGAAGGTTATGAACAAGGTGATTTTTTTGCTCGGTGTGACCTCCTCTAATTGAAGTGATTATGTGCTTTAGTGGTCCGATACGCAATGAAGGTTATGAGCAGAGAGTGTTATTTAGAAAGACTGAGGTACTATAAGGAGATTGTACTTTGTTTTTACAGTTAAACCCTGGTAAACCTAGAAGAAACTCACTGACACTGAAACTAAGACTACATTTGGTTGATTCAAACATCTATCCAGCGAGCCACTTTCGTTTAAACTATTTTTACTGGCTTGATTTACAGGTTTCTGTTGATGTCCAATTACCTTCAGCTCACAGGTGTCACAAGGTTCATCAGAAATAGGCATGGTGATCAAATTAACGAGGAGAACATAAGTCCCAGTTTGGTGTTTTCATTAAAAAACTACAAATAAACAAAATAAAATAAACAATATATATATATATATATATATATATATATATATATATATATATATATATATATATATATATATTAAATTGACAATAATTTACAACAAATATTAACTTTTTTATTGTTACTATTGTTATTCTTAATTTTGTGGGATTTTAATGACTACAGGGACACTAGCTGTGCTTTAATGAGATCTCTCAAAAATGCCTTATAAAATAGTTTTGCAGTTTGTGATTTATATATTTGGGATCAGTCGCTAACGAGGATTTAATGCTTTGTTGACATTCAACAGCAGAAAATCAGAAATGGCATTCAAGTTATATGTAAAGTCAATGAGCATACGCGAGTGCCCGGGAAATGCAGACTAGTGGATCGGATTTTGATTTGTTGCCACGCTGAGCAGCATTTCTTGCAATCGCGGGAGAAGCAATGAATCAGGGTTGCCAGATATGAAGGGCAGTTTCCAGCCCAAACTCCAATAAAACCTGCCCACCTCAATAGAAACACAAAAGAATAAAAAGATACACAACTTAACAATCTGGTAAGTTTAAATTTTTTCACTTGCATTGGGATTGTAATGACACTGTTTTGATGTGCGGCCTGAGCCTTTTCTTGGATTTTTGGTAACAGATTAAAACTTTTGCAGCCGTCTGAGAGAGAGACAAAGATGCCCCGCCTTTCAGTGTGAATAAGCATTAGGAACAAATAGAAAAACAGAAAAATCGATCTCAAGCTACACAATAACCGAATGTCCCTACAAGCCGTGAAATATTCTCTAAACTATTGTTGGTTTTGTTGTCTTCTTGAATTAATCTAAAAACAGTTCTTGAGGATGGTTCTGAATACAATCACCACATTTCTGTGCTCCACAACCATTCTCATCTTCAATCATAGTCTAGATTATATCTGTTTGTCTGAAGCTTTAATGTTGGTTAAAACCAGTGCAGCTAGAAATATTGAGACGAGTGAGAAAAGAGAACAAGAACAACCCCTGGCAGAGAACACCAACGCTCGATGAAGACGAGACAGCAGTCGTGAAGAGAACTAGCTGATCCTTGATCTGCTGCTCTATTTCTGTCTCGCTACCCGTCCCAGTCTGAGAGAAGAACACAGACATATTCGCACTCTTCCCAGAAACCTTCCGTACAATATTAATAACACTCTCCTGATCTGAACCGCTCCTCTACAGAGAGAAGCAGGCGGAAGGTCATGACATGCTCACTCTGAGCTGCTGTTTGTCTGAGAGGATCTGACACACTCGCAAACACACGCAACTCCACTCAAGCTGTTGCGCTGGCAAGAAAGGAAAAGAGAAACCCTACAAAATATTGACAAAGAACTTTTGGAGATCTCTCATGTTGAAAATAACAATTCCAGACACAAGTCTCAGATGCTATGCCTAATCAGACTTACTAGGTTTGAACAATAAAGTAGAATCGTTTTCCAGAATTGGACCAATTTGAAATGGAACCTGATGTATAACCACCATGATCAGTTTGTCCAGCTCCCGATTTACTGTCATAAAATCAGATTGATACGACATATCACATAAACAATCCTGCAGTAGGATGTTAAGGGTTCCCAGAGAAATCGTATCCTACTTTATATTTGTCTATTATACACAAATCCAGCATTTACACTCTCATCACTCACACAAGCTCAAGAGTCGATCTCTATGTCCCTGCGCTCTCTCGGGATTAGCGATTAGCATCCACTCTTTTCCCTGTTTGTCTGAGAGCTACAGACTCATTCTACGAGTGCAGAATCCCAGACATCAGGTACAGCTATCAGAAAATAAGATCTCAACTCTCCCCTGCAGCTGAACACAGATCCAGAGCGCTGGGGAAAAGTTTTTAAAGGGCGTCACAAAACCTCCACCAGCCTTCAGGTAATGGTGCATCTGAAATCTTGACAAGATCTTTTCTTTTCGTGACCCTTTCTGAAGGATGAGGGAGATCAGGAAAGATTTATTCTAGCATGGCTTCAGCTTGCTGCCTCTACAGATTTGGATGTTTTTGCAAAGCTAAGCATCATGGTTGTTGAGAGGGTTATCTGGCTCAATTCACCGAAAACATTTTTTACACTCGAAAGTAAAAAACAAAAACTAAATCTATAACGATATAAGTAAATAATTAAGCATTAGCAAATAGTTAGTAAATACACATTTTTAAGCAGTCTATACATATTAGGTTAAACTTTTATTCTCGCTTTATTAGCATCTATACAGTATGTCTAATGACATTTATTTGATCATTTATTGAAGATCACTATTTAAAAACCAGTTTGTTGTTAGTTGTGATTGATTCATTTAGAAAATGTTAATACATTATTATTAAGCTTTTTCAAGGCACAATCATACATTTGAATATATATGTGTGATAATAAATGCTTTACACATATTCCTACAGTCCTACTGTAAGTCATGATTAATTCAGCTTGCTATAAAGGATTTACTAGCTGATAATTAACTGTTAAGTGTTTCTTCTACACAATCTACATCTACACAAGACTAAATATTTCAAAGGTCTGATTCCCTTGCATTTTTCTTTTTTCATTTAGAATATATCTGAGCATTTGAATCTCATGTTCTCACTTAAGACGAGCTCTTAAAAACAGTAACCTGGCAGCTTGTAGATACTTTATAACTACTAGATGAATGAATTTGGAGTTAGCTAGTAGGCAAGGCAAGGCAAGTTTATTTGTATAGTACATTTTGTACAGAGGGTAATTCAAAGTGCTTTACATTGGAAACAAAGAATAAAAAGAATAAAATCATGCATAAAAAGTCATATAAAATCATAGTGATTAAAAACTGAAAATTTAAAACATTGATTAAAGAATGTAGTGCAAAGGTAAAATAGTTGTTTGGACTTTGGTGCTCAGTAGTGTGTACTTATTTTAAAGTGTTACCAAAATAACCAGTTTTTAATACTATCTATGCCTTTCTGATACACCTTTCTCTAAGCTACCCATTTGATTGAATCTAATCGCAAAGTGGTCAGTCAATCATATACTGTAGCTGCTGTAGGTATGTTTGCTTCTCTGACTGAATTGATCTGGATTTCATCACCAGTTATTAAGGATACAATGACTCATGTCGCAGTAGCTTGTAAAGACTCCAATTCAGCTGTACAGTGCCACACATAATTTCCGAACAAGTCAATGAACAATTCAACAACAAAGCAACTGCATTTTTTTAATATAAAATAACATTTTCAAGGAACTGTCTTTATTAGATTGCAAAGGAACTAGTATTGGATACTTAGATAGGACCTAAAATCCATCGGCAGTTTGTTTCATGTTTGAGGGAAAAGGCAAAGAAACCCTACCCATCCAATGTTTAGCCTTATCAAAATCTTACTTCACTCTTTTCTTTTGTAAGCCAAATACACTAAGACCAGCCTGTGCACCCTTCTTGTTGAGCTTGTTCCCTATAGATTATAGATGTTACTATTCTAGAGGAAGCTACGGGATGGTTGACTTGGATTTATTCATTTTATCCACATTGTTTACACTGTCACATTGTTACAAAGTCAGGCAGCAACATTCTACAACATAACAGTGACTTCTGCTTACCATAGTACAAATCATACCAAAAGTCAATGTGTGAACAAATAAGTGAGTGAAAAACACATCTGCCAGTCTCAAACCACACCCAGCTGTCTGTTTGTCTTACAGACAGCTTTCCTATCTGTCTGTCTGTTCCTCTGTCAGCACTGACAAAGAGAACAAGTCTCTGATGACTTCTCTGTGTCAGAGCGAATGATGGGTAAACCTATAGTGCTGAGGAAGTTTATTGACCTTCATGAATATTCATGGAGAATGCACCATGAATATTATTGCTCAAAACTTTTAAAGAGGAGCACACTTTCCCTGAAGAACACAGAAAATTTTGTAACAACAGAAAACTCTCAATGTAGTTTCTCTTCTGTAGAAATATAATGCTCCAAAAGATGTGAATCTAGGGCGTCACGGTGGTGCAGTGGGTAGCTCGGTCGTCTCACAGCAAGAAGGTCCCTGGTTCTAGGCTCGGCTGGGGCAGGTGGCATTTCTGTGTGGAGTTTGCATGTTCTCCCCGTGATCGCGTGGGTTTTCTCCAGGTGCTCCGGTTTTCCCCACAAGTCCAAAGACATGCGGAATAAGTGAATTGAATAAGAACGATTGCCCATAGTGTTAAAGTGTGAATGTGTGTGTGAATGTTTCCCAGCAATGGGTTGCAGCAGGGAAGGGCATCCGCTGCATAAAACATATGCCAGAGAGTTGGCGGTTCATTCCGCTGTGGCGACCCCGAAAGGGAATAAAGCCGAAAGATGTGAATCTAAAGACAATGTTTCAAACTACTCAACTGGATGTGACCTCTGTATGAGACAAGATGAATGTATTTTAACAAGTTTTTTATTTGTCATATGTTTATAAGAATTTGTAGATGCACATAACAGTAGTCAATCATGCTTTGACAGGACTTACAATTAGAATGTGTTGTCTGAAGTAATTCAGGATTTGCAAAAATCTAAATATTTATTAGTCAATGCTTACACAAAGTTTTCAACTTGATAAAAATGTGCTTTTATCAATATATGAAATAAAAATTGATCTTAACTTCAAAAAAGGCAACTAAATCTCATGGTCAAAAATTGTAAAAGTTTGACTGGTTATAAATGGTAGATTTTAACTTTATCAATGAGAATCTGCTCACTTCTGATACCAGCCTCAAATTACCATTCGATGACTTCAGTTCAGACATCTCCTTTTAGCAATCCAGAGGGGAAGCCAGAAGTTTTTGTTTGGCTTGTTTTAAAAACACAATTCATCGACTTGTCACTTGAGGCTAGTGTCAAAGGAGACCTCAAAGACAGTTTTAAGTTAAAAAATACAGTAATGGTTTCACAAAAGTGTAAAAAAAAAAAAAAAAAAAAAAAAAAAAAAAAAAGCTCCAGGATCTAATATCAGAAATACTATTTAGTGCTGTTGAAAAGCGTTTGGTCAAAAAAAAAAACTTATTCCCAATCTTTTGCCCCTATAAAAAAAGGTTTCATAAGTAAATGATGTATTACTTCTTTAAATAAGTTCCAATGAAGTGTATTCCCTTCTTGGTGCAGAAGACACAAGACAAATTTAACATGAATAAAATAATGTTTTAGGGCTTGTCTGATTGTATGCCATAATAATCCATCTGCGATGACCAAAGTCTGACAACCATAAGCAAAATCTATCCCATGAGTCCTAGCGCACCAGATAGTCAAAACTAAAATAGGACAACAGTTCTAAACTCCTGCACACTTGCTTTCTGGGTCAGATGGCTAAGATTCAATTACTACCCATCCAACTGGATGCTATTCAAATGAGGGAGACAAAGACCGGTGTAAAGGGAAGAAGAAAAACTACACGCATTACATATCTCCCCTTAAGGGCTTTAAAAACACCTTTCAATCGAAAGAGTGACGAAAGCACTTTAGATGTATGCTAAACTTGTGCATTCACTAAAATGTGGCAGATGCAAAACAAATGTTAAAGTCAGAGCAAGAATAGACTGCGACAAGTGCATTAGCATAAAAGAGATGGCGTAACATGACACGCTAAATGAATCGTGTTGGAAATACAAACAGAGAGACACTCATTCTTGTTTGGCGAGTGAAGATACATCAAGTGCAGCTCCAATCGAAGCATGTTCAAAATGAGATTGAATTTCTTCCGAGGGTGGATGTGATGTTAGCAGAGCAAGAGAGAGTGAGAGAGACAAACACAGAAGTGGACAAGTGTGAAAATGGAGAGGAAAGGGAAACAACTATCGTTTTTCTAAAAGGTCAGGCACTCTCTCTTTCCTACCACAAATGTGCTGGCCTTTTCACAGTTTCCTCTGGTTCAGCAGCTCAGTGACAGGAAGTTTTGGCCATACCTGCCAGCCAATGATCTAATGTGTGGATCAACAAAAAAACACCCCGAATGCACAAGCACATGTTTACATTTTTACCAGATTATCTATGCACAAAATTGTTAGCACAGAGCCCTTTATTATGTGATAGAATTATATTTCAGGTCAAGTCTAGTTTGGCAGTATATGTAAAACCTCACCAAAAATGTTCAAAATCTCAGCCTTAATATATACCTTTTTACAACTAAAAGGAACAAATCTGTTCTAAAAGGAATATTAATGAGGTCATAAGCTAATGACGTAGTGAGCGCTCAAAATGTTTAGTACTCAGTTTGATTAAGCACATTTAAAAAGAGCAAACCAAAACTTGTTCACATGATGAGTTGCACAGGGTCTAGTGTAATCAAATCCAAGTTGTAATCAAATCCTGACAATAGACAAACTGCTTTATACTGAATAATTTTCTATATTACTTATCTATAGCAGCAGTGTGATGATCCCCCTACTTCCTGTTCCTACCTCAGCATCCCCTAAGATGATCAATGTACTTAGTAAAAATTTTCTTTTGTAAACAGAGATTTGTGTTTCATGTGTAGTGTATAATCTGTCAAGATGGGGTTGAAATAATTGACCCTAATTATTTATGCCTGTTTTTTGTCATCGTTTTAACATGCAAGCTTCTGCAAGAGAGCAGTGTAGATGTGGTGTAACCTGATTGGTCACCCAGGATCTGTCCACCTTCTGGGGAAAAGGGGTTATTGTGGGTTGTTAAATATGTATTCTTAGGTTTTTGAAGTTTAATTTTGTACTCTATGAGGTTAGGTGATGTATGTCTGTAACGAAAGCGCTGCAAGGTGCCAGGGCTAAATACAGATAATCTGTCCTAATCCTACTAGTCCTCTCTGCTGCGTTTGACACAGTCAACCATCAGATCCTTCTCTCCACTCTCTCTGCCATGGGCATCACTGGAACTGTACTCAATTGGCTTGAGTCCTTTCTCACTGGTAGATCTTTCAGTGTCGGGTGGAGGGGTGAGGTCATTCATAGACTACTCACCGGGGTTCCCCAGGATTCAGTCCTCTGGCTTGTTCTCTTCTCCAACTACACCTCCTCCCTGGGCCCTATTATCCTCAGACACAGATTCTACTACCACTGATGACACTCAACTCTATCTGTCGTTCTCCCCTGATGATCAGTAACTACCTGCATAACTGACTGCCTGAACAACATCTCTACTTGGATGAAGAACCATCACCTACTGCTCAACATGGCCAAGACAGAACTTCTGGTAATCCCGGCCAATCCCTCTGTGCATCATGACCTCGCCATCCAGTTGGAATCCTCTGCAATAACCTCTTCTCCTTCAGTCAGGAATCTTGAAGTGATTTTGGATGAACAGTTGTCCTACAAAGACCACATCACAAAGACTCGAGCGACTAGATTTTCACTGTACAACATTCGAAAGATCAGAGCCTTCCTAACTGAGCATGCAACTCAACTCCTGGTTCAGGCTCTGGTCCTCTCACGTCTGGACTACTGCAACGCTCTCCTAGCAGGACTTCCAGAAAACGCGCTCAAACCTCTGCAGATGATCCAGAACGCTGCAGCTCATCTTCTCTTCAAGGAATCAAAGTGAGCTCATGTTACTCCCCTCTTCATCACTCTTCACTGGCTCCCCTTTGCAGCTCATGTTAAATTCAAATCGCTGATGCTGGCGTACAAAACTATCTCTAAAGCAGCCCCTGTTTACCTCCACAAGCTCATACACTCCTTCATGCCCATCAGAAGCCTGCGCTCAAAGAAGGAACATCGACTCGTGGTTCCATCCCACAAAGTCAGAAAATCTCTTAGCAGAACCTTCTCTCTCACTGTCCCTGGCTGGTGGAACAAACTCCCTGATCCAGTCAGGAAAGCAGCAACACTAACAGCTTTCAAAATGCAACAGAAAACTCTTCTCTTCAGGGAACACCTACTATAAAAAATAAATAAATAAAACTTTATTTAAAACCGTTTTTTTCCTCCTCTGGCTTTATCTTCTTCCTTCATTTCCTTCCTGCTATGGTTTATTGATCAGTTGATACAATTTCTATTATGAGAAAGCTGAGATAAACTTTGACGGTGTAACACATAGCATATTGTCTCTCCCCTAACGTAAATCGATTTGGTCAAAAGCGTCTGCCAAATGCATAAATGTAAATGTACATGTTTGCTAAGCGTATGTGTGACTTTAAGTGAATATTATAATGTAACGATTACTACTGTGCTACATTTATGTTAATTTTGTTTGCAGCCTTTTTTATGTAACCCTGTGATTAGTTTCATCTAATCAGACTGAGTAATCAGTTTATGTATTAAAAGGCTGCCATTGGTCTGGTAAAGAGAGAGTGGGTGAATATGGTGAATCCATGCCAGAGCTCTGCCTGTTAAAAACTTCTTTGAGACTGAGTCTCCTTTTGAAATGTGTCGGACAGATATCCCTCCTTAAAAACCATGTTCACTGAATATGCTCAGTGCCTATGTTAAGGCATAGTGAAGGCAGCCTGCTCAGCTATTGGTTAGCTTGGGGCTTCTCTACTAATCAAGAGAGTTACTTTGAGGTTTTTACTACAATGTATTTTCATTTAGCTTTTGTTAAGCCAGTATTTGTTTTATTAAAATATTTTTGATTGTTTATTGGGTTGTTTTGTTTGTTTTCACGTGTGGCTCACAATAAAAGCACTTTGCACTGCAAGCTCCAGACTCCAAACCTCTGAATTTCATCTTATGACCCTTGGAAAATTTTTCACATTACGACATCTGGTGGCAGTGGTGGGCCGTTGTAAGAGGTTCTGAAGGAGTGCAGAGTAGTTCCATGCCGCCTAAGATAGCAGGTAAGACCCAACCCCTTGATGAGATGATGCTGCCTGAGCAACAGGAGGCTGTTGGTTTGACTTCAGATGTTGGAACTCAGGAACTGTACACCATGCTACACTGCTTCATGGCCAAACAGCAGCAGATGGAAGAGCATCTCGAGAAAGAAGCACAATGACAGGAACTGAAGTGGAGAAACGTTCAACATCAGATTCTGCAACTTCAGACGGAGCTGCAGGAGCCCCTAAGAGCCTTGCCACTGAAAGAGGAAGGTGAAGAAGCAGTAATCACAGGTGCTACACCCAGAGTATCATCGAATGGGCGACAATCGGTGAGAGAAACTTTGGAGATGCAAGCTGCTGAGTCACGCAAGGATATTGCGGGTTTATCAAGCAATGCAAGAGCAGCCATTGAACAATATTTGACAACTTTTGAAAGCATAGTGTTTGTTAAGGCATCCTGCTCAGCTATTTGTTAGCTTGGGGCTTCTCTACTGCTCAAGAGTTAATTAAAAGTTTTTGCCACAATGCATTTTTATTTAGCATTTGTTAGGCCAGTATTAGTTTTATTAGATTATTTTTGATTGTTTAATGGGTTGTTTTGTTTGTTTTCACATGTGGCTCACAATAAAAGGACTTTGCACTGCAAGCTCCAGACTCCAGGGGCCTCATGTATAAAACTTTGCGTATATGTAATCCTTAAAGTGTGCGTACGCACATAAGGCAGAATTTGCGTACGCACAAAAGTTTTCAGATTCATAAAAACGTACGTACGCCAGAACCTGCGCAAGGTTCGCTTTATAAATCAAAATGATCTGAATATTGTGCGCAGGTGCACGTGCGTATTGCTTACCCCAATCTCCTCCCGAAATAACCATATTTGGAGGTTAAGACCGCCCATTTTGAATATGTATGATCTCCCTGCATATTAACAGCACTAATAATTTGGTTAACAAAAGCAAATTCATTCTCAGATGGTGCCTTTATTGCAACATGAGTGCAGTCAACAGCACCGATTACATTGGGAAAACCGGCGATTGCTGCAAATTGCATTTTGATGTCGGCCTGTTCAGCTTGCGTGTAAGGAAAACGGATGTATCGGGGTGCCATCCCCACTATGGCATCCCATACATATGGCATGACACGGCTCAGGGATGACTGTGACATACCCGATCGGTCTGCCAACTCCCGCTGGAAAGTACCAGTGGCCTAATGTGGTCAATACTTGCACAGGAACACACAGCGCATGGTTTCTCCGTGAGGGTCTTTCCAATACTGACCGTAATTCAGAACACAATTCCAAGAGGATGGCTCTTGGAAATGGAAATCGGCTCATGAGCCAATCATCATCATGAGCAAGGAAATCTTCACGGTCTCTGAAAACACGCTCCCTCCGTAGAGCGTCATTAGCAAGGTCTTCTAACAGCGCTAGAGCATCCATTATGATGATAAGTTATTTACGAGCATACCTTTTTATAGCCCATTCATTAAAACAAATGAGTAAATTCAGTATTTAAACCTGGTTAAGAATGCTAATAATGATAATTTAGGTTGATACAATTTGATTTATTAGGTGATGTAATAGGATAATTTAGAAGTTTTTCACTTTAAATAGCTATTGCTAGTTGGTGTCGCCAAAACAAATACTCTTCTAAAAGAGTGCGTATGCACGGTCTAGAGCACCCGTACGGTGCGCACTTATTTATGGCAAGTTTATTTTTTATAAATCCCGATATGTGCGTGGAAAAATGCGTACGCATATTTCTATGCCCATTTTGTGCGTACGCAACGTTTATACATCAGGCCCCAGACCTCTGAATTTCATCTTTCAGCTTTGGCTGACACTTCTCATACTTCCCAGCCTCGACGATAAATCGCTTGACTCCCATCATATGAATAACTTAAACAAACTCTAGTTGCTCATATTTATGGTTAATTAAAGGTTTTCAGGTTAATCCCTCTAGCCAAAATGCATCTCGGATACCCCCCCCACCCCCCACCCCAAAAAAAAAAAAAGAAAAAACACCCCAAATATTTCACCTTTGAATTCCTCATGACAGCTTTCAGCCAGACATGCTGGCTAAAGCAGTTTTTACTCATTCATCTCAGCATGGAAATCAATTCAGCAAGCAGGATTTCTTCTCATCACCCATGGGCTTCTGGGAGCACAGACACACTGAAAGGAAACTGGTCATGGTGGAATTTTAAGGATAAACCTTACTGGACATGCGGATTTGGATGTGAGGGATTGTATGCTTAACTATTCCACAACTCAGACATGAACTTGAGTAAAACCAGTAGTACATATTAGTACACTAGAGTTAAGACAGAACAAATGAACAAAGTCTCATAAAAAGGAATTCATCAATGCTCAACATGAGGGTTATTCAGAAAAAGACAGCCAGGAAACAATAGGAACTCAGGAACAAATGATGAAGACATAGGAGCAGGTAAGTCATCTGATGATGCACATGAGCATGTGTCTGAAGTTCTTTGAGTAAAGACGGTGACCAGACAAGGAAGCGAAGGGTGTGAAATTTGCTCAATAAGGCTGTGATTATGTGAGCTAAAGGAACTTTGAGTGATTGTGATTGGTATCTTCATGTGAGTTAAGTTAAGAGCTTCACTGATCATGACAACATTCATGCTTTTCCAAAAGGAAGGACTTTCATTCAAGTTGACATCATGAGCTGTCGTTTTGACTACAATAATTTACAATTAAAAATATATTGTGTCCTTGGCAAATTAAAGTTACGATTGAAGAAATGGAGTGAAACAGGCACATTCCCACTGACTCTACATCAGTTAAACCTTATATCTAAAAAAAAAAAAGAGATGAAATGAGATGCTTAAAAACTAGGTGAAATTGATTGCAACCAATTTTGTTAAGAAAAAAAAATCAATGGCCACTTCCCTAAGTATGCCTGAAAGCACAACCACTAATAATACAGTACGTAAAAGATTTAAGTTCTACATTTATAAAACAAACACATCCTTTTAGGCAAGGCAAGGCAAGGCAAGGCAAGTTTATTTGTATAGCACATTTCGTACACAGGGTAATTCAAAGTGCTTTACATTGGAAATATATTTCATTTTTTTAATTCATTTTGGTATCAGTAACATCCTTAATCAGTGAGAATGGCTTCAAAGCAAACATTACAGTGCCCTTATTAGGATTTTAGGTTTATTATTTGGTTTTGGTAGACTTTAACAACAGAATGACATGACTGTGAAGTCAAATAACATTTTGGTTGTCTTAATCCACTGTTATCCTGGAGCTTTACCAGGTTATGCTAAGTTATAACCGTACAGTGAGAAAATCCACTATTTTATACATATGTTAGTAAAATTATCACTGAGCGTTTTGGTGAACTAACAAACAGCCAACGTTTGCATTGATTTGTCAAGTACCAGATCAATGTTTTACCACAGTTTGAATAATTGCTGTACAGCCATTATCATCATTGCTGGTTTTGATTTGGTGGAAGAAACTGGTATAAACAAACACCGGGAAATTTCATCCTTGACACATGTAGACTTATGTAGCAGTAATTATGAAAATGCCAGGAATCCAACACAAACTCAAACTTAAAGTTATGCTACACAGCACATGAAAGGTCACCTGAACTCCAAGGTGATAAAGAGAACATTAGAAACGTGAAAAATTGGTGGACCATTCATGTTGATAGCACACCATTCAGCTATTCATCAGCCCAATTTCCAGTAGACATGCCTTCAGATCAAACTCCGTTGTTGAGAGCTAAAAAGTTACTATAAAATAGCCTCATCTTTTAATATTTAGACCTTCTTATAACAAAAAGAAAATTCCAGCTCAACACCTATTCAAATTCGAAGAAGGATAAAACCTCATAAAAGATAAATAATTTAAATTTGAAGCACACTATCCCTGTAAATACCAGATTCTTGCACTGTAGAAGATATGCAAATAGAGCTTGCTGAGGGAAGCAAAGCCTGAGTGTGTTTGTGTCTCTTTCACCAGCAGATGCTGCTGTGCCACAACCAGACAGACAACCCTCCAGACACAAAGTTCTATGAGAGCTTTTGTGTGCATGTGTGTGTGTGTCCATGGCCTCCTGTGTGTATGGGCAGGATGTAATGAGCAGACGGGTGCTCTCTCAGATTACGCCTCACTCTAGATTTCTGTCGGATGTTGCAAAGGAATCAGCAGCAGTTAATAGGAGCAACGACCTTGAGGGTGAATCCCAGCATCCTTTGCTGCGTTCCAGCATGTATCTCTGTGTTAGGAGAAACCCTATCAGTTTGGCCATAAACCAGATGTTTTATATAAATCTACTGAAGCGCAGCCAGGAATAAAGGAACATTCATTCAATTAGGATGGTGCTCTGTAGATCACAGATGGATCAGCGCTGGTATAAAATCTAGTGATGTGAATGTGTGGATATTTCTTTGTTTGTAGGAGGATGGTGTGTGTCAAGGCTGCTGTGGCGTGTAGGAGGCTGTGAGGTGTGCATACTGAAAATGTGAAGGACGAGATGCTTTCTTCACTTTTACAACGAAAAAATAAGTATAAATTCCAACAATCTTCTCCAATTCTACCGTAACGCTAAAGTAATCAGATAAAAAAAATTTATTTGTTTACTGATCTTAAGTACTTTTCAATCTCTCAAATGTCGCAAAATAAAGCTCTAACTTGTGCTCTAAAAGGTAAACTGTTATGTTTGCTTTTTGAGTAGAGGGCTTATAATTATGCATTTAATATTAAAACCTGTTTAGGAACAGCAAACAACAAAAAAGTCCTGTACATGTATCAATCTTTTTAAATCCACATTGTTCTGTGTTAACAGGTACATGTTAGCTCATTTAAAAAGTGTAAACTTCATTATGCCTTCAAGTTGTTCCCACATGGCCCAAAAATAAATGGTACTGGCCACATACTGTTGTTCTCATATGTTGCAACTCTCTTCTGTACCTTGTTCCTATAAACAAAAAACATTCAAGGGTCCATGTCTGTCCAAAAAAACTTGTTTAGTACCTATTGAGGTGTTTCAGGCTATGCTCAAATTGCACTTGTATCTGTCCTGTGTATGAACGTAACCCTGCTCGCTGTGAGGCGCTCATGAGCAGGCAGTGGCTTTGATCAAAACGAAAGTAATCAAACGGAGCTGCCATCATTTCAAGCAAGAAGAAGATGAACAATAAAATATTAATTAGTTTTACTACTTTACTTTTCTTCCATCGACTGCTTACAGCTCAATTTTCATCCAAGATTGTTGTGAAACTTCCTGCCCACGCTGAAAAATGTGTCTGTCCCCTTTATGTGACCTGACTGCTCAGACTGACATCACATTGCAAAAAAAATATGTATTGGATTCAGGACCACATATGAAATCGACCAGGGTCAGGTTTAAAAAAATCAGAATTTAACTGTTCAGGCTGTCCTGAAAACATTATATACAGGTTATATACACGGATTTGGGTAACTTTGGGCTGCAGCCTTAACATAGCCTTGATGATACTCATACAATAGTCTCATTTCCATCAAATTCTAATTTTATGTAATTTTTCAGGCGGTGGGGAGACTGCATTTTCAAACATTTCCATTCATAACAAGAGGAAAAGCACACCTCAGGCAGGCCTCCCTCTCTCTCTCTCTCTCTCCTCACGCTGCTTTGATTCCAGCTGTTGATAAAACAATGCTAGCTCGTCTCAGGAGCGGGTGACGCCATCAATTACTCCGCAATTACCTGGCTAATTATGCAAACAAGGAGCTCAGGGGAGAGAAGAGTATGAGCTGAAGTCTGTGTGTGAGAGACGCCTGCAGAGAGAGGGGGTGGCTAGAACTAATTTTGACTCTACTGTCATCAATAGAGAACTTTCAAGGTTTAATGAATTATTCTTAACTTTCAAACTCTCAATTTATGATGTTAGAGTAACAACAGACACGTTTTAGCACAGTGCTGACATTACCCAATTGAAGTTTGTTACACCTGTTTCTTGGTCTAGAGTAATCTCTTTTAGGAATATAAGTAACATGTTCATCAAACATGTTCTTTAATGAATAATTTTAAAAACTATTTATTTCTTATTCTGACTCAAAGTACACTGAGCATTTCCAGGACTATAGGCACATCATTAATCCTGCTGTCAATCAAGACAAAAACATATTTCACATTACCAGAACAATCTGAGACAGACCGACAGGGGAGGGCAGGGACAGTGTAGGCTTGTATGCTAATCTAAGAGTACGTTTCCCATCATCCCCTCTTGCATGTCAGCTTCTGTTGTTGATGCATATGAGGGATGTAAATGAGTGTGTGGATGAGTGGGAGGCAGAGGTGAAGCGGGAGACCTAAGGATGATGAGTTGTAGAATATATTGCTGTTATGTTATGCTTTTGCGAACTGTGAAGATGAATATACAGAAGGATGGAAGTTAGCATCGCTGTCTTTCAGCAACAAGCTTCCTGGTTTGTCCCCAGGCTTGGTTAAGTGGGCTGGAGACCTATAAAGAGTGTACCTCTGCATTATATTAAATGTGAGTAAGATTATTATTCAACCAGAAATTAAAGCAGAGGGTGCATTACATAGTAACATCTACTTTCAAATTGTTATGACAAAGAACCAAAATATAAAAAAAGTTAAATACACTAATCTGATTAAATAATCTCTCTTGGCTGTGTCTTCTGATTATTAACAGTGTGACTCCACAAAATATTTGTTACTCAAGTCATTTTGAAGATTTGATCTTCTTACGAACAACACATCACTGGTTTAAAGTTTGCAAAATGCACCCTGCAGAGAAGCCATCCAAACGTGCTTGCGAATCTCATTTCGAATAGGTGCATATAGACCTTAAGAGTTGGACCAAACAACCTGCACACCTTAGTAATAAAAGATAAGGATATATAGACTGCTGTTTATCAGTATTATAAAACATGTGATGGACTTAAATCAACATCTGATGTCCAAATATGCTCTGATATGCCACATTTCGGCTTTGTCCAGCTGATGTGTACATATTTGAGATACATTTGAGATAGCAATGTTCTTAATACTTCTTCAAAATCAATCCATATTTAAAGTGAATTAAATAAACATAATGGTAGGTCATCTAATGGCCAAGGCATCCCTCATTATTCTTCCTCAATGGCTTTCCAAGTCCTTTAGATATCGAGGCAGTTACAAGAGTCAACAAAATATGTGATATTCTATTCCTTCAATAGACCAAGTTTAAGAGCAGTACTTTCTGTGTCCTTGTCAATCTACAAAACGCAGTTGTGCACTACCTCCCTAAAAAACACTGTCTAAAGGTCAATATAACAAACCAATAAAACAATATAGCAGAATAATGGTGATTGTGGTCTTCAACAATATACCTTTCAAGAAACTTAATATATGGACCAATGAAATGGATTTATGAGACTTCTTAAGTAAATAACAATAAACTTTTTCACTGGAAAGGAAAATGCAAAGCCAATGTCTTTAAAAATAAATGCATCACATTTTATTCACATGGTGTGATGAATATTTCCAATTTAATTGGTTTCAATGGGACATTTGTGTCCACACTATGGCTTTTGTTATCAAAAACTATATTCTTTTAAAGAATACTTTTCGACTGCTGGTTATTATAGCCATATTTATCTCAAACAAAGATATTGAAATGTCAGAAACCCACCCTACTTAAAATTTTAAATACAGGCCCAATTCCAGGATTTTTCATTATTTTCATTATTCATTAATTAATCTTTAGCAAATTCTCTCTCATGTTTAAAATGTTCAGCATTGCAATGGCTTCTCCAGCGCCAGCGTTTAGGACTGGATCTCATGAAAGAGACCCACTGTTTAAAGGTGAAGCAGGTTACTGGAGAAACTTTAACAATTGTTTTCTGTTTGCCTCAGGCTGTGCTTCTTCTACTGTACTCCACTTCTCTCTTCCTCGCTCAGCTGGATTAACATGCTGTTTAAATTGTCATGTGTGATGATTAGTTTTAAGAATAACAAAACAACAGCTGTGAGTTTAGGAAAATTGATTCATAATAAAGCCCAATAGGTCAACAAACGAGCAAAAAACCCATTAATCAGATTTTTTTTTTGTTTTATTTGTCCTCTGTTGCATAAAACACTATTTCAAAGGCATATTATTATATAAAAAAGGCTAATTAATGAAACACTGACCTTTTTTAATTGTATTCTTGATGGTATCATTGATGCTGATAGTGTATAGTAGGACTGGATCAGTTGCTCTGTTAAAGCAGGCAGTGTAACATATACTGTACATCCTCTCGCTACATTTTATATGTTGAGTCTCTCTCAAACACTGATTCACTACGCACACAGAACACAAACTCAATAAAATACAGACATGGCACACACATCAATACTGAAAAACCACACAAACACACGCACACGCACACACACGCATGCATGCACACACGCACACACACGCGCGCGCACGCACACACCCACGCACACGCACACACACGCACACACACGCACACACGCACACGCAGTCACACGCACACACACACACACACACTGAAGGATAAAAGAGCTTGTGGCTGTGGGCCAAGAATGATCTCAATGGCTCCTTCAGCCTTTGCAAAGAAGAGAGGCGTATCGATTGAGTCTCAAGGCATTGGCTACTCCAGTGTGTGCCAGGACACAAATTATGCCTATTTATATATTTATTTAACAGAAGAACTAAAACAATGATGAAATTAGGATGCTAGGAATGATGAACATCTATGTATCTCTTCATACTACATAACATGAATACAGAGTAAAATAAATATTACATTTTAAATGTGCTGCAGTTAACTTTTTTTGACATCCAGTTCATTTTAGTCATATATTACTTTATATTAAATGGTTCAACTTATTAAATTAAATTTAAAACATAAATAAATAAAGAATTGGAAACAATGAATTAAGCAAGAATATCCAATGCAATGAGACGAAAGAAATATCTAAAGAAAAAAGCTTGAATGATTTTGCATGAAATTAAGACATCTGTTTGTTTTGAAATTTATATTTAATGTTCTTCATAGTAATGTTCTCAAGACTGCATGTTTTTATTGTATACATTTAAAAGAAATACTTGTTGAACTTTAATTTAATTTGAATCAATATAGGAAACTGAGTATGTGAAGAGTGCAATACTCAGAGATCACCAGTAATTAGTTATAAATAGAAGGGAAAAATAGCAGGGTCAATTTTAACTAAAGAAAGTGACCTTGCTGTCTGTGATTACGGTAACCCCATATTGAAGGCAAGCCATTGTGCTGAAAAGCATTGCTTGTAATGTTTCCTGAGGGTGATAGACTAAGGCATGCTAGGGTTGTAATTTCGTGAGAGCCTTACAAAATGTGTTATCATTTTGTGATATTCATTGTGATAAAGATGTAACATTCTTTAAAATGGTCTTAGGGTCTGAAAGTATTAAACATATGTTTTAGGAAACAAAAGTATTGTGTAATATTTCAACAACATATTCCTTTTTGAATAAATTAGTAAAACTAGCAAAAAAAATCTGAAAAAAGAAAAATAATTTTTCACCATTGCATGTATTACAATTTAGAAAAAATTGACAGTACATGGCCGGAAGTAAGAAATCTGTCTGAGAGCAGAGAAGCCAAATATGACAGGCAAATAACAGCAGTCCATCAAAGAAGGCCAACCTGATTGATCGAATATATTATTTCCCCACCCTCGATTATCCTGTGATTGCATCTTTTTGCATGACGCTCCACAACTGGCTGTCATCCATCTTATTGGACTTACATCCAGAGATAGACGCAGAAAGCACACAGGGATCTTGATTCGACCAAAGCTTGGCATCAAGGCTGGGGATTGATGCCCTGCTTATTGAACATAACGCTGGACCAAACTGCCTCTCTTGCTTTTACGCTTTGAATAATGCAGAAGCCACGCAGTCCTTCGAGCACAGATAAATAATCTATGGGAGCTTCCTGTCAGGCTGAAGCAAGGTGAAACTCAGACAGGCATCAGCCGGGCCAAAGTCAATTGAGAGACTTCAAATCCTTTGTTTTGTTATGTTAGGATGAAGTACTGAGTTTTACATGCAGACAGAGAAAAATATTTTGATAAGCAGTGAGATGAAACTCTTTAATATTTCTTCAGAATATTAGCTGAGGGCAATGAATTCACTTTTAAGCAAAAATTGGGCTCATCAGCGTTCAAACAAAAAAGAATATATATATTTTTTAATAAAGTAACTGCTACAGAAATTTTCTGATTTTCTCGGTAGTCCCAAATATCTCAGTAACAATATCGCGACCATGTGTGCTTGTCAATGCAGCATAGCAACACATTAACAACCCCACCACCTACGTCACCACAAACACTGCACTGATAGCTTCTCTGAACATTTAAGTTGTACATTAGCTTAAAAAGCAGCAACAAAAACATTCTAAACAAATGCTACTTGGAGGTTATGATATGATTATCACACTCCGCTGGATTGTGATACAGCTAAAAAAAAATGTGAAATATCATAGGAAGAACATCTTCATAACAAATCTTCAGGGGGCTGTAGTAATAAAATAACAATAAATCAGGGGGCTGTAAAAATCACCCACACAACCTTAGAAGCTGCATAGCAACCCCAAAGAAACCATCAAAAAAAACTTTTCACAACTCAGTGACAAAATCACTGGAAATAATTTCCCCTTATCAAAAAGCCAATATTTTAATTTAGTGATAGGAAATTACATACATTTTAGTATTCTTGCTTGTTTGAAAATAAAAGTAAAAGTAAAATGATCAAGGAAGTCATTCTTGGTGTGCTTAGGTTGATTGACAAACTCACCTACATCACATATATGCACTGAATGCCATTTTACTATTGTACGTTTAACACGAAGACACTCATTTGTACACATTAGTGCATTTGTGCGTCTGTGCGCTTTTAACCCAATCAAATCAAGCTGTGAAAAGAGCTGAATGTGTTTATAGCATTAAAAGCACAAAAACAAGAAATGAAGCACCACATTAGCTTTGCTGGCTGGGCTCATTTGGAGAATTGCTTTCTCTTTTTTAGAAACACTAGCTCCCTGAGCTGGCTGAGATTAGCTGTGACAAATGTACAATATGTCATTTCATGTCCACAAAACGCAAATGAAAGACAGAAAGACAGCGTTAGCATGTGGTGGAGCTCAATGACAAACACAAGTTGACAGTTTCCAGCACCATTGGCAGACATCATCATTTCTTTTCCCGCTCCGGGAGACTCCCATACGCTCTAGCAATAATCCAGACGCTTTTATTCCTCTGCTCTGTACCTATAATGTTTGAGCAGAGCTCTCACCCAAATCGCTTTCAAACTGTTCTTTTAATGAATATGATTCTGTTTACACTAGGAGAGCTTTGAAGCGGGCAGTTCATTAAACATTAAAAAATTAAAAATTATTTTGGACATCATTCAGGTCACAGCGTAGTTATAGCAAACACAATCCACAATAAAAAGCAATTTTTTGAGGTTGAGATGCAAAGAAAATAAGCTAAATATTGAATAAATATAAATAAATATATAAAAAAAACCGCTCACAAACGTTCTAAAAAGAACTCCTTAAAAATGAAAAGTAAGTCTGAAGAAAACAGTTTGTTTGGCTTGTCTTGCTGTTCTGAAACATTCCATCTTTTAATGTTAATGTCTGCAATTTTATGTCCTCGAGCATACGTGTGTTGCATACAAGTTTGAACAAAAACAAATCTGAGTAAAAGCATGATCTGTTAAATATATTTGTGAAAATGTTCTGCTTCTTCTCTCTTAATGAATCAAAAGTACAGTGTAGTTTTAGTTTAATTAGATTAACAATAAAATCTCTTTGAAGGAGTGTGTTATGATGGATCAAACCTATATAATTTGATTCAATAACAAATTAATCTTATGAGCCATGTCTACCACTCAAAAGAACAGTGTGATCAGCCTAATCTCACAGTGAGCATTACGAGCTTCAGATTCATTAAATTAATCTATGGTTGAAATTTTGATCAATCCCATTTTTGTCCCACAAAGTGACATGAACTATTATCTTAAAGTATCAAAAGAACAGAACTCAAGGAATAATGCATGTATCAGAACTTTGCGAGCTCTGTCAGTGTTCTCCTCAGGGATCCTCTCCCTACAAACATACAACAATCATCTTACTCATTCACAAAGTTTCTTTTTGGATTTATGCCTGAGTTTCTTCTCCAGCATTCACACAGGGGACTAAGGGTTCAATACCTCTTACTGCTGTGAGCTCCGAAATCATTTGAGTGGATGGTGAGGAAAAAAAATGGAAGGAGGAGGTGTGTAGAGCATCATTTAAAGGAGAGATCAGTACTATCACACCCTCACACACGCCTGCTGAGTCAGTCCATACAAACTTCAGGAGATTCTCTCTGTGGCTTTTTCAAGCAGTGTTGGAGAGGCTAGATTTACGTCATGAGCACAGTCTGATTTTTTTTATGTTGAAGTTGAATTTAAAGTTCATCAAAAGGTGAACACTTCTGTGGTCTTTTATAAAACTTCTAGTCATTCATTTAAATTTAAATCAGTAAATTGGTTATGCGCAGAACACTGATTTTTTAAATCAGTGTAACCAAGCATAACATATTTATTCTCTCATGGTATTGCCTCATTTTTATTAGAGACCCAACTGTAGTTTGTTAGTGTCATCTTGTGATTCTGTTACTGGCTTTAGTTTTGCTTTGGTCTTCCCAAGTCCAGTCCGGGTTTTGTTCTCTTCTGTTGATGTTTCGGATTATCTTCCATGTATTCCTTCAATTATTTCATTTTCTTTCACGTTCGCTTGTTTCCACACCTCATCTGTTATGTTTACTGTTGTATTTCCTGGTACACTCCTTTTTCGTGTTTCTTTTTCTTTTTCTATTAATGTAGTATACATTGGAATGCAGTTAAATTCCTGCTAGCTTCTGTGACATTTACTGACAAAGTTAATAGATTTTTTGCAAAAAAAAAAAAATAAAACTTTTGAGAAGTTGATAAAATAAGGAATTAAAATGGCCAAGTTAAAGTATGAACATCCATATGAGTATAGTGTATTTTTCAAAACATTTAGAAAATTTTTATTATAACTAATGTTTGCTTTATTGGGTCATGAAGTGGATTGGTCATGCTATGTTGTCATACATCTTTTTGTAAAAAAAAATCCTACATTCATTGTTAATTCTTTAAAGGTGGCCCTTGTACTGTGAGCACTTGGTACCTTCACCTAGTCACACCACAGAGGCACAGGGATATCAAACCTGCACCAGCAAAAAGACTTGGAATTATAAACTGATTTCTCTGATCATCTGGATGAAGAAACTAAAATTAAAAAAAAAAAACCTCTGCACTTTTTGTGATGACAAAAAAAACTTGCGTGTTACTTTAATTGTGCTGTCCATGGCGCATTAAAAAAAAGCTTGATTGATTGAATACGTCTCTGTTTGTCTGTGTGTGTGTAAACAGGATTAGTTCATAAGTCAATAAAAGTAAAGGTGGGTTGATTTTCCGATCGTTTCCTAGTCAGCATCTCTCCTTTAATCAAGCGGCATTAGTCTGAATCTTTCCTCACTTCTCTCTAGACATTAGCAGCCATTCTAATAGCCCTGATTTATTCCTGTTGGTTTAATTTGCAAGTCTCCAGGCGAACGGAACAACTCACATCTGCTGCATCTTCTCTCTTATGCTACTCGCGTGTGTGAGTCTGCGAACAACAGATGTGTGTGTACATTCAATCATAATGCGCATAGCCGAGTGTTTATTTGCCAGACGACTCAAGCTGGTGAAATTGGTTTTCTAACACAGTACACAAGATACGTCACAGCATTCTATCAAAACAAGAGGAACTAAATCGAAACAGAAGAATGGGCTTAAATATCACAATTGATGAAAGAGCAAAGCAAACACTGCACTGTAAATCTAATTCATAAGATGTACATTTCCCACTCTGTTGTGGAAATAGTCTACAAATTCTCTTTTTACTCTCTACAAAAAATATTTTAGTGTATTTATTTATTTATTCTGTAAACCAACTTAGTCAGATGATTTACTAGAGCCGAAATCCAGCTCTCTTTTTTCTAAAGATTGCACATCAACAGAGACATACCTTTGGTTTGAACAAATAGAAACTTTGTTCCAAATGTAATGTTGCTCAAGAATGGGTATGTTCAATTTCAAAACTTTGGGAAAACACAAATCAAGTATCAAACACTATTGTGTTACATAACAAAGCAGTTGGATTTAGTTACAAAACTTCTTTCAAGACTATCTGGTCACTTCTGGAAACAAAGCCTTAGCTCTTAGTATTACAACTAAAATTCAGGTTAAGAATCTGAAGGTGATTCTGGATTCTGATCTGAGCTTTATCAGTCACTTAAGAGCAAAATATTTAAATCCACTTATTATCCTCTCAGAATCATTGCAAGGATCAGATGCTTATTCTCCAGTCAGGATCTAGAGAAACTGGTCAAATGCTTTTATAACTATCAGGCTAAACTATTGTATTGGTCTCCAAAATGGTCTTCAAAAAAAAAAAGATCACTAGACATCAGCAGGTTGTTCAGAATGTGGCTGCCCAGAGTCGCCGCACATATCGGGATTTATAAAAAATAAGTGCGCACTGTAACATCGGAACACCAAAATGCAATTTGCAGCAATCGCCGGTTTTCCCAATGTAATCGGTGCTATTGACTGCACTCATGTTGCAATAAAGGCACCATCTGAGAATTAATTTGCTTTTGTTAACCAAATTATTGGTGGTATTATTATGCAGGGAGATCATACATATTCAAAATGGGCGGTCTTAACCTCCAAATATGGTTATTTCGGGAGGAGATTGGGTTAAGAAAATACGCATGTGCACCTGCGCACAATATTCAGATAATTTTGATTTATAAAGCGAACCTTGTGCAGGTTCTGGCGTACATACGGTTTTATGAATCTGAAAACTTTTGTGTGTACGCAAATTCTGCCTTATGTGCGTACGCACACTTTAAGGATTACATCTATGCAAAGTTTTATACATGAGGCCCCAGGTCTCTACACTGGCTGCCATTTTCGAAGTGCTGCTGCTTGTCTTTAAGTCCAAAACAATTCAGCACCAAAATTTACCACAGATATGCTTAACATATACAAATCAAACAGAGCTCTTAGACCATTAGATTTAACAGTTGAAATTTCCACAGGTTCCCTCCAAAAAGGGAGAGTTTGCTTTCAGACATTAAGAGTTTAAATCAACTTGAGCTTGTTTAGGAACAATTTTACACTCATCCTCGCTGCCTTCAAAACGACCCCATCATCTAAGTTTCCTTTAATAGTGAAACTACCTAACCACTGCAATTATCCTCTCTGTCGCTTTGACTACTGCTCCCATGACTACTGCCATCGCTAGGTAACCAGCGATCAGCTTCTGGTAAAAGCCTCACTTTTTTCTTTGAGTAGCAGAGCAAGAGGAGGGATGGAGGCTATTAAATTTGTGTTTGTTGTCTGGAGGGCAGGAATGGCTCCTGATGGAGAGTGCAAGGCAGCTTTGGGTTTGTCCTCTGTCTATTTATTTGCGCACTACTCACCTCGCTCCCATATCACTCCTTAAGAGTCTATACTGTGATTTGAGATTGTGGACTAGAGGATATATCAGAAATAAAACATATAGCAATAAAAAACTGTGTTCTTGACTCATACATTATTTCCATCAAGACCTTGCAAAACTTTTCTTAACAAATTCTAAAATTAAGCTAAACTAAGTTCAAAATGAATAAGCTTTGTAATGATTTGTGCTTATTTGTGATCTAATCTATTTAAAATATTGTTGAAATAAAATAAAAAAGTCCTTCATAAAAGCATAAATAAAGCACAGATCAAAGAGTCAGCTCATAAATGTCTTTGTAAAAACGTGTAAATATGTGACTTTCAATGAAAAAGTTATTGTGTGAATTATCCATGATGTTTGTGTTTTGGTGGTATGTTTTTTTAATTATATATTCACAAAAATAAAATACAAACAGGGTTAGGTTTGTTTATTTATTTGTAGACACTTTAAAACTTGATATTTTTACTCATGCCAGGGGCTCTATGAAAATAATGCTCGGTTTTGATTGGGTGACAGGTGTTCAAATAACAGGCAGTCCAGGTTGGTTTGTTCCATCTTTGGATTATTGTGCAGCATTTGGTAACCATAGTAACAGCTGATCTCTCAATATAAGATCTAGATCAACAGTAGTCTATTCTTGACCTGCTCAACTTGAGCTGAATGGGTTTTTTTTACCACCTGATTTCACTTAAACAGCCATTGTTATTTTTACACAAACTCTAAATATAAGCCCTAAATATATACGTCCAAACGGTAGCAGGTTTCCCTTTAACAAACACTGAAGCCCTAAAAAAATTTAATCTAGCTTTAAAACTAAATTTGAGTAAACACATGTTTTGATCTCTCCAATCTGTGCTCAGCAAACTCGTCACATGACCGAGCATTGCAGGTCCAATTTAAATTCAGCAGAACTTTGCCGAAGCGAAATCCAGGAATTTCACTGCGTAGGCTGGAACTTCCAGTTTCGCACCGTCGTATGCGATCCCATTCAAGTGAATAAAGCTGATTTCATAGTGTGACTGCGGCATTAGTTTGATTGAAGCTACTGGTGTGTCTCTTAGTAGGATAGTTGGAACAAAAGCCTGCCGGGTCTGCGGCCCTCCAGGAATTGAGTTAGAAACGCCTGCTCTAACATATTTGGTGTGTTTTCTTAATTTGTTCTTTTACTTTCCAGACCATGAGAGAGCCATTTAATTTACCCATCTGTGAAAGTCGTGGAAAGTAAATATAGATCGAGTGCCCCCTGACAATGTTTTTTGGCATGATGATCAGGGGTAGGGAAGACATGAGTCTTCAACATGCAGATTTTATAATTGTTTCGTACAAAACTATCTTCAGTCAAACATTAAAGTTATATATTATTGGTTTAATTTTATTTATTGACTTTTCAAATTAAGTTTTAATAACCAATATTTGAAAGCTGAGGACATCCGTATGGGTCTAAAGAATAGGGCATGATGAGGGCATCACACACTGCTAAACAATCTAGGCGCACACAAGGCCGCCATATTCTTTGTATACAAATGTACTTGCAGTTCCTTTAAGATGATATTTACTTTTTCACTCTACCAGATTTATGTGGGACAAAAACTTGCAAATTAAGCAACATGACTCTTAGAAGTGAAGACCTTCATTCTATAGTTTTCCTGAAATAAAAATATATATGAAGCTATAATGTTTTTTTTTATGTTTTGAGAGACGTCTTTCACTCTCCAGCTGCTTGAACAGGTCTTATTTCCAATTTCTATCAACAAGCACTATTCTGAAAGTTATGGTCCTCATACGAAAATAAATATACATTTCCAAGTTCACCCACTATTTCCAGCATGAGTAACTATAGTAACAGCTATAGCATACCAAAGCAAATGGTACTGAACTCGGTTCACCCAATAGAGCCTAATATTTTAAACTAAGTACTAACTTTTTTAGCTAAAAATATTCTCAATACTTTAAATGATCCACAATGACATAGTGAATGATGCATGACTTGTGCAGTTTTAGACAGTCTGTACATAAGGCATCCAGAAAAAAAATGTATCTTGAATAAAAATCCAACAAATTACCAAAATAGCCCCTAATAGTTGTCCTGGGTCTCTTTAAAATAATCCAGTTTTTATCACCCAACTGTCTTTCAGGAGAAGCAGAAAAACTGAACGTTAACTACTAAAGTTTTCTTTTCAGTTATGTCCTGCAGATCAAATATTAATAATAATGTTTTAATGTTTTCATGACTGTACACGTTAAATATTCAAGCTTCACTAACTCCGGCACTACTTTTTTTCCAGTGGAGTCAAAACAATAACTAACAAAAATAAAGTTTTGTTGTTCACATCAGTTATTACTAGTATCTTACTAGTGGCAACTAATAATGGAATAAGCATGTCAGGTGGCTATTCACCTTCCAGTCATAATTTAAAACTGTGTAAAAATCTCAGTTGAGCACTGATTATCCCAGCCATAATTAATTATAAATGAAACAATATGATAGTGACTGAACAAGGCAAACATGATGAAAACTTTACAACAGAAATGAAAAGAAAGCAAAATGGATAAACAGATTCCAGAGAAGTCTGAAATATTTCATATCAAATTTAACGTAGAAATATTTGTAGAAAAGCAAAAACAAAAATGTTTATATCATTACCCATTAAGGTGTGAATCTAACAAACTGGAAATCGGAACACACAGTGACTAGCCAGTGCTGGCCTTTGAGCCTGGTGTTGGTGAAATGATCATTGTTCATTCAGCCTCGCCGTGCCTCCAGACAGAAACATCTTGTATGATTATCGATTCAACATCAGCTGTCCACCCATTTTCTGCCCTGGTCTCAATGTGTCAAACTAATTTGGAGGAATGATCCTCATTGAGAAAAGCCCAGAGGGATGTTCTGTGGCAGCACACATAATGCTATTCACAGACGGACAAAAACCTACCTAGTCTGTCATATTGCTTGGCTTGTCTTTTACTAAATGGTTCTTTTGCTCTATAAATTAGGAGCATTACAACGGCTAGGAAATTAGCTTTTAAATTGATTGTTAACTCAAAAGAACTCTACAATTGTTCCTCCAATGTTTGGAATAAAGTGAGTTTATTTGATGCTGATTTTTTATGTAATGAAAGCACTTATTAATTTGAAACTTTCAATCACTCAATGGGAAAAAGTTTGCCATGAACCTTGCAACCATTTATCAAACAGTCCATAAGAATCTTTCATTTGTACAAACATTCACAGAGGCTCATGTCTTAAATGAGTCATTCACTCAGTTTGATTCATTAAAAGAGTAACCCCATTAGTTAATTGTGTGTTCAAAAATGTATTCTTTTGATTTTACTTTTCACTGAATTAATAACTTCAGCATTTATACACAATATCAATCTTGTAATAATGAAAACAAAGTTGTTTTTTTAAATAAACAAAATAAAAGTTAATTTTCTACAACTGATTCCACATAGGATTTCAAATGAGTTCGATAAATCAATCAGTTGATGGAAACAGATTTAATGATAAAGAATGTGGCTCCAAATTGTTTAAAAATAATTTATACCATGGTCTGAATGAATACTCGATTCTGATTGGCTGGCAGGTGTTGATTGATTCTAAATAACACCACAGGTAGTCCAGGTCGGTTTGTTCACTCTAAGTCAGCTGTCCCCAACCTTTTAAGTGCCACTGACCGGTTTAATGTCTGACAATGTTATCAGGGACCGGCCTTTGCAGTGTGGCCGATAAATACAACAAAATATTGTAATACGACCTGCATGTAAACTGGAGTATTTTCTAAAAATAATAATAAACATGAATCCACTCTACCTGTTTGCTACTTAACAAGAGTTTTGAGGGCTTCATTGCCTCGTTTGAGAGCCGGTTGCCGCATATTATGCAGAGTATGCTCGGTGCGTGGAAATCTCCTGTCATATGACAAGTATGACGCTTGATATTGTCTGTTAAATGCTGCTTTCTTTTTCAAGTTTCAAGTCTCCTCACTGAGCCTTTTCCCTTTCGCAACTAAACTTTAAAAGGCATTTATTTTTACTCATTTAGCTAGCTCCTGGGCTTAATTTCAGCAATAACCTAACATGTGACCGAGAAGAGCACCTTGACCTGTGTCAAGAGTGACAGACGGATGCAACTAAGAGTATCAGGTAATTTTTCAAAATAAAACCTTGTTCAGATTCCGAAATAAATAAATGTAAGGTAAGTTATTTTTCTTTCTGTGTGGCTCAGTACCAAATGACCCACGGACTGGTGTCCTTGCCCTACATTGGTAACCATAGTAACAAACATCGGTCTTTATCAATATGAGCGCTAGACCACTGATGTACAAATTATTTAATTAAAATACATTTTTAACATGGAATAGACTGTGGCACTTTAACACTACTCTTGTAAAGGTGTTCTTGCTGAAAGAGTATTCTAATACTGAATGTTACTTCAGTGCTACAGATGGATCTTCCACTCAAGTCTCTTTACAGAACCATGCGGTTTATAACCATTTATGTCTGCTTGCTAGAGCATAAAGCTGCATGGTTTTAGTCTCTGTCTTTATTCTCAATCGCCACAACACTGATTGTTTGGGTCATATTTTGAATATAATCAAAATAAATCATTGCTTTGCTGTTTCTCTAATTTCTGACTCAAGAGCCTTCCTTCTACTTCAACCACAGTTCATAGATTGCTCAACTTATATTTATCAACCGTATAATTTAAGTTATACAACCATTTTTTTTTTACACCAACTGTCTTTTGTGAAGCTCTGCTGAACTAGATCCAAGAGATATTTGATTGAGTTAGCTGTGAAACTGACACAATTTGCAAGTTGTGAAACCGACAAAAGCATTTCTGTTATGTACTGCGAGTTTCCGTTTTGTACTGCAGAATATGTTAATGTTTGCCAATGATAATAGTATAACAGCATAATGCACGTCAAACATTAAGTCATCTAAGTGTCAAACTTCAGCTCAACATTTTTCTTCGTAGTCAAAGCAAGATGAAGACTAACTGGAAAAACCTTCAGTTAAATTGTTCTACTTATTTATTGGAGCCCAGATATTCATACTAACTGAAATATGCGGGTGTTGGCAAGAGACCATGGCATTAACTGGATATTCAATGGTGGTGCTTTTAAAACTGAATAATGCATTCTTAACCATTGTATGTCCTTTACATATTCAACATTGTGATCCAGTATTTTTTCTAGTTAATTAAAAGAGCTTTACAAAAAAAATCATTTGTATGCACAAATGTGTGCTGAGGTGTTGACTAAGTGAATCAGCTTAAAGATTAAAAATTTTACTTAAGGAATAGTTAATAAAAATCATCATTTAGTTGTTTTTTCATCCTCACAACACACAAAACAAGCATCAAAAATTATAACCACAGAAGCAATAGTACATACTTGCATGCTAATCCCCATTTCAACAAAGATTCAACTGACGACTTTGATTCATGGATAAATAGCTAAGACTGTTTACAATAACATATCATCATCACTCAGTAACAGCCTTAGCAACAATCCTTAGCAACAGTGTCAACCACTTTTTTCTATTTGAACCAAATCGGACTTGAAAACAAAATAGTATCATTCTATTACTTCAACTAACAAGTTAACTAGTAAATTTTGCAGAAGTCAGATACACATAAACTATGCTTTCAAATGCGTGTGAAACTGTAAATCTGCCCCAATCACCACCTTCATCTATAAAGGAGAGGAAATTGCAGCAATTACTATGTTTTATACAATCCCCACCACCTTAACCATAACCAGCAGTCCTCATAAAGCTTTGAATGATCATGGCAAACAGATCAGGTGAGAAATGGATACATCCAGAGTATCTAAAATTCTTGCTCCAGCTCCTCCATGTGTTCCTTCTCTCAAGCTGCTAAGTTCGCCAATGTGCTGACATTTCTCTTCATTAGAGGCAGTGAGCAGGAACGTGGGCCCCGATCCATGCTTCATTACGTTTCTTCATTTAAGGGGGCTACGCCTGAGCTGACACATTAGAATCATCTAGAGAGCAAAGCTGTGTGAGGGCTGCTTTAAGAGAGTCCAGATCTTCAAAAGGTCATGTCCAGCAGATATACACACACCAATTTAAACCATCACTAGCACAAGATAATAAACCGTAAACCCTAAAAATAACCAGAATTGCTCATATTGTCTGAAAGTGATTTTGAGACATCATCTTTGCAAACATGACGGTAAAAATAAAGCCACAGTTTAAAAACAGCTAAAGTTTAGTTGAAAAAGATTACTGGTAAGTGAAATAAAATGTTAATTAGTGTACATTTGTATTTATTCTCTAACCCAATGTCTCATTCAGTCTACAGGTAACACAAAAAAAGCACAGCTGATGGCGACTAGCAATCAGCCAGCTATGGCTTTTTATTAAATCTATAAAGACCTTTAAAATGCTTTTAGTTTATTTGCAAAGTTGTTTTCGTTACTCAACCACATAATGTTAGCATAATGTGTCTATGTTATTTGCTACCTGCTTTCAGCTGCTGATTTTTTTATGCAAGTTTCTTGCTTACGGATTGTTTACTGCCTAAGCTGATGTCACATTCGGATCAAGGTTTTTCTTACTCCACTAAAATATCTCAGTAATAATGACATGTATTTGTTGATTTACAAATGAAGTGGGAATCCCGACCCCTTTATCACAAAACCAGGACATTTTTCTGTGAGTGCTTCATTGAGATTTCAGTGGAGCGATCGCATCACATTGCCAATAAAGGAAGCAGCTCTCACCTCGACCCCCTGCACCTTGAGCTTCATGTGATCCTCACGTGTAGTCTTTCCATCTTTCCTCTTTTTCCAGCAGTAACCATCTTTCCTGTACTTCACCTTCTTCCTGTTGTAGAGGATCATGGAGCCATTCTGAGGCCTGAGATGTAGAAAACCATAAAAGTTAGATTAAGGGGTTTTCACCAACCAAACAAGCACACATAGCTCAGAGGGAAAAGTGTAAGATTCTGAAAACACAATGAAATTAAACAACAAAAAATGAGGACATAACAAGAATACATTTTTTTGTAGCATTGGTGTAACATCATCGGTTTAGCAACAGTTTAGATTTGTCAACATGTGCAGACAATACATTTCTTTTTACGCAATGAAAAGACATAAACTGCAGTGATCATGTCTATCTACACTAGTACCCCTGGAACACACATTCAAATTAAAACATCAGCTTTAAATAAACATGAATTGTTCACAAAGTTATTCATAATTCTATAAAAAAACAAGGCAGTATTCCACACCAGTGACTGGATCCCCAAGAAACAACACCATCTGCGATGAGAAAAAAAAAACATTCTACAGTCCATTTTTATTATGACTGCATCTTAGATTTGGTAAGATAGGCTTTCTTTAAAAAGTTTTCTCCAACACGCAGGTTAAAGAGGGAAATTATGGATTTGTTACATGATGTGATTGTAATATAATGGGTCTTCTGAAATGGCAAGTCTCCAAAGCATCAAAATATATTTCTGATATTTTATAGTAGAATAGTTAGACTATACAGAGGGTGCTTCTGATAGATGGTAAGGTAAATCCATTACAATGCATTACTGTAATATCTCACAAAACCCTGTATATTAGTTTTTGCAAAATGTTCAAAACAAAAAAAATGGTTGCTGTGTAAAAAATAATAGTAAAAAATATAATCAGCTTCCGGGGACTTCTGTTGCTCTCAGCTTTGAAGTATCATTAAAATAATGTGTGTGTGTGTGTGTGTGTGTGTGTGTGTGTGTGCGTGTGTGCGTGCGTGTGCGTGTGTGTGTGTTTAAAGCGCACGCAAGGTATCTGTCAATCACTCGTGGTGGGTGGGGGTTGGCCCTGGCGGTTGCTTGTGTAAAGATTCCAAATTGTTTTTGGTGTTTAAAACACATAATAAATAAAAAATATAAAGTACAAGATTAACTTAAACCACTAAAACTTGATTTGGCCCTAAAAATAAAATAAAAAATAAAATAAAAATAACAACTATAATAATGATATTAATAATTATAACTATAAAAACATAATACTAATGAAACATAATCATTTGTATAATAATATAAATAATAACAAATATAAGTAAATATAAAATTACTTTCATACAGTGCATTTCTTCACATTTAAACCACTGCAAATTACATTGTATCAATTTTTGCTTTGCTTCCCATCACAATTACTTCTTGGATTGTATGTTTTTTATCTTTGTTAAAAAGTGACTCAGCTAGTTTATATGTCGGGGTGACAGAAAAAAGAAGACCCAAACAACCCATGCATTCTCATGACAATCAGAGAAACCATCACAAGCTCTTTTAGCTTCACCAGATATCTCTTCTGATTCAGAAGCAGCGAAGCTCATAAGTTTAATTTTTTCCTACATTTTCTTTCCAGAAAACCAACCCCAAGGTAACAACAAATCCCAACCAGCTCCGCTTTAGAAATAGATCTCAGGCAATCAAATTATTGTTTCCATTAACTGAGGAAATTCAAATAAATACATGCCCCCATTAAAACACAGGTGAGGATTGTGCAAGGGGTGCTTCTCAGAATGTTTAATATTTTAACAGCACTATTCATCGCCAGTCTGTTCAAGTCATTTGCACAGCTCCTTTACCTCAGGACCTTTGGGTAAGTCATTTTCTTTTTTAATTGAAGGCAGTTTGTTCCAGGAAGAAAAAAGAAGCACTTTAGGATGGGAATGTGAGCCAGGCCTGGAGCAGATTTACCAATCGAGTATTCTTCCTCTTCTTCCTCCTCTTATTCTGTGTTCTCAGGCCATCCAATTAATCTTATCAGAATTATACATATTAATACATGGAGAGAAGGGCAAAGAGAGCCCTAACAGTTCTATTATCATATTGGCATGACACATTTTCAAAGATTTAAACGGGCAGTTCAGCAAAAAAATAAATAAAAAATAATAAAAAATCACTATTTACTACTCACCTCGGTATGTTCCAACCAACATGAGATTCATTCATCATAAGGAAAAAAAATGTAATTAAAAAACAGATATTGCATTTCCCCTTGATGTCATGGTGTCATTGTCTCCTTTCTAAGCTACAAAAAAAATTACACCAGAAGCCCAACTCTAACAGAGTCAATGTAAAATAGTTTCTCACTATTGTAAAAGTGGGAAGAGCAACAGTTCAATAAGGGAACAAACACTGGTTAAAATTTTGTGTTAAGTCCCATAAAGTGATTTAATGGAATAAACAGTTCATAAACAGGGTTTCTGCAGGTTTCATGAGGTCAAATGTATGACTTATTATAATCTTTTTAAGACCGCTAAGAATAAAATTTAATACCTTTATCATAACATCAAAACACATAAGACATTTTTTTGCATACTAATCAGTATGCTTCAAAAACATTGTTTTAAACACTAACCATCACTTTTATGTTTTTGAGCATTTATGAAGGTTTTCTCAAATTCTGGCCACCATAACTACCATTTTAACATTCATTTTTTTTTTAATTCAGGCACATTTTCTCAGTCTCTGGTAAACCCTACAATTCAATCTGCACTTTAAGCTCTGGTTCTCACATTCTATCCAAAAGCAATGAATATTAAATTCTATTTTAATTTTTCTAACTTTATATATGTACTTATTTTAACTGTGGTTACTGTTCCATCTTACAAGTGGGCTGTCATTCGGATCTATGTCATTTAATGTTACTTACACCGGAGCGAGTACACCTGTCCCAAAGCAAATTCCTTGTGTGTGTGCGTGTGTGCATGCGTGTGCGTGTACACATGCATACTTGGTAGTAAAAATCATTCTGATTCTCTTTTTATTTTATGCTTTTGAGCATTTATGCACGTTTTCTCAATATCTGGCATTTTGAGAATGTATGAGTGTTCATAAGTATTTTCTCAAACCCTGGCAACCCTAGCCATCCCTTTAACCATTTTGAGTGTATATATGACTTTTCTCAAACTATGGCACTGCTAAACGTCACTTTTATTTTATTGAGGATATACGGACGCTTTCTCAAACCCTGGCAACCCCAGCCATTACTTGTGTTTTTGAGCATTCATGCACATTTTCAAAATCTCTGGCAACCTTAAGCAGCATCAAAAAACCCAATAAACTTATAATGGACTTTAGAAAAATAAGATCTGCGAAGAGCCGTGAATTTCAGAATTTTATAAGCATTAAAATTTGGCCTTTTAAATGTTAAAATTTTTAGGACATTTTAAGACCCTGCGGAAAGTCTGACAAAAAAACAATAGCAACTATGTTCTAAATTGAACTATGTTCAATTATTTTGAGGATTAATCTAAAGATTATTGCATTAGCTAACATGAGGGAGAGGTCCTAATGAGAATATTGTTTTCTACACTACATTTTAAAAGTAATCTAGAGGGAAAGGCAATGTGAATAGGAATATGTTCTTATTCAAGAGGGTGGTGTGCGTTTGATTAAACTCTGGCAGTCGATACAGCTATGTAGCACTTCAGCGGAGCTTTAGATATGAGTGCAATGAATAATAAATGGGATTGTAATGCTTTCATAATACATTCAATCTCTAGTAGTTGTTGCATTTAAGTGCAAACACATTTTAAAGTATATAATGATACCATCATGCAATAAAATCCACAAAACGTCCATCATTTAAAACAGACACACTAACAGAAACACAGACACATCGTTGCAAGAACAGACTCAAAACCTGTTTTTTTATAGCAAGCTGGGTAAAGTTCAGCAAAACATATGAATTATTTTCTCACCATAGCGTTCTAAATTATTCATTTGTGCTGGGTTCATTTTAAACAAAGATAGAAAATGTGCTGTGGTGGAAAGTGGGAGAAGGGAGAGAGAGGGATAGAGAGAGAATGAGAGAGAGAGGAGAGAGAGATGAAATAGCAATGTGATTTATCATTTGATACAAATAAAAATCAAGAGACACTTCAGCTGTGAATCTGTGTTCCGAAATCTCTAGAGAAGCATCAAAACACAGCTAAATCTGTTCACTTGTTGATAAATCTAACAAAGATGTAATCAGAACAAAAACAAGGATGCATCATTTTGTACGACTATACAAAAACAAGCATTGCAAAGTTTACTTCTGTATCACAGACCGACCATGGTCCAGATCTGAACCCATAAGCTTTCTCATACGGACCCAGAGTTACAAAAAAACCCCCAAATGCTTTGACCTACCAATGAGGAAATTGTGATCTTTACAGTGGGTTTTTAGTGCATGTGAGAATGCATTGGTCAATTGAATGGAAGTTAAGTAATCACATGTGACTTTATGTAGCCAATCGCGGACGGAGAATTTCACCAGTCAGCAGTTTCATCAGGTGACAGAAAATTTGAGGTTGTAAAGGAATTGATTAAAAAAACAGATAACATATAGCAAAAGCAACAATAGAGGAGAGAGGGAGAAATATAATTTCAGGTTAACCCAGTGCTTCTCAATTATTTTGATTGAGAAGCGACTATAAATAGTGTAATTTATCTATAAAATTGTTATAAGTACACCTCTGCATAACACTGTATCCTTAGTAACGTATAAATATTTTAAATTTTTTTTCATGATGTCCCCTGAGGGTCTGCTACACTTCGTGTCTACACTTCGTACTCATGCTCTGTTCTGTGTGCAAAGCGCGCATGCTCAGTGCAAACAAAACCCCTACACCACCGAGCGAATGCTCCCTGCGCACACTCTGCCAATGAGAAGGTCACTGTCCCCTAAGGTGGTGGAGTGGTATTGCACTTTATTCTGAAACAGTGAAAAAATCAAAATAGAAAAATAAAAAAGCATGTTCCCCGAGGTCAAACATGCCCCCTTTGAAGGAGCCTCGCACCCCACTATTTGAGAAGCACTGGGTTAACCAATGAACACCTCCACATGTGTCTGAGAATAGATCAACTCCATTAAAACCCTTGTTTTACATTTTTGCTAGGGTTTAATTCTCTTACTGAGCTATACTGAGTAAAGGAGTTAAACATTTGATCCTCTAAAACTGTTTCATTGAATGAGGCTTTTGAGAAGCAATTTAAGAGAATTAAGAGACTGTTTTTTCATGACTTTCTGTCCAAATAAACATAACATTGCAAATATTTGCTCAGTTTGATGTTACGTAACAGTATATTTGTAAAAAGGTTTTTGAATTAGACTGCATTAATCTAAAATTTGATAATTACGTGTATATTTGATACTTATTACAGCTACGTAATAATATATTTCAGTAAAAAGTTTAGACATAATAATCTTCTGATACTGGTTCCAAAAAAAAGTAACTGGACCTCTACTGGATTTTAGTTGAAATCAAAAGCTCAACAGTCTGGATAGGATTAGAATTTAGTACTAAATAATTATTGACTCCATTGGTTTGAATTAATGCTAACAAACATGAAATGAAGTCATGATTTAAATTTCTCACGTCCAAACTCACTGTCTCAATTTCCTATATAGTATACAACATTTACCCTTCAAAATATAGGTTAAGTCTACTCATCTATTAAAACTTAGTATACTCATCTATTAATCTTCTTTTCACAATTTGTCCCAGTTAGGGTCACAGGGTCTACAGATTACATTGGGTGAAGTATGGGATTCATCTGGACATTTATGTATTTGACAGACACTTTTGTCCAAAGTGACTTACAAAAGGGGAAAGACAATATGCAATTTTTTACACACTCAAAGTCTATTTCAGCTTGCTCATAATATAAGTTGTATCATTTGATCGATAAACCATAGCAGGAAGAAAATAAATACAGAGGAGGAGAAAAGTTATTTTTTTTTATAGTAGTTGTTACTTAAAAGAGTTTTTCAGTTGCTTTTTGAAAGCTGTTAGTGTTGCTGCTTTCCTGACTGGATCTGGGAGTTTGTTCCACCAGCCAGGAAACAATTCATTAGGGCTATTAATGAATAATTAATAATTAATTAATTCACCTACTTAATTCACTGCTTGAGTTCACCTAAAGCTTGCTTTTATACTGTGTAGGTAATAAATGTCCACGAAACTATGGGAATTTTGCTCTGTCTGCATTTCCTTAAAACTTCTGACAGGGCTCGTTTCAACACCTGAAGTGAGAAAAATTGATTCACAATATTTACTCTTGTGTGGAATTTGAGGAATCCTTGTCTGTCTGTGAGCATTCAAGTTATTTTAAAGAATACATTAAACAACCTCCAATAGCCAGCAAAAAATTATACCATGGTGGAACAGAAAACAAAAAAACAAAAAGAAAACTTTAAACAAACTTATTTTGCATGACCTTTTCTTGAAACAAACAATTTATTATGTTTTTCCCTAACGTAACCAAACAACAAAACTTAACCTCACAAAAGAGCATCGGAGCGTTGGGTTGGAGCAGCAGGGCCTCTGAAGGCTGTTAGCAGACAGAAGCTCCTGGTGTTTGATTCAGGCTGGCATTTAGCCATCTAAAGGCCTGGCGTTCCACCTGGCATCAGAGCAGGTCTGTTCATCCTCTCAGGACTCTAGCCACTGTCCTGTTTTCACAGCTCCTCACCTTGCCTGTTGATTTAATAAGCCATAACAGAAGTGGCAGGCGGTAACAAATCACCTCCCGTGTATTTCCCCACCTGCCCAACCCTCAATGTCAGTGCTCGCACTCATCAATCAATCAGCTCGTTACCATGGTGACAGGACAGCACCACACATGTCATTGCTGGGGTGAAATCATATGCAGTATACTGTGATAATGGCTGATTTTATTGAGAGCCACAATCAAAGTTTAACTCAGATTGTTTAAAAAAAAAAGCGTTAAAAAATTGATTTACAGGTTTAATGTGATTTTATATTTTAGCGTATACAATCAACTTTACATTTATATTAAAACAGTATAAATTAAAATCCTAAAAAAACATGTTTATAGTTTATAAATATCTATTAAACAAAGTTTGGCTTTTAACATTTCGTAGTACTGCAATAACAAACACTTGCATTAAACCATAAGCAAAATGTACCATTGGTCATTTTGTTTTTTAAATTGTCAGTGTTTCAATATGACCATTTCTTACCTCATCAAAACAATAACATACATTTAATTTACATGATTATCGTTATTACACTAAACTAAACAATTTAGTATATATATATATATATATAAATATATATATATATATATATATAAATATATATATATATATATATATATATATATATATATATATATATATATATATATATATACACATGTTCAATATATATAAACATGCTTAGTTACTCAGTGGATAAGAACTACTCGGTTCTGAAAAGCTCTTGTGGCAGAATTTTTGAAAATTCTGCAATGAATCACAAGTAATGACTTTAGGAGCTGGATTAGGCTAATAAATGAGTTTGAAGCATTGCAGTGCACACGTGTTTGAGCTATGGCTCTCAATGCTTGATTTTAAACCCTACTGACTGTTTCCACAAGTAAATAACAGACTGGGAGGCTTTAACATGACCACAAAAGCACTCTCCACAGAGCTGGAGGGAATGCATCTTACATATAGAAAGACATTCCCAAAAAAATGAAAGTAATGAACCTATGACTCAGTTTCAACAATAATATAACTTGAATTAATCCCCAAAAATCTATTGCATAACTAATATTATTTGGACTCCTCTATAATTGAATGTTACATTAGGTTTAAACCTCTTCAAATCCAGCACTGATTCCATCCCTATGGCCCCTATTCTTTAAATTTAAGTATAGTTTAGTTTGTGTTATAGTTCAACTAGTCTCAGCCTCAGACAACACGCCAGTGTCGCAAAACGTGGCTAGCTAGCTAAACGCCTGATGTGTTTGCTACATAAAGTTGGAAACACTTCAAGAACTCTGTAGTTGTGATCTGATTGGTTGAATTTGTCCGGAATTTCTCAGAGAAGCGAGTGTCGCATTTGTTTTCGTTTCACTCGGAAAACTAATTTTAGCCGTACAATCGAGAATGGGTGATTTTGCTAACTGTTTGCCCCCTCGATTCCATTATAGGAGATTGTGTTATCTTTCATCTTCTGTGACTTATTTTCCATGGCTAACTCATTGTACATCAGTCGGTTTATGTGGTGACAGTTTCAAGTTCTGAAACATTATGCTATGAGGAACAACATGGGATTGGATGTTTGTCATGTCAGTCAAATGGTGGGTGGGCCTTGAACCGGAAAAGCACCCTGAAGGTCTGGTTGCGCGAGACTAATAGTTCCACATTATTACATTATTTTTTTACAAACCCTAACACAAAATGTTTCATCTTCACACAGTGACAATTTTTAACAAAACCGACAAGAGGAAAAATCCTTTAAGTATTTTGGCAACAAATTGTATAAAGTCATGATTAAATTCAAATATATCCAGTTTTCTGTTCATGAACAAGAGTCATGTCATTGCATTAGGGCAAGTAATACATGTGAGTGTTCTCATTTTGGGTGAATTTAAATGCACAATGGCCCCAGACCGAGCATACCCAGTCAGGATTTGGTCAGGGTGAGTTTTCCAAAGGGCATGGAAAGGCCACATCATTCGTGGCTGAATAATTGCATGCAGAAGCAGCAGGATGCGATGGGCTTCCCGATCGGCTGGTTTTCAGGCTTTCCCTTGAGGGGGTTGAGGGTTATCAATGGTGCTGGCATTTGGAGCTGTGGTGTGAACAGTAATGGAAAGACGGCGCTGAGTTTCACCCCTCAGGGAAAATGGAACTGAGGCTTCTGCATTGTGCGAACTCTAGGAGTGTGAAAAGGGTAAATCCAAGGAAGCCATTAAAGCTAATTAAATCATTGCTAGAAACATTGCAAAGCTTCTGTTGGAAATGTTTTGAAAAATGTTCCTGTGCCCTCAGGTTTCAATATACCCATGCCAAAAAATACACTTAGATGTTGGGGCAAACAAGATTTGCATTTCCGGGAGAAAATGGGTGAAGAGAAGAAGAAGCAGAAGAAGAAGAAGAAGAAAAAGCAGTGAGTTGGAGCTTTGGGACAGTGGAAATTAACGCTGAACTTTGCCTGTGCAGACACAGTGCATCCTGAATCCAAAAGTCCGAAACTCAATTTTGATTACATTGGTCATAAATTGACATTTTCACAACATTTTGAAGGATATAAGTAGAAATACTGGTATTGAACTAGATAATAATAGAAACATTTATAGATTGTCTAAAACTGGCAGAACAACAGTAAGCAAATATGATGTTCAGGATCTACAGGTATTTTCAATCCTGCTGCCTTCTCCCAGATATAAAACGTTACCCACTCAACTTCCAATTCGACGATGAAACTCAAAACTCCCCCCACCACCCCTGTCTCATAGTCTCACAGGCCTGAGAACAACTTGCCCAGTACAATTATCCTAATCTCGCCACATACACTTGCGTTTACTGGGCTAATTCTATGAAAGTGAACTTGTGAAAGATGAAAAAAGAAAAATAAATAGTAGATAAAAGGACCTAAAATGCATCTGGAACAAAACATTGCTGCTTAGTTTAAAAAAAAATAACAGCAAAAAGTTGCAAAAAAATACAACACCCCTTTGGCATTCTTCCAATCTGGCTAGCCGGAGGAGTGTAAGACAGTCTGAATGTGCGACAAATGGGTTTTTCCTCCAAATGACTCCTGCTGTGTTTGGCTCCACTCAGAATGACGTAATAAAGTCTTTGAAAGCGCAGCACTCTTTATGAATTCATCAGCATAGAAGCCTTGGTCTGTCTATGTCTGAACCAGGCTACACCCTTACACAGCTCCATGCACACTGAGAGGAAAGTATTCTTCAGTCTTGTCTCACTGCCTGTCAGATTAATGTTCTCCAGACAGTATTATACAGGAATAAGGGAAATACTGTGTCTTTGAGAAGAAGCATTCAGTATCTCTGCTCTGCTCTTATCTCATGGGATCTTCCTGACTATATCCTTACAGAGACTTATCTTCACATTATGCTGGAAAATTAGCATATCTTCAAAAAACACATATGCACCATAGCAGCTTTTACAACTACTTCGAAGCGTAGTACTATATAGTGTAAGATAACATCAATCTAAACAATATTGGCAAGTTTTGGAACTCTATACCCACTAGCTAGAGAGAATGATACGCTTGCCAATCTACTCAAATGAGTCAGTAGGTATCTACTAGTGTTTAATTTGTCCAAGAGGAGGTTTTGAGACATCAAGAAGCTGTTCCTTCAGGGTCAAAGAAGAGAAAAGGTTCTGGGTCGGAAATTATTTCACTACAGCTTAAGCTTGGGTCTGCTAAAGGAGCTATTCACATAAAATACCTGAGATTATGTGGTTAAAGCTTTTTTTCTGTTAAAGTCAGTCTATCATGATGTAAAAAAAAAACATTAAATGCAAAAAATACAACTGTATAAAGAAAAAAAACATAACAAAATTAAATTCAATGTAATTTTGAATTGCAACTCAACCTTTTAACAAACAACCACATACAATCTGTAATATTATGGCTATGTACACCTTTAAAATGTAAAATATTTTGGTCTCATGTCAGATTGTCAATAATAATAATAATAATAATAATAATAATAATAATAATAATAATAATAATAATAATAATAATAATAATAATAATAATAATAATAATAAAAATAATAATAATAATAATAATAATAATAATAATAATAATAATAATAATATAGATTGATTACATATATAGGGGCCTCTATATCATGATGTATTGAATATTGTTTAGAGATACCAGTGTGCCCTTGGCTGCTCAAATATATTATACATATTCCTCTGTTTACTGTAACTTGGAATCTGCTTATTTATTTTATTTTGACAACCAGTAGCCATTGTTTTCCTGAATGTTGCTCTGTGGAGCTTAAGTCATACCCTCCACTACTTCGGAAAGGCTGAACTGCAGATGTCTTCCAATCATCAGCATGGTTCATGAGACCAGAATGCTTTTTAATTGGGAGTTGATTCATTCGAAATTGTTGTTGTGAGAATCTCTGAAATTTGGTTAAAAATACACCATGTAATGATTCAAAATGGAACGGCTAACTTCCTGTTCTATTACAGGACGATTCTGTATTTTAAGGAATGGGTGACAATCGAATTTAAGGGTCCCAGAATTAATCAAATTGGTGTCTTACTTTCTATACGTCTACAGCTAGCATGGGCTAAGTAGATGTTAATAGTCCATTTCATGTTTTTGACCAAACTGCAAGGCATGTGGCTAAACAAAGTTAAAAATTCAACAATAAACAAAACAGAACTATATGCGGGGAAAGACTCAAGTTCGGGCAATACATTTTCCACATTAATATTAACTTACATTTTTTTATAAATGAGCTGAAGGCAAAGCCTGCGTCATTTGTTTTATTCTCTCTGAGGCTTTCACTGGAGTCAGCTGTAAATAAATTGAAATACGTGTTTCTCTTTTCTCCCTAGATAATCTTTTTAGTGGTATTGCTTGTTGACAGCAGGTGCTCATCACTAAGGCTATAACAACTCACCTCTTGTTTGTCTCAGAGATATTTATACGAAGGATCAAATCCTCGCTGAAAGGATTGTCTTTTTCTTTGAGGTTTTTCCTTTGCAGAAACCCAGCAGCTAACTATCCATCCGTCTCTGACCTCTTTGTAAACCCCGTCTAAATAAACTCCAGTTCACTCGCTGCTGGTTAGCTCCCACCCCGTTCTCATCCTCGTCTCATCTCAGTCTCACACTGTAATTTCATCTCCGTCATTAAAAGGCTGTGGGAGAACAAGACTCTGCCGGTGGGAAAGGCTATAAAAAGCATTCCAGCTTCCATTTCCATCTCGCTTGCAAATTGCCAATTTCTGGAGGCTTGACAACATTGTTCTCCCGACAAAGAGTGAGGTGAAGACAGCAGCTTATTAACCCGGCTTCAGAAGCACCCAGCGTTCAGGTTAATAACCGCAAAGCCAAGCGTCTCCCTGGCCTGTGGGGAGGAGATGTGAACGAGAAGAACAGTTATGAATCTAGAGAGCTGATTGCACCAAGATTAGATTCATCTTTTAAATCATAAGAGAGGTGTTGGGATTTTTTTTATGTCATCTTCATTCTCTATCTGTTCTTGAGTATGTCTCAATGTATGTATGTTGTGACACGAGGATTGTATAGCACCCTCAAATAGCATTTTGTTTCCATAATGTGACATGTTTTGGTGAAAGGTTTTCAAAGGCAGATAGAGAGAAAATAGGGTTAGATGTCATTTTTACACATCAGGAGGAGATTGAATTGTGAAAAATGACCGTTATATACAAGAATCACAACTCTTTGTGCCTGGAGATATCTAGCAGTGAAATATTTTAAAGTGAAACTTCCATTTCTGAATACTTCAGGGGCTGTTGTAGGCATGCATATTCTTTTAATATTTTTTCTGTCAATCCACTTGACATGGAGGCTTTATTCTGAGAGTGGCTAAAATTAAACTAAAACAAAGACAGGGTGTGCATTCCGATGTGGCTTCAATTATTATAGTTTCTCATTTTGTTCCATCATTAAATTGGAATGGATCAGATCTCATTGAGTCATGTTGAGATGCCGTGGAGAGAACTGTCCTGTCAATGACACTGTACTTATAGATCTTATACCAAAGCACAGCTCAAATGATGCACAGCAGCATTGGGGAATGGATGCTGACAAGACACAAACACTTCAGGGTGGATATTCTACCAATATGGTATACTTGGAAAAAAAATTTATCTGGGTGTTTGAGTAAATCAAATGTAATATTTTGAAATAATTCAAATTAATCAGTTTAAGGAATCTACATTGTTATTTTGAATCAACTAAATCAAATGGTACTTAAAATTCTTTAATTATTTGATGTTAAAACAACTAATATGAACTGAATTGATTCAATTACTTAAATTTCACATGCTCACAATACAGGATCTCCACGTGATTGACTTCCATTACTGCCAAAGCCTGACAATTGAGATGGAGATGGTTGGAAGCTCATCGGCTGCTGATTGTGCTACCTTCTTCTAATGTAGTTTGGTGTTTTGAAATTGTAATGGCTCAATGTCCATTGGGTTCATACAGTCTAAAATCTGTTATGATAGCATAATTCAGTACAATAACAATTGTGTCATAAATATAATTGAATGTTAATCTAACTAAAATAAACTGTGTACAAGTTAATTGCACAAGATAATAAAAATGAAAATGATTTGCTCTTATTTTCCCAATATAAATTTGCCTAAAGTAAGTTGGTATAACAATCCATTTTAAGGAAATGTGTCAAATATATTATTATTATACAATATATATACATTGGCCTAACAAAATAAAATTGTGTACAAGTTAATTGCATAATATAATTAAAATGAAAAAGATTTGAGTTTATTGGATGATAATTTTTTATTTGATTAAATCTACTCAAAATAGGGTTAGATCACATACTTCAATTTATTAGGAGTTGTTAGTTTAGGAATTTTGTCTCAATGCAAATGCCAGAGAGTAACTTTACATTTCCTCTCTCTTGAAAACAATGTGAACATAAAAAGATGATTTTAAGTAAAATTATACATAGTAAAAAGATGATAAAATTCTCCAGTTAAACTATACTATCCAGCGAACACTTCTACGTGCCCAGATCGAGCATTCTGAGAGCATCCGATGCGCAGCTGATAAAATAAAATGAGATTTAGCTAGACATGTGTCTCTAGGACAGGGAATATCCAATCAGATCTCTTTACCATAAAGAATATCAATCACACAATGTTACGTATGGCTCATATGCTCCATGCAGCTGTCGTGTGAAATGCAGACCATCTCTTATGCTTTTCTCAGACAGAGATACACCAGATATTTTTACTTCCACTAATTTACTACTGGAAATCTGTCATCTCTAATTTGGTACAGCTGTCAGCGCAAAACTATTTCCTTAAAGCTTTAGCTGATCATTAGTTACTCAGCCTCATGTTGCCTCATGTAACAATTTCATACACAACTCAAGACAACAGAGCCAAACCATAAATGTCTTTGGCCTCTGCATTAATTCTTTTACCTCATGTCTCTAGTAGGGGAGTGAAACATAATTGAATCATTCCCAAACTGTTACATTTTGTTGTATGAAGCAACAGGGATAAATTGTGTGAGCTAAAAACAGATGAAACAACATTTGCACCAAAAAATTTCTTGACATTGGTATAACAAATTATTGAAGAAGTGATGTAACATGGGAGAAATGCAAAAGGCTAATCGAACACAAAATTGAACAATGGATGCCATAGATGAATTGGTAGTATTTATGCTGTGTATGTGAAGGCTAAATCTTATATAAAAAGCTTAAGATGAATGCTGACCATTAGATGAAGGACCGGTGAAAAGTGCAGGGGACTGTACCAAAACGTGGCTTAAAAAACTCAGAATTACCGGATAGGTCTTGACCTAACAAAACCTATAGTTTCAATCAGGCTTATTCAGTACCATGAAGAAGCTCATCAACTTTCTTTGTCGAGTAAGGCTTTGATCCTGAAGCAAAGATTAGTTCACGGGCGCATGCACGTAAAAGACTGACATTGACACTAAATAACCAATCACGATGACCATGATAGAGACAAATCTTTTTTTTTTATGCAGGAGGAGGAGCAAGAGATTAAAGTTAGAAAATACAAGTATATTTTTGTGTCGTAGTTAAACTGTCGCTGCTGCCAAAGCAGATTGTTAACAGATTGTTGATGAGATTGTTGGCAATAAATTACTGATTTCGTGAAAACAATGTCAAAGAAGCACATTTTAATGTAAAATTGAGTATCGTGCGGGATATGCGTTTGATAACGATAGCATTTTTTTGCTGTGTTACTTCCAATAAGTCTGTTAATTTTTTTTTGTCATGTTAACGTGTTTAAGGTTGTATTACAATATAAATCAAATGCTTATTTTCAACAAATGTATGTTTCCATATAAAAGGTCTATATAATTGTTTTCCTTTTTTTTGGAAGATGTAACCCCAGTGCAAAATGATCATGGCAGCAGATAAAAATTAAGGTCTGGAGCAGGTTTTACAAAACAAAACATGATTTCGTGATTCTTGAACTGTTTTCAACTTTCTGTAGCATACTCATCAGATGTTTCACTGGCGTGATGTCTGAGGCTGAGACTACATTATACTTTACTTTCCTATCTTTTGTTTCCTTTCCTATATCTCTTCAGTTTGACTCATCTCATTTTTTTAACCAGGCTCAAACGATTATGAAAAAAAGGTAGGTACCAGGGGGGAAAGCCCCCAAAGCCCGCTTAGTCGAGTCGCAGTGTTACAAATCAGGTGGAAAAGCAGCATACTTTCATATTTTCTTTTTTCATTTCATTTTCATGAATATTACTTAATAAAATATATAATTTTTAATATATACATTTTAAAAATAATATATAAAATAATATATAAATTATAGAAATTATATTATATAATTTATAAATTTTATAATTATATAAGTCTATGAATACACATTTTATGAATACATGCCTTTTTTAACATAGTTATTTAAAAAAATGTGTTAATTAAAATAAAAAAAATACATATCCGAAAGGTGGTTTGTGCGAGTTTTCAAAAACAAGGAGAGTTTGTTTTCACTTACAGAGTAAGTACCAAAATAAACTTCAAAATCACCTCTAGCTATCAAAATATCAACAAGACATTGTTTGTTTTAGGGTTTTAAACCAGAACATTGGATTGCAAAGATCATCACCTACTTTACAGCAGCGTTCACTCTCATCCGGTTTAGATTAATCAGTGTTGAACCCTTTATTAGATAATCCTTGTCCTGATCCACCAGACCCAGAAATAAACTTGAAGTAATTTACTACAACTATATACAGTAGAACCTCTCATGGCCATAGCGATCATAAATCAAAGCTGAATGAGGGTGCAGGTGGGCACCGCAGGTGGCAGAGTGTGGCACGGCATGAGCTCTCTCCTGAATGTCTGACTGCGCTTGCAGCTGTCACAAACACACAGAGACAGAGGCTCAAGCACAGGAGACTCTTTCACATCAGTGCAGAGTGTCCTCATCTTGCTTCCAATCCAAAAGTACCCACATTTGTTCTAATCTGGTTTGAACAATAATGAAACAAACAAAATAATCACTATGGAGATCAGTTCTTCAAGATGACATTTTTGTTTTTCCTGTACCAAAACTCTCAGAGAGACAATGATGATTCTAGAACTCACAATTTTCCTTTGACAAACTGTTCTTATAGGATAAACACATTGTGTCCTTTTAGAGGATATGCAGAATAATCCCTGTTAGTGAACACTTCGCTGCAGACTGCAAAAGCACCTTTCTGCATCCTGTGGTGTCAGATTTACACTCGTTGTTAAGCCTGAGATAACCTCTCCCCGTGCCAGGCCTTAAGGATGGCATTGAGCCCGTCTCATAGCAGGCGACATGCTATTAAGATTATGCCTCATTAGTGAGGACGAGGAGGCCGCTGATAAAAGCCCCAGAGAAGCACAGACATTTAGTCAGCTTTGAGCAAAATAATACTCTATTCTATGTAATGCAAGGAACATTTTTTTTGTTTGCTCAAAAACTTGAGAACCTGCTAGCTTTCCACTGTTCCTTCATAGAATTCACAAGTGATAGCTTGTTTTCATTTACCACCAAATTTGTTTGAGCTCTGTGATGGCGCACTATAAAGAAGAGGAGTATAGGTTTTGTATATTACCAGGCTCTGAGGAATGGTTCATCTAATGCTAGAAGTTTTTTTTTTGAGCCATGAACAGACTTTTACCAGGCGCGGCTGGCTTTCTTCTAGTGACAGATACCAGAAGAGTTAGTGCTCACTCCCACTGGGGTACAAAAGAGCAGTTTGGGTCAGGAATAATAAATTCCTGCATATAAATGTGATTTCTGGGCCTAATATATGCTAATGCAAACAGAATATACTACACATGCTAAAGGAAAGACGTTTGAGCTCTGAAAGATTAAGTGTTTATTTTGCTTATGTTCCTTTACAACATCTATTCAAATGTACATTTAAAAGTGAGCAATTTCACAAACTTTCTTAGCTGTCCTCCATCGATGCAAAGTCTCGCTCAGCACATTTCTATTCCACCTGTGTGAGCTTGAGCAGACCGAGTCAGAGAAGCAGAAAGCTTAGTAATTACTCTTTAATTTATTGACTAATGGCCGGCGGCTCCCCTGACAGCAGCCATTGTTCTAGTGTCCTGCTCGGCTTCTCTCGTGCCAACACAACTCTAAACATTAATCATTACAAGCCCAAAATATAGATCTGAACTGTTTTCATTTAGATTAGCTTCTCTATTTCTGTGTGAACTGTATTTTTTCAGGAAGGCGGCGTTGAATACAAACATTTGTTTTTGAAAATGTAACATAAGCAAATACATTTTGTTGCAGGATTTACAGAAATTATCCAGATCATACAGCAGTATTTTGATTTGTTGTTGAGACAATTTAAGCTGAAATAAGATTCTGCAATGTGATGGTTAAAAATTAAATCTCACACTAACGTTCCCTCTACTCCTATTTTATATTGTTCCTCTTCTGTCTTTTTGTCTATCTGGCCTGCTATTTGTGAATTTGATCGATGTGTGATGCAGACGCAGCCTCTGAGGGTGACAGAAAAGGAAAATAAGTACCAGCTCACACATACACACACACGGGGGTATACTAACCTTTCACCAAAGTGTTTTAGAACGATACCATCTGTCCTTGTTTCATACTCACTGTGTGCATGCGTGACGCATTGAAATGTTTAACAAATGATAATGATAAGCTAAAGGATAACATTTTTAAATGTGTATAAATAGCATTTTATTGTTATAATGGCATTTTTTATTATTACCAAAGTGAAGTACTTTACACTAAAAAGAAACATCAATCAACAGCTACAATTCCTCTTTCAGTATTTTACATAAATATTAAAATATTTAATTTTGAATCAATAAATCAATAATTCAAAACAACAATTTTGACAAAAGTTCTGTATGCAGTTTTAAATATTAAAAAATTGAGCACAACTAAGGCACACAATCAAGCTATAAAACAACAAATAAAATTAAAGCTGCAAGCAGCGATGGGCGGGCCCTCGCACGATGCATCCGCGGGATCCAAAGATGCCGCCCCCTGGTCTTACATTTTTTTTGTCATGTAAATTAAGTTAAATTTGTAAGAGATACAGCAACAAATACATTCATTTCCCTTGGAATTCATACAGCCAGCAGGAGGCGCTATGAGTGTATCATCAAGTAAGCATATCTACTTGTTCTGAGGGGTAAGCTCATCATTCCATACATTTTTTACATTCACTGACTTTTGACAACAGCTATTTTAAAAACATTTCAGAAAGCCTCCAGGTGGCGCTATAACAGTCTCATGCCATGAGCATATTATTCCATTTAGAACTACCAGCTCATCATGCAAATTTTTTGTCATGTACATTGAGTTAAATATGTGAGAATACAGCAACAAATACGTTAGTATCCCTTGGAATTCATACAGCCAGCAGGAGGCGCTATGAGTGTATCATCAAGTAAGCATATCTACTTGTTCTGAGGGGTAGCTCATCATTCCATACATTTTTTAATTCATGCCTATTGACAACAGCTATTTTAAACACATTTCAGAAAGCCTCCAGGTGGCGCTATAACAGTCCCATGCCATGAGCATATTATTCCATTTAGAATTACCAGCTCATCATGCAAATTTTTTGTCATGTACATTGAGTTAAATATGTAAGAGATACAGCAAAAATACATTAGTATCCCTTGGAATTCATACAGCCAGCAGGAGGCGCTATGAGTGTATCTTCAAGTAAGCATATTTACTTGTTCTTAGGGGTAAGCTCATCATTCCATAATTTTTTACATTCACTGCCTATTGACAACAGCTATTTTAAACACATTTCAAAGCCTCCAGGTGGCGCTATAACAGTCTCATGCCATGAGCATATACATCAATTTAGAAATACCAGCTCATCATGCAAATTTTTTGTCATGTACATTGAGTTAAATATAAGAGATACAGCAACAAATACATTAGTATCCCTTGGAATTCATACAGCCAGCAGGAGGCGCTATGAGTGTATCATCAAGTAAGCATATCTACTTGTTCTGAGGGTGAGCTCATCATTCCATACAATTTTTACATTGATTGGATGAAGTATGTGAGAGGTACAGTAACAAGTACATTATCCCCATACATTTGAGAAAGCTCAAATTCGAAGCGGTGCCACAGAAAGACCGTGCGACGAACTTCTGCGTTTTTGATAACTTTTGGTCCATACTGTCTTAAGAGTCACCAGACAAATTTTCAGCTCGATCTGGCAATTTTCCTAGGAGGAGTTCGTTAAAATGCGAGATGAGCTGTTTTCGCATACTAGGTGGCGCTGCAAGCTGTCGTAAAGTAAAGTTGTACAAACAGTGTCAGATTACTATATTTATTGAGGATGAGGTTTAGGCTAAATTTGGTGGGGTTTGTAACATGTTTAGGGTGTCAAAACAGCTAAAACATCTATTTTAGTAACATTCAAGGGGGCGCTGTGGAGGCACTCTTAGAGCGACGTCATATTGCGGCCTATCACTTTATTCAGCCTTCCAAGCTCATCATGTCAGGCCGTTTTCGTGGACAACGGACAAACTAGAACGGAGATATACTCAAAAATATGTCAATTTTCGGCACATTTTTGAAGGGGGAAATTCGTGGGGGCGCCACCCAAAGACCATTTTACGTACTGCTGCGCTTTTGATAACTTTTCATCCCAAATGTCCCGAGTAACCACACCAATTTTCAACCGGATCAGACATTTTCCTAGTAGGAGTTCGTCAATGTGCAAGGTGATGTTTTTTCAAAATTATGGGTTTTTTTCAAAATGGCCGACTTCCTGTACGATTTGGCGAAAACCTGTCAGAGACTTTTGTACTTGGCTAGAGGTGGTGCATATGTGTACCGATTTTCGTGACTGTAGGTCGAACTGGCAGGGGGACCCCGGTTTTTCAAGGGGGCGCTGTAGAGCCATTTTTTATGCTACGATCACGCCGACTTTGCCAGATCGCAATTTTTAGCGAGCTTGACCTTAGTGCCGAATTTGGTGAGTTTTCGAGCACGCCTACTAGGTGAATTTTGCGAGTTTGGCGGCAGATAAAGAATAATAATAATAATAATTAAAGCTGCAAGCAGCGATGGGCGGGCCCTCGCACGATGCATCCGCGGGATCCAAAGATGCCGCCCCCTGGTCTTACTTTTTTTTTGTCATGTACATTAAGTTAAATTTGTAAGAGATACAGCAACAAATACATTATTTCCCTTGGAATTCATACAGCCAGCAGGAGGCGCTATGAGTGTATCATCAAGTAAGCATATCTACTTGTTCTGAGGGGTAAGCTCATCATTCCATACATTTTTTACATTCACTGCCTATTGACAACAGCTATTTTAAACACATTTCAGAAAGCCTCCAGGTGGCGCTATAACAGTCTCATGCCATGAGCATATTATTCCATTTAGAATTACCAGCTCATCATGCAAATTTTTTGTCATGTACATTGAGTTAAATATGTAAGATATAGCAACAAATACGTTAGATCCCTTGGAATTCATACAGCCAGCAGGAGGCGCTATGAGTGTATCATCAAGTAAGCATATCTACTTGTTCTGAGGGGTAAGCTCATCATTCCATACATTTTTTACATTCACTGCCTATGACAACAGCTATTTTAAACACATTTCAGAAAGCCTCCAGGTGGCGCTATAACAGTCTCATGCCATGAGCATATTATTCCATTTAGAATTACCAGCTCATCATGCAAATTTTTTGTCATGTACATTGAGTTAAATATGTAAGAGATACAGCAACAAATACATTAGTATCCCTTGGAATTCATACAGCCAGCAGGAGGCGCTATGAGTGTATCATCAAGTAAGCATATCTACTTGTTCTGAGGGGTGAGCTCATCATCATACATTTTTACATTGATTGGATGGGATGTGAGAGGTACAGTAACAAGTACATTATCCCCATACATTTGAGAAAGCTCAAATTCGAAGCGGTGCCACAGAAAGACCGTGCGACGAACTTCTGCGTTTTTGATAACTTTTGGTCCATACTGTCTTAAGAGTCACCAGACAAATTTTCAGCTCGATCTGGCAATTTTCCTAGGAGGAGTTCGTTAAAATGCGAATGAGCTTTTTCGCATACTAGGTGGCGCTGCAGCGCTGTCGTCCAAAGTAAAGTTGTACAAACAGTGTCAGATTACTATATTTATTGAGGATGAGGTTTAGGCAAAATTTGGTGGGTTTCTAACATGTTTAGGGTGTCAAAACAGCTAAAACATCTATTTTAGTAACATTCAAGGGGGCGCTGTGAGCCATCTTAGAGCGGTGTCACATTGCGGCCTATCATTTATTCAGCCTTCCAAGCTCATCATGTCAGGCCGTTTTCGTGGACAACGGATAAACTAGAACGGAGATATACTCAAAAATGTAAATTTTTGCAATTTTTGAAGGGTGAAATTCGTGGGGGCGCCACCCAAAGACCGTTTTACAAACTGCTGCGCTTTTGATAACTTTTCATCCCAAAGGTCTCCCGAGTAAGCACACCAATTTTCAGCTCGATCTGGCCATTTTCCTAGGAGGAGTTCGTTAAAATGCGAGATGAGCTTTTTCACGTTCAAGGGGGCGCTGCAGAGCTGTCGTCTACAGTAAAGTTTTCAAACTGTGTCAGATTACTTTATTTTTATGAGGATGTGTAGGCAAAATTTGGTGGTTTCGATGTTCGAACATGTTAAGGGTAAAAAACAGCTGAAACATGTTTTTTAGCGAAATTCAAGAGGGCGCTGTAGAGCCATTTTTTATGCTACGATCACGCCGACTGTGCCAGATCGCAATTTTTAGCGAGCTTGACCTTAGTGCCGAATTTGGTGAGTTTTCGAGCACGCCTAGTTGGTGAAATTTGCGAGTTTGGCGGCGGATGAAGAATAATAATAATAATTCTAACAGATACAATAGGGCTTCGCCGCACAGCTTCGCTGGCGTGCTCGGGCCCTAATAATAATAATCCTAACAGATACAATAGGGCTTCGCCGCACAGCTTCGCTGGCGTGCTCGGGCCCTAATAAACCTCTTAAAAACAAAAATCTAATCTCAGTTGAAACCACACAGAAACATTAGGTAAAAAAAATCACAATAGATAATTTTTGGTTCTTAAAACTGCAGGAACAAACCGGCTCATTAATAAACATGGGTGACTTCAAGCAATATAAACTTCAGCATGAGCTCGATAGCTTCTGACACATTAGCTTTTACTACGCAGAACATGGATTGAGCAACAATGAGTGCAAAAAATCAGAGTGACTGAAGAAGAATATAGACGATTTCTTCAAGCTCTCTCTCTCTCTCTCCTCTAAAGAATGTACCTTTCTGATAACTGCTGAGTAAATGTGCACTTTTGATGTGAACTCTTTAATATTGGGCTCAAGTTCACACACGTGCAGTGTTTTATGCTTCCTGCAGGGGGCAGACTAACACTGAAACTTTTTCTCAGGCACAGGCCAGAGAAGACAGAATTGGGAAAAAAAAATCTGATTTTTTTTTCTTTTAAATATTTTCAGATATGATTTCATTGATGTTATTTTTTATATTTTTTTTGTAGATTTTTATCCTTTTTGCAAAAACAAGTTTTATGCCATAGAAGCTACATAAAATAGCTACTTAAAATGTATTTGCACATTCCGCATGAATTATTTTTGTTTACTTTTGAACTTCACTAATTTCACTAATGAAGACAATAACTGAATAAAGACAGAACATTAAAACTGCAACAACATATTTGTGAAATGGAGTAAGTTGTATCCTAATAAAAACAATAAATTAATACATTATTTTGAAGATATTATCATACATACTCTGGCCTCTGCCTGCTGAAACAGAAACTGGAAACATTGGACTTAATCAAGAAAAGGTCGATTAAAACGATTGTTTTTTAATTTCCAGGAAATGTTGATGAAATCTACTTTGCAAAAAAAAGAAAGTTAGCCCTTGTTTCAAAACAGGCTGACATCACTAGGTTTCTGTTAATGTCAAAACTAAATAAAAAATTTGCTATACAAGAATATAAAATGCACAAGAGGGGGGTTTACCTACACCAGACGGTGTTCTCTCTCCCCTAGTAAAGTGATTTTTTATTATGAGATATTTCGTAAATACATTATTACCAAAATAGTTTCTTCATTTCCTGCGACGAGTCTAGCTCAACTGTGGTCATAAGCAGTTTATTTACCCTGTCTCATTTAATCCGTGAATGATGGGTGCATGTAAAAAGTAATGCACTACAACTAAAACTGGAAGTGATGAGAGGAAAAGCACTATTGTTATCTGCAAACAATTGGTCAGTGAATGGGATCAGCAGTGATTCTCATGCTGGATACATGATGGATGCTCAGCATATGGCAGATCGGGCAAAACTCTGCATGAGTCCAGACCCCCAGCTCAGCAGAGGGCATCGAAATGCCTGTCATCAATCGAAAGACCAGAAATCTCTCCTGCTTTGTATTTAACGTTCATTAATTAGGGTCAAAAGGTCCTGCTGCCTTACCTCACCATGGGCAAAACGGAGCAGTTGCACTACTATTCACACCCACGGACAATTTCATGAATAATCAACAGGTCATACAGCTTATGTTTTTGGACTGGCACCACTTGAGCATGGGGACATTATGGAGCTGACACATGTTTTACCACCACTCCACCAAGCTTCATGTTTTAAGAAGAAAAAGCTATATTTTAACTCCTTCTGCTTTGGTCCACACTCCACTCAAACTGATGGAATCAAGACTGCTGAAACAAATTATGACTATTAATACTTTTTATAAGATTTTCAAATGTTTCTGCAACATTCTCTCATGCCAGAAGCTCCAGCGAGCAATGTGTGAGGGACCATCAGGTCACATACGGTGTGTGTTTACATACACAGGAGTGTCTTAGCTTATAAAACATGGTTAACACGTCATGGCTCAATGCTGCTCTTCGTTCAATGCTTTCTCCTGGTATCTGGAGGCGAATCATCTCAATGAAGTCTTTGGGGGTAAATACTGAGGAGAAGAGTCACAGAAGCTGTCTTTGTGTTCTGAGAGGAAGCTCACCATATGATTCCAGCGTCCCACAGAGAACACATCCATATGGATACACAGCCTTCCTCTGTTCTCTGGCTCAAGTTTTGCATGCTGTTCTTTTGTGCTATTGTTGCAATTTTACTCCAGGTCTCTAAAGGGCGATAAGAAGAAAATTGTTCCAATAAACCAGCAAATTTCTAGATTTGTTGGACTGATTTTAATCCTTTTCTAACATTTAATTCTGAATTATTTCAATCTGTGCTATGTCATATCAATGAAAGCCATGCGGCTATAGTATTAATTTTTAGAAGATCTATTTTTCCTGACTTTGCAATTCAATTCTATTTAATCTTTTTAATACAGATGAATACAGAGCATCTTGAGCAAAGTTGGGCTTTATGTATAGAGTGCCTGATTTGATTATTTCAAAATCTGATTACCTTCTAAAACTGGATTTCAGGTGAGCTTGTTCAGGGGAGTTTGTTCCGCATGAATATTGTTTGAAAGAAAAATAAGTACAATCCAAATGGGCTTGTTTCATTAGTTGAGTTAATTAAAAGATGTGCTTGCCATTCTTTAAAATCCCTTTAGAGAGCAGAGTTGGGCTAAATACCAAACCATCTTAGAGAGAGCAAAAAAAAAAAACCTTCCATGGTAGACAGAGCTACATGAAAAAAAAATCCAACCAAAACACATTCAACTTGGATTGCAGTAGCAACACATGTTGCTTTCCCGTATTGAAAAGGTTTTATCCTCGGTAGACTGACACAGCAGATTCTATCATAGTCATAACCTAGGCTACGCAGTCTGGTAAGTGGCGCTTTAAAATAAAGACAAGGCCCTATTGGTGACTTTAAATGTCATGACAATCATTTTCTTCAATCATTTGATCAATATTTTTAATCTACAGTACATAAAATCAATCAAAAACTATCAAGTTCATAAGGAAATGCAAAAGGTTAAAAATGGACAAATCTCAGACCAACAATCTTTAACAACAACCTCATTTTGTTTCCTTTCTTACTTCTCTTTCTTTTATGCCTCTAAAACAAGTAGGAATGTACATTCAGTAATTATGTTATTAATAATATCCATTTATCTTGTGTAAGTTAAAATAGAAAAATATGTGCAAAATGCCATATGGACAATGCATGTTAAGCAGTTTCTTCAATTAGCAAAAGAAGACTATTGTTTCACACCATTAGTGATAGGGTAAGTGGGAAAACAATGAATTCAGCACTGAAAATGAACAATATATACTTCAAATCGTACACAGTAAAATGAACTACAAGTAACAAATAACAGAGTTATTGAGTGTTACTTGTAGAGTTCAAATAACACTCAAACTGAGTTAAAATAACAGACTCTGTCAGCATCTAACAACCCAATCTTAACCAAAACTAACACACTGCTATATTCTGCTATATAAAACTCCTTTTTTTCTATCGCGATGTAAGTAAATAACAGTTTAAGTTTAACTAGGTACAAGTTAAGAGGCTCTGTGCTAAATTAACTAAATTAATTAGAGAAGAACCAAACAGACTCAGAACAGAGCCTAACCTAAAGTATTTTGTTCATATACACTAACTTTGAACAGCATTTTATTTATGAGAGAAATGTGTCTTTAAAGTAGATCTCAAATGCCAAATATTCTGCACAAAGCTTGCAAGAGCAATAAAATAATAACTCAAAGTAAATATCTGCAATAAATATTTTTTTTTTCATGAGGAATGCATGGCTGTAGGTTCAATTATATTGATTTGATCCAAGACTGAGCTGTAATCACTTTCCACAGAGGAGGTTAAGTATTTAGAATAAAATTAAACAGATATGAATAGCACGTAAATTTTATTTTAACAACTCAATCTTTGTCTGTTTAGCAAAACACTACATGTAATCTATTTCCAGTGATAAGTAGCAGTAGCTAAGATCCTATTGCGAGATCATTTAAGTAGATATTTATGATCATTTAAAATAATACACTCACTTGTTCTGGAGTTGGGGCTAAATCATGTACAGCTGGTACAGCCTGGAGCAAAATGACTTGAGCAAACAAACACGTGCTTTGGTAGATCTGCCAGTGCATTTCCTCCATAAATAAAGTTATCCACTCAGTCCTTACAGGATCTTACAGGTTCCTTTGATTGTAAATGAGCAGAATCGTGTACTTCTTTACATAGCAGACCATTTGAGTCTTGAATTCTTACAAGTAAAATTGTGGTCTATTGTATTTAAAACCAGACGGCAGCGTTTATGTTAAATAAGGTGAGGGTCTTACAATATTTGTCATCATTTACTGTTATTATACTCATAGGGTATAAAGTATTTGTTGTGATTAAAATGAAACCCTTGGATGTATTTTTATCAACTCAAGGGGGATTTGCACACACATCAATGAGCCACATTTTTGTCCAAACAGCTGATATTTTTTTATTTTCATCTGAGCTCTCCTCTAATATGTACCGGAACGTAAGTCTTTTTCCATTTTCCTCCCCAATGCTCCCCTTGCCTCAGTAAGAGCTGTCTAAATGTTCTCCCTTCTTTTGTCTCTCTCTCCCTCTCTCTCTCTCTGCTGAGGGCGGTTTGCAGCAGACGAGTGGTCAGCACCTTTAAAACACACCGGTGCTGATATGATTCATTTCTCTCCCCTGAGGTTCTCAGAAAGCAACGCCAAACCCTTCTATGATCACAAAGGCGGATTCTCCTTTTTACTGACACTCCTCCCATCCAATAAAAGTCCATCTTTTCTTTTGAGCACAGAGGAGCTCTCTGAGCACAGAGGAAAACTCCTTATTGTTAACTCAACTCCACAAATCAGAATGTTCAATGATCTCCATGGGGAACTCTCCTGACAGCTGACTCTCAGGGCACCAGTCCGAGAGCAGGAATTGCAATAATCTTTCTTAGCCTGGACTCAAATCAGAGACCCTTTCACAGGGCTAACCATAATGTCATCATGTTCATGATAAGAACTTGTTTGATCATTTACATAGCTGCATACGTAGACACAGCGAGTGTGGGGTCAGTTCAGATCCTCTCAGCAGGGGCTGCACTGATCTGAATGTCATGAAGTGCATCAAATCAGAGAGACTAAATCCTGCTTAATGATGCCTGTGGGGAACTGCCTTAGGGGAGGCCTGGTACACACATACGCACACGACATGTACATTTGAATACAGGAACATAGAGGAGAGACTGTATTGTGTACCCTCTCTCACTAAAGAGCTGGAATCTGAAACACAAAGAACAGGGATTTTGGACAGATTTTTGTTCATCTGGAAATGATCAAGGCCTTGAACACTTCCTTTCACACATCTATTAGACAAAAATGTTTTTATTTTGGATAAGTGCTTCCTGAAACGATACATGTAAAAACTCTATTATAGCTAGAAGTTAGTAACTACTTTTAAAAAGGCAATATGGCGATAGACATATCCATTTTTTTTTTTTACAAAAAAAGAAACCTCAAGGGAGAAACTGGAAGTGGATTGGTAATAGACTGCCTGGCTCGTCTCTTCGGTGTCTGTGATTTCTTCTGTCTGCGTTTGGAGCTTCTGTCTGATACTCAACACACTCTGCTGTTTCTCCATCTATTCTTCCCTCCCTGGAACGTGGAGGCGAGTGTAATCAGAGAAATGTGTTTGATTAAATGGAGTGGAAGCCCCTGACAGTCACGTCTGGAGACAAGCAGACGGATGGAGGGAGCGAGGGGGCAGGGATGGAGGAAGAATGACAGACTGGGGAAATCACTCCACTTGTTTAGAAAGCACCAGGCACAGGCTTCAAACCCAACCCCCCCCAACCCCTCCCCGCACTACCACAATCAGATCAGATGACAACATCCTCTCCATCCACTTCTACCAACTGGAAGAGTATTACAAAAATTGATGCATTTTACAAAAGCAGCAGTTTTGATTTGAAGATTTCCCAGCACTGGTGGTTGATTGCTGGAAATTTGATTTTTTTTACCAAACAATAAGAAAATAAATCTAAAAACAGTCTGATACAAAGCTTATACTGTTTTGAACAAAGCTGGTGCAAAGCAAGTCTTCCCTGTGCTTAAAGACAGGTGAGGAGAGAGAAGGAGAGAGTGAGAGAGAGAGAGAGAGAGAGAGAGAGAGAGAGAGAGAGAGAGGAGAGAGAGAATAGAGAGAGAGTCTTTAACCTTTTTTTCCACATCAAATCAGACAAAAAAAAACTTGAAACATGTTTTGAACAAACATTTATTTTACATGAAAACAAATCTTTATTAAGGCCATAGGGTTCTAAAGCTTTACCCGAATCATGTTGAGTGTTTTAGATGAATCATTCCTCTAACAGACCCTGGCTTCTGCTGTAGTGAAACAATTCCTGACCCAGAACTTTTTCTCTCCCTCTGACCCAAATGAGCTCTGCAATTAATTAACAAAATAAAAATGTCCTGATCATGAGGCTGAAGACACCCCCTTAAAATCGTTATGCAGTTGAAAATAAATGTTACAAGTATACATCAAAGGCTTTACAAAGAACCCAGTGTTGTTAGCAAAAGGGGCGAATGCAACAGGAAAAAAAGCTTTCTGATTGAATAACTGTGTCCTGTGACAGTGGGTCACATGAGAGGAAAAGGTCAGTGTTAGTATGTGTGACAGCGACAACAGCTTGCATTTCTGAGGTCATTCATAGTTCACACACAGAGAAATGCTGATGTGAACAGTCTATCAGGCTGGAGATGATGAGTGTGTGGAATTTCAGGACCGTGGACAGCGACACTAAGCACTTGCGGTAGAAGAGCGCGAAAAGAATGCCAACATTTTTTTTTTGTGAGCTATATATTTGGGCTTGGAGCTAGACACTAAAACACCTCCCCAAAGAAATTCATCTAGAAAATATGGCAATAACGAGCAGAAATGAATAATAAATCTCCTTCTCTACAGAAATATGATTCATTTAGTAGCAGGTCGATGACTGACATCAATATCCCGCTTTGAGGGCTAAACTTTTATGACAGGATGGCAATTACAGAATATTCGACGGGTCTATAAATGTTGCTGGAAACTTCCCTATGACCTTGGATCAGATGCCCGACTTCTAATATATTCATTAGTGCTCAGCCTTGCATGACATTGTTTCCACACGTAAGCAGGTTTTCCTCCTAATGTTTTGCAGAATTATTTGTGAACGACCCTTTATGAGCTGTGTGTGTGTTTTAAGAGAGCTTTATGGTTGCCACATATTCATGTCAGCACAGTTAAACTATGCATCAGTCTGTGTGTGGCTCCATTATGCCAGCCATTCTGTCAAAGGTGTCAGCTGTCAGGATGGATAATTGAATCTTAGTGAAACCACGAATCCAGGGTCATTCAACAAACTTCATTAGTGGTTATGAATATTAATTTTGCAATTTAAATCGTCATCCAACAAGCCTTTTGACTTTTTAAATGTGCGGAAGTAAAATACACTACATAATTAATTAACTATAGATTTAGATTAATTAACGGAAGGATGGAGAATTAATTGAAGTCTAAAGTCTCCATCATTTCTTGTTGAATGAGTTGTGTGTTATCACAAAGCCTGAAACCACAAAGAGTGACACAGTGAGGAATTTCTGCTTTGGAGGTGGTTTTTAGTGTCAATCACACCGGTCCCTGCACTGTGGACATATTTAAATAACGTGAACAAATCTAACAGTTTGATTTAAAACACAACCTTGCTAAAGTCAGTATGTGATTTTCACACAAAAAAAGTATTGTCTTATGTACAATCTTGTGTTATAAAAAATGAAGTAAAGAATGTCTTTTGTCCCCTTTTGTGGAGTTATATAAAAGCACTTAAAAATCTAGCTGACTGCATTGAAACAAATACAATCACGTGTCATGAAAGAATAATGAGCTTAGCTTATAAATCAAGGATTTGTTTGAAGGGGGTTTATACCATTTATATCGACCAATTCCAATTTAGTTTGTTTTGAAAACCAATCTAAAACATTTTTAAAACAAAGCAAAAACACAAATGTGAGTTTTGCAAATGTGAAAAGATCAGAACTGACAGGTGATAACTGGAAAATATTCTTTCAGTTACACAGAAACAAAAGTGTGTCAACAACATTATATTGTAAAATAAACAGCAATAATAAAAGTCCCCCCAAAAAAAAAAAAAAACTGAGACAAAACGAAATATTTCAGAACCACAGTTCATCAAAGTCCGTCCAAAAGATTTTGCAGTCTCTGATCTAAATCACATCGAGTTGTTGTAGGAACAGTTTGATACTATGGCAATGACGAATAGTTCAATCCATGATTTGAGAAAAAAAGATGACTTACACAATAAATGATGGAAAGAGGAGTTACTTTGCTTTTTTTCCTGATAAAGACAGTGATTAATCAAGCCCATTCCTAACTGCAGCAGTGCAATTCTTCTCTGCGTATATTTATACTTACATTGATTTAAATTGTGATTTTGATTTAAATATTGACAAATATTGACAAAACAAACAACAAAATTGCAGGTTATGCATTTTCCAAAACCCTTAAAAGCCATGCACTCAGAAACCCTTTCAAAATGCTCACTCACTGCAGAACATAATTTTCCTGAAGTTTCAGACAAAGTTACTGAACTCCAAAAGCACCGTTCTCTCTCTTTAGCTTTGGATAGTAATTACTCTTGTATTTCATTAGCGTTGTTTGAGCTCAAAACTCAGAGCAGACACACGCTCAAAGGATAGCGTCCCTGGAGGAGAGAGAGACGGCGAGCTGCTTTCTCTCTGTATCATCAGGAGACACCAAGCCTCAGGAGAGTGATCAGTCTGGGAGCTTCACACACACATCATGGCACGCCTAATAATCTAGAGTACATTTAAAAGAGCTGCAAGGCTTCCAAGTATATGTAGTATTTAAAGATGACAAAAGTGATTTTCTTCTGAAGATGGTTTGCAGGAGTGTCTTTTTTAAATAGTTATTTTCTAAATGTTGTGTTATCTTACCAAATTATTTTTTACAAACTTTTCTTCTTCTTTTTTTTTTTAAATTGGTGTTGATTTAGGGCATGTTCATGAACACAAAAATCAGATTGTTTGTTTATGCCTGGTACTGTTATGCCCATATTTTCATCGTCACTGCAGAGATCACCTTTTATTGTTCTTTAAAGTATAATTTTTGTGGTCGAAAGGAACAAATGAAGCCAAAAACTCTTTCAAGTTTAACAGAATAAATAACTGCAGTGAAGCATTTTAACAGTTGTTGCTTTATGATGACATTACTTTGAAAATGACTTTCCTACGAAACACAAAATTTGGACCATGAATGCATGCTGGCTTTGTAACAAATCTTCAGTTTCATTTTGTTTTGCTGTGCACCATTCTTTCTGAAAAAGGAAAATACATCTCAAGAAAAATTACCCGGCACATCTGATGAACAGCTGTTTTAAAAGTGGCAACATATCTGAAAGCATGAATCAAACTCTGACACTGAGCAGACTAAAGAGTGATTGATCTGTGAGAGATTTGATGATGGACGCTTCCAAGGCTGTGTACTGCATAAGGCGGAATGCATTACTGTTTGTTTATGAGGGTTTGTTTTGATTATTCATGAGCCCGGGGGTGACAGAATCAGGTCACCAGGCTTCAAATCAAAAGATGAGCTGTGACCAAGCACTGTCACATAGCTTCACAGCCATGGCACGCTCTTCTAAGACAGATATTTGTATATAATAAGAGATCATTTACCAACTGGCAACCTCTTCATGGTGTTCCCTGCCCATCGCAGGGAACATGACAGAATTCAACTAACCGGCGCTATCGACAAATTTGATGATCAATCTTCCCATCATTAGTTGCCATATCCCCTCTTCAGAACAATTTTGGATTGAAGCAATCATCAAATACAAACAAGAACAAATATGAGCGAAATTTCAACAACACACACACTGTCAAGTCTAAGGCATCAAATGCTTGGGAGCAGAGCTTCTGTTTTAGGTAGCATGGCGGTCATGCAGGAGTTGCTTAAAAAAAATGCTTAAACCTTGCTTGAAATACTTGAAATTTAGCAATGTAGCAATAGGCTACGCTAGCACAGGCTCAGACTCATTCAGTTACAACAAAAAAGCCTGCAGTCAATGCATGACAAACACTGGTATGTTAAATCAAAAGGTTAAAAATGTTAATTTAATCCTGCTGTATTAAAATGCTCCACATTCAACACGATTGATGGCTGTGTTTGCATACTTGCTTTGCCTTAAAAGTAGCATTAAGTAAACGCAGGTCATCTAATTTGAACCATCCATATAATCCTGCTGTATTGAAACGCTTCACAATCAACATGCTCAACCCTGACTTGTAATGTGAATTGTATCCTATTAGTTGCTGTATTTGAATACTTACAATTTGAAATAATTTAATGCTGTGTTTAAGTGAAAGCCTATTAGTTTATGTAGGGCTAAGTGGTAGTTCCATATCGGTATACTGATTTGAAAAAAAGTTACACATTTTTTGGCAATACTGTCCAGACCTAGTTTTATGCAACAATGATGTCTACTTTACTTTCTGATTACAAGCATGTGTAATTCACATTACTTTTGCCTAAAATGTGTTTGATTAATACAAAAATGTTTTTGAACTAGTTAATTGGTGCATTAGCTTGTCGTTAATAGTCTAAGACATATATTATTCAGATTAATATTGATATTTTTGTATTGTTTTTAAACAGAATAAAAAAGAGGGGGTCCCAATTAGTGTATTAATAAAAAATAAAGTAATCGCTAATCATTAGATGCAGGGACCCTACTCTAACCTGTGACTAACTATATCTCAATCAGTCATTTTGTTTCACTTATCAAGGACATCAAATGTTCTAGTTAGAATAAAAAAGAATAATTTTCATTCAAAAGGAGACAATGAAGCAAAGTCCTGAATATCTGTAGTATTATAATCCCAGGATGTCTTTCATAAAGAGTAGGGAGAACAGCTCTGGTTATACTTGGCCTTTGGTCTCTATCAATCATAGCCCTGTCTACAGTCTGCCAAGCAAGAGTTTTGTTACATCCAGGTGGAGAGAATTCCATGTAAAAAACAATAAAGGCCAAGATGGCAGATGAAGTCACATCGCAGGAGATTGAAGTAATTTGCCTAAAATAACATGACTGAATCAGGACTAACAGGTAACACCAGGGTTTTTTCAGTCTTCCTCATGATGGTCAGTGACTTCTTGGACCACACACATGCGCTCATCATTCACACACGGATCTGCTGCTCGATCTGTTTTCTCCTTTCCAATTCCTTCACATTTTTTCCTTTGCTCTTGGCGTATGGCTGAGTGCGTCTCACATCCATCATCCCTCGCTCTCTCCTATGGCTGCTGTCTCTTTCTCTCTCTCTCTCTATTTCGTATTGACATGTTGCCACTTCCCAGAGCCCTCTCATTTCATCTTGCTCAACTACCTTTTGGATGGACTGTTGCGCTTGGGCCCACCAGACTCATCACACACATACACCCACTCAGAGACACAATAAATATTTTATACTCATGTGGTGCAGAAAATAAGAATTTAAATAAAGGACACTAAAATTAGAAACCCAAACAGGAGGTGGAGGCTAGGTTCCAGCCTTCACACTTGAAAAAGTGTCACAACGGCACTTTAGAGGCAAATGGCAATAAAGCATTTTCAAAATTCACCACCAGGTGGCGTAAAGGGTTTTTCTTTTTAGAATATTTGATATTTAATTGTGGGACAATCAGATGATAACATATACAATGTGCAAAATTAAGACAAAATACAAACATTTAAAAAAAATCATCAGGAGTAAAATTATTTTAAAAATCTAAAAATGTCCCTTGTTTTGCCATGACAAGCTTGAAGGTCCTCAAAGATGTAATAATCGGCACACTTTTATGAGACAAATAAACTAAGAACATGTTTAAAACACACAAAGAGTTGTAGAGCTAAAATAAACTCGCTCTTCTCTCATTTGTTTTTACCAAACGCCTTTTTATAATTTCATTCTTTGTTTTGTAGTGATGTGTTGTATTTATCTCAAAATGCTGACTACTTTGCTTTGTTTTTGTTTTACCAGCTATTATTTGTTATGTGTTATTGTTTGTTATGCATGGCTCCATCACATGGCCATGAATAGTCCATTTATTTTGGACTATTCAGTTACTAGTTCAAGTAACTAGTAGAAATTGAAGCGACTGGGGAAAAACCCACACACACATTAGCAGGATGTGAAAACTCTACTCACTCAAGCTAGGAAAATTCTGCATTGAAAACACTACATACAGCTTTACACATATCTTCCGAAAAGCTTGTGAGGATGAATAAACTCTATACAGACAAGTCCTCTAAAGTATAGCTATTTTGGAATATAGACAGACAAACAGAAAATGCATCCGGTAAGTAATGGTATCCGTCTCTCGGTGCATCATTGCCAGTAGTGAGCAGTAACTAATAGCAGTGAGAGTGCATTCTGAAGAGCAGTAGCTGCTACTCAATCTAAACTCACATTTGTCTGAGCTCAAGCAGAGATTTGCATGCACTAAGTTATGATATGAAAAGTAAAACTCGATTTGTGATAATATGATGAAATTTTGTCGCCAAGTGAATGGATAAACATCTTCTTGCTTTCCAAGAGTGGAAGAAACTATCAGACCAGCGTTCCAGTACCAATAGTCTTGGGTCTCATTACACTTCAACCAATGTGAATATTTAAAGAAATCAACAAACACACAGCTTAATACAGCACTGGTGCAAAGTACAGTGTGTGTCTATGTGAGAGTCTAAGAGTCTGCCCCAGCATTCACATTCACGCACAGCACTGGCGGGAAACAGGCAGAAGAGCTGACATACAGTCTGAGAGCCCCAATTCATTACTACAGACACCGTGGGCAGAGAGAGAGAGAGAGAGAGAGAGAGAGAGAGAGAGAGAGAGAGAGAGAGAGAGAGAGAGAGAGAGAGAGAGACTTTGACTTTTACACTTCTTTTATTTTAACAGTTCATCAGTTCTGTACAAGTTTTAGAGCTATTCACTCAGCTCAAGCATAAAAACGATCATCTCTTCTTGTACACAACATAAAACATTTCCAACACACCACACATATTTAAAATACTCCACATTTTTCATCTGTTTATAAAAATTAAAATCAACTAAAATCCTAGCTTTTATGAGTCTTTTAAAAATGCGGATGGCATCACAGTCTGTGTTCTGAGCAACTTTGTTTTTTCTGGATAAATAGATTGCCATCTTTGCTTGTCCAAAAATAAAATTAATGAGTTGGCATTTGTTCTTTTGTTTCTTTACATACTTAAAACCAGAAATAAAACACTGAACTGTAAAATCCACATTAAAACCCCCTAAAATACTTGTTAAAAGCACAAATAGAGGCTGTAGACGACTGCAGTGGATAAAAGCATGGAACGCTGTCTCTCTTCGGCCACAGAAGGGACAGTCGTGGGATACATCTGGATTTAAAACCGAGATAAAAGAGTTTACAGCCACAATACAATGTAAAACCCTCCACTGCAGGTCAGCAGTCCTCTTGGTAACGGTGGTTTATAGAGCGCTCTCCACTCGGGTTTAAAATCCTCATTAAAACCGTCCACTCTCCTCCACGGGGTTGTTCTACCCTCCCACTCAGGTGTTTCTTATTTAAAACCTTCACGCTGGCTCTGTAGAGCACCTTCCCCGCCACCGTTGCCAGGTTCATCTCCTCTTCACCCCCTGGGCTTCCAGAAAAGGTCCCGTGCAGTCGCCGAGGTCCGGGGGAGGCTCAGCCGTCTTGCTTCACAGTCCTGGGGCTGTATTGATCCCGAGTCGAGCTCGTCTCCGATGTTTTAGGGCGGACTCCAGAGATTTGCAAGAACAGAGCATGTCGACAA